>CM019691.1:75986571-76541017 GCA_009760885.1 Achatina immaculata
TCCAAGACTGTTCTATAAGCTTGCACAACGTTTAGTATGTCCGAAATACTTAAGTTCTCTCTGGTTAATCTTCTTAACTAACCAGCCTTCCTGAAGATTAAATTCTTGTAGTATGGGATATATTTGTTCTTGTTTTTTTTTTTTGGCTTCCATGATATTTGAAGAACGCTTCTGTAGCATTCATATTGAAAGGCATTTATGTGTTCTCAGCTATTTTTGTTAAGTGTCCAGGTCTCACAGGCATGTGGTGTTATGGGGAAAATGCATGTCCTTAAAAAAGCTAATTTTCGTACTTCTGTCTGTCCCTCTCCACAGCTTCTTTAAGAATGCTGACAGTTACTGGAAAATCCAAAGAAAAAAGAAAGGTAAGCAAGGAGAGAATCAGTACAGGCTGATCAAATGTGACAAATAAAGAAAGAATCCAGTCCCACGGACAAACAATGACAACTCGGAAATTGGGAGGCATGATCATCGACATCTATCTACATCACATTTGATGAATGACATGAACAATATGCTGAAAACACGAGACCTGCCCATATCAATGCTTGTCAGTGTTGAGATGTTGCTCTGTCAACGTCCCTCAACATCTCTCATCATCTCAACATAACAGGGTATTCGAGCGTTATCTGCTTCAAGTGGCTTTTTCTTTTGTTCCATCTTCTAAATCACTGGCTTTCCATGGCGGTCACTGAATTAATCATAACTAAATGTGAGGAAGACAAGACTTTTAATAGAGTCCAAGTTTTTACAGAATGAGATCTTGAGTCCGCAGACTGAAACATTTTCACTTCACAGACGTCCGTGAAAATTACAACAATACCAGCCAAGCAGACCATGAAATTACCAATGAAATTTGAGCTGGGTTCTCCAACTACCGAATGAATATTTTATTATTGGAAGATGCAGACCACGGGAGTCTTTGACCAGAGCCTTGTGTGGTTGTGACAGACCACGTGGAGTTTTCAATTTGGGTTCACAAACAAAGTGAGTGTGCTATTACCAAGTGTTGTTTGTATTTCAGGACAGTTTTATTTGTACCTGTCAACTTGCAGTTTCAAACTTGATCTCAGAACTTGACGTGGCATACTTGATGTTGATTTCTACATTCGATGCCGGCACGCTGTTTCTAAATTAAAACTGGACTATCAGATTTTCGGCGGCTGAAACACTTCCGGGGTTAGAAATGTCACAGACGATTGGACAGTAAATGACCTGTGCCTATTTGTAGTTGACGCCGCAACAAAGGCCTTCATGTTTATAATCGCCGTAGTAATGAAGATCTTGATGTTAGCAGTCCATGTTATGGTGAAGGTATTCATATTTACAATCCACATCGTAATGAAGATCTTGATGTTAGCAGTCCATGGTATGGTGAAGGTATTCATATTTACAATCCACATCGTAATGAAGATCCTGATGTTAGCAGTCGATGTTATGGTGAAGGTCTTCATATTTCCAATCTACATTATAATGAAGATCTTGATGTTAGCAGTCCATATTATGGTGAAGGTCTTCGTATTTACAATCCACATCGTAATGAAAATCTTGATGTTAGCAGTCCATATTATGGTGAAGGTCTTCATATTTAAAATCCACATCGTAATGAAGATCTTGATGTTAGCAGTCCATATTATAATGAAGGTATTCATATTTACAATCCACATAGTAATTAAGATCTTGATGTTAGCAGTCCATGGTATGGTGAAGGTCTTCATATTTACAATCCACATAGTAATAAAGATCTTGATGTTAGCAGTCCATGGTATGGTGAAGGTATTCATATTTACAATCCACATCGTAATGAAGATACTGATGTTAGCAGTCCATATTATGGTGAAGGTCTTCGTATTTACAATCCACATTATAATGAAGATCTTGATGTTAGCAGTCCATATTATGGTGAAGGTCTTCATATTTACAATCCACATTATAATGAAGATCTTGATGTTAGCAGTCCATATTATGGTGAAGGTCTTCATATTTACAATCCACATCGTAATGAAGATCTTGATGTTAGCAGTCCATGGTATGGTGAAGGTCTTCATATTTACAATCCACATCGTAATGAAGATCTTGATGTTAACAGTCCATGTTATGGTGAAGGTATTCATATTTACAATACACATCATAATGAAGATCTTGATGTTAGCAGTCCATATTATGGTGAAGGTCTTCAAACAAAAGTATCAAATCTGAGTCCTATACTGCCTTTCTTTAATCCCTAAAGCTGGCTAAATGATCAAATTCTCAGTGTGATGATGGGTGTTCTGAACACACGGATCTGTCACAATGTTCCTCAGCTTCTTCTTGTTACTGTAAAACTTTACCTACGCAAGAAACAAAGATTTTAGTTGTTTCAAATACATAAAGTTGCAGAATTTTTTTATCCACGTACACATAGCAATGCTGAAATCAGTGTTTAACAGCTAGATAAATAAATATAACATTCTAGTGCCCTCGTGTTGTTAAGGTTAGGTTAACTTTCCAAATTTTAATATTTTAGCAACTTCACAAAACATGTTAAACTTCAAATAATAGTGCAATCTTGCTTTTAATAAATGTATCGCAAAATATCAAAAGCGTGATTTCTTCTTCTTCTTATTCTTTCTTCGTCTCTTCCTCCTCCTCCTTTTTCTTTCGCCTTCAAAAGAACAATGACTGCCTTGTGTCGCAGTTACGCGCCTTTCGACACAACACACCCAGCGTCGGCTCGGCGTATTTGTTGGGGTGGGGTTTAACTTTCCACTGCCATCTCTATTCATTTGATCAGACTAGTGTCTGTTTTCAGGGCCACCACTTGAAGATAGAATAGGGTCGTGGCCGACTATGGTTCGCTAGCCCTTATAGCATTTAAATTACGAATCATATATTTCTGACTAAAGAAGATGTTCTGGATTAATATCCATTTTATCTTCACACACATCCGGATTTCTGTTGTTTAGATGAAGTTTCACAAATATTACCATTTCACTAAATCTAGAGCAATTCCGATGAAAATGTTCTCTGCATTATTTATTTAATTCTGACAAATAAGTTCAAGATGTATTGTCGACTACGTCACTTGGATTGAAACACTTAATCATTTGTTCAAATTATATCGTATTCTACATGCAGCATTTCTCAATTTCTCAAATTCACAATATTCTACACTTGATACGAGAACATTTCCTATCTCAGTATTATATTACATCTGCAACCCGTGGTCAACTAGTTTCTCGTCTAAAATCACTGTACTCAAAGTTTCAAAAGTGTCAATTCTTCTTAGTCACTTGAATCACTTGAAAACCATCTTCCGTCTAACACTACTTCTGATTTTATATCGTCTCGTCCTCTTTTTCTCTTGTCTGTCGTCTGATTTATTCTAGCGGTCTTCCTCTGCATTCTCTCAGTCGCAGTGTACTAACGAGCAAAGTCCACTTGCCTCTTCGCTGGACTTCTGTTCTTATCTCTCATCTGATGGCTTCTCGGCTGTTCTGGTCGGACCTTCTTTCTTCACTCTTGACTGTCCACGTGCACTGACCATCCTTCTTGCAGTTCTGGTCAGTCGCTACTTGCCGGACCGACAGTGTTCTGACGATCTCCCTCCTCTGTCTCCTTTCTCTTCCTCCCTACTTCTTGGTTCCTGTGTCTGTTCTTCCGTCTTCGGCCTCCGTCCTCTTCTCTTCTCTCTTCCTCCGTACTTCTTGGTTCCTGATTGTCTGTTCTACTGTCTTCGGGCTCCATCCTCTGTCTCCTCTCTCTTCTATTTCTTCTTGGTTCCTGATTGTCTGTTCTACTGTCTTCGGGCTCCCTCCTCTGTATCCTCTCCTCTACTTCCATACTTCTTGGTTCCCTCCTGTCTCTCGGCTCGCCTTTCTTTAATCCCTAAAGCTGGCTAAATGATCAAATTCTCAGTGTGATGATGGGTGTTCTGAACACACGGATCTGTCACAATGTTCCTCAGCTTCTTCTTGTTACTGTAAAACTTTACCTACGCAAGAAACAAAGATTTTAGTTGTTTCAAATACATAAAGTTGCAGAATTTTTTTATCCACGTACACATAGCAATGCTGAAATCAGTGTTTAACAGCTAGATAAATAAATATAACATTCTAGTGCCCTCGTGTTGTTAAGGTTAGGTTAACTTTCCAAATTTTAATATTTTAGCAACTTCACAAAACATGTTAAACTTCAAATAATAGTGCAATCTTGCTTTTAATAAATGTATCGCAAAATATCAAAAGCGTGATTTCTTCTTCTTCTTATTCTTTCTTCGTCTCTTCCTCCTCCTCCTTTTTCTTTCGCCTTCAAAAGAACAATGACTGCCTTGTGTCGCAGTTACGCGCCTTTCGACACAACACACCCAGCGTCGGCTCGGCGTATTTGTTGGGGTGGGGTTTAACTTTCCACTGCCATCTCTATTCATTTGATCAGACTAGTGTCTGTTTTCAGGGCCACCACTTGAAGATAGAATAGGGTCGTGGCCGACTATGGTTCGCTAGCCCTTATAGCATTTAAATTACGAATCATATATTTCTGACTAAAGAAGATGTTCTGGATTAATATCCATTTTATCTTCACACACATCCGGATTTCTGTTGTTTAGATGAAGTTTCACAAATATTACCATTTCACTAAATCTAGAGCAATTCCGATGAAAATGTTCTCTGCATTATTTATTTAATTCTGACAAATAAGTTCAAGATGTATTGTCGACTACGTCACTTGGATTGAAACACTTAATCATTTGTTCAAATATATATTCTACATGCAGCATTTCTCAATTTCTCAAATTCACAATATTCTACACTTGATACGAGAACATTTCCTATCTCAGTATTATATTCATCTGCAACCCGTGGTCAACTAGTTTCTCGTCTAAAATCACTGTACTCAAAGTTTCAAAAGTGTCAATTCTTTAGTCACTTGAATCACTTGAAAACCATCTTCCGTCTAACACTACTTCTGATTTTATATCGTCTCGTCCTCTTTTTCTCTTGTCTGTCGTCTGATTTATTCTAGCGGTCTTCCTCTGCATTCTCTCAGTCGCAGTGTACTAACGAGCAAAGTCCACTTGCCTCTTCGCTGGACTTCTGTTCTTATCTCTCATCTGATGGCTTCTCGGCTGTTCTGGTCGGACCTTCTTTCTTCACTCTTGACTGTCCACGTGCACTGACCATCCTTCTTGCAGTTCTGGTCAGTCGCTACTTGCCGGACCGACAGTGTTCTGACGATCTCCCTCCTCTGTCTCCTTTCTCTTCCTCCCTACTTCTTGGTTCCTGTGTCTGTTCTTCCGTCTTCGGCCTCCGTCCTCTGTCTCTTCTCTCTTCCTCCGTACTTCTTGGTTCCTGATTGTCTGTTCTACTGTCTTCGGGCTCCATCCTCTGTCTCCTCTCTCTTCTATTTCTTCTTGGTTCCTGATTGTCTGTTCTACTGTCTTCGGGCTCCCTCCTCTGTATCCTCTCCTCTACTTCCATACTTCTTGGTTCCCTCCTGTCTCTCGGCTCGCCTTTTTATCGTCAAGTCCAGCTTGATGGATTAACCAATAAGTATTTTGGCTCCACCCTTCAGATGTCCACTGGTTCCCATGAGCGTTCTGATATTCCGTCATTCAAACTGCCCCGTGACTTATCTGTCGTAAGTCAGTTGTCCAATAGGCGACGCCTCTAAATATTTAATTGGTCAGCTGGCCGAGTTGGTCATTCTTTTATTTAAAAACCGTGTGCAATAGCGTCATAAAAGCGTCCTAACGTGTGTCACATAACAGGTGTCATGCGTGTCAATGTTAATTTTGTCTATACAGTTGTTATTTACCTAAGTCATTATCTTGCTCTTTCATGCCGGAGGTTTTATTGTGTCCTCGCTTTTCATTGTGTCTGCCTTTTCTATTCGTCTTTTCTATTTTTTTTAAACCTGTCAACGTCGAGTCACCGCTTTGTTATCACTGAACCATCCTACTTTCTGGTGTCCTTCCTTTGTATTACCTATATCTCAGCGTCACTGAGTCTCGTCCTTTTCTATTCACTGTTTCCACTGTTTACTTTTTTTTCACTGTTTACTTTCTTGTTCTAGTGTCATGGAAGTTTTATACCTTTCTCTTCCTTTCCTACCTACTTTTCTCTGTCGCTATTCGATGCTACTATTTTGTTTACAGTATTTTTTCATAATCATATTCATTAGTAACAATAATAATAACAACTATAATCATTACTTACAAGGTCATACTACACCCTGGCGAAAGCAGCCAGCAATAAGTCACTGACCGCTGTCTCACTCGGCTTAAGCACTGCATCTTCCCTCTGAGAAGATTCAACAGTACAATGAAAAAAAAAACACACACACATGGCACATGATAGTGGTAGCTCTTCAGCCTCAGATGCCTCATATTCAGGGGATGATGCCAGCAGAGTTTTTTTAAAAACACACACAATAGGGGCCACGTAGAAGACACATAACACCGTTTGGATTAAACGTTTATCGATTGCATAGAAAAAAACAGACGCCATGTTGTGCAAGCCAAGAACAGCCGACTGAGTATTTATGGATAGCAATCTTTCCCATGTCTGAACGAATTCCGGGGAACATGCAATACTGGATCTTGGCTGGAAATTCATACCTTTCTGTGAAGACAATTTTATACGCGTGTAGAACATGAAGTCTGTGTCATTTGTTTTCTTTTTCTTTTTTTTTCTCTTTTCATTTTTGTTTCAAAGTTTCACCTTGAAGCAAATGTGTTTCTTTGCGTAAAACCAGAGCTTGTTCTTTTGAAAGCTACCTTCCTTGCCTTTGCATCGTTGTTAAGCATAAATAATTAGTACCGACGGCGGGTTTAAGTTCTCCTAGAGATTGATACGTACAAGAACTTTTTTCTTCATCTTCATCTATTGTAATTAGCACAAGGAGCAAGTGATTCTAAGACTTTCAATTTTGACTGCTTAAGATATTCAGCTGCTGGAGTGGTTAAGTGAGTAGTGAGATGGCCTCTCACGGCGAAGGTCGGTGATTGGAATCCGGCCGGAGGCGTCCCAATCAGCGGGCTGTAGAAATGAGTACCTGGCTTATTGTGGAGCTGGGTAAGGAAAAGCGGAAAGGCATGGTCTTGACCACATCACCCTGTAGTGTGCTGGCAGGCCAAGGAAAACATGGATACTGACGCCAGATCCTGTAGGAGCCACCATGGCATGGTCTTGACCACATCACCCTCTAGTGTGTTGGCAGGCCAAGGAAAACATTGGCACTGACGCCAGGTCCTGTAGGTGCCACCATGGCATTGTCTTGACCACATCACCCTCTAGTGTGCTGGCAGACCAAGGAAAACATTGACACTGACGCCAGATCCTATAGGAGTCACTATGCCATGGTTTTGACCACATCACCCTCTAGTGTGCTGGCAGGCCAAGGAAAACATTGACACTAAAGCCAGGTCTTGTAGGCGCCACCATGGCAGACTAGGGTTACCTTTAGCTCTTATTTTAAGATGTTCAAAGACAAGCGTCACTATCTGACAATGTGTGGTAGCTGATATTTAATCGTATATTAAGATTATTAGTATATACTTGCCATCTCACTTTCTCTCTTTTTCTAGTAGTGTGACTTGTCATCTCACTTTCTCTCCTTTTCTAGTAGTGTGACTTGTCATCTCACTTTCTCTCCTTTTCTAGTAGTGTGACTTGCCATCTCACTTTCTCTCCTTTTCTAGTAGTGTGACTTGTCATCTCACTTTCTCTCCTTTTCTAGTAGTGTGACTTGCCATCTCACTTTCTCTCCTTTTCTAGTAGTGTGACTTGTCATCTCACTTTCTCTCCTTTTCTAGTCTTGTGACTTGTCATCTCACTTTCTCTCCTTTTCTAGTAGTGTGACTTGTCATCTCACTTTCTCTCTTTTTCTAGTAGTGTGACTTGTCATCTCACTTTCTCTCCTTTTCTAGTAGTGTGACTTGTCATCTCACTTTCTCTCCTTTTCTAGTAGTGTGACTTGCCATCTCACTTTCTCTCCTTTTCTAGTAGTGTGACTTGTCATCTCACTTTCTCTCCTTTTCTAGTAGTGTGACTTGTCATCTCACTTTCTCTCCTTTTCTAGTAGTGTGACTTGCCATCTCACTTTCTCTCTTTTTCTAGTAGTGTGACTTGCCATCTCACTTTCTCTGTTTTTCTAGTCTTGTGACTTGCCATCTCACTTTCTCTCCTTTTCTAGTAGTGTGACTTGTCATCTCACTTTCTCTGTTTTTCTAGTCTTGTGACTTGCCATCTCACTTTCTCTCCTTTTCTAGTAGTGTGACTTGTCATCTCACTTTCTCTGTTTTTCTAGTCTTGTGACTTGCCATCTCACTTTCTCTCCTTTTCTAGTAGTGTGACTTGCCATCTCACTTTCTCTCCTTTTCTAGTAGTGTGACTTGCCATCTCACTTTCTCTCCTTTTCTAGTAGTGTGACTTGCCATCTCACTTTCTCTCCTTTTCTAGTAGTGGACTTGTCATCTCACTTTCTCTCCTTTTCTAGTAGTGTGACTTGTCATCTCACTTTCTCTCCTTTTCTAGTAGTGTGACTTGTCATCTCACTTTCTCTCCTTTTCTAGTAGTGTGACTTGCCATCTCACTTTCTCTCCTTTTCTAGTAGTGTGACTTGTCATCTCACTTTCTCCTTTTCTAGTCTTGTGACTTGTCATCTCACTTTCTCTGTTTTTCTAGTCTTGTGACTTGCCATCTCACTTTCTCTCCTTTTCTAGTAGTGTGACTTGTCATCTCACTTTCTCTCCTTTTCTAGTAGTGTGACTTGTCATCTCACTTTCTCTCCTTTTCTAGTAGTGTGACTTGTCATCTCACTTTCTCTCCTTTTCTAGTAGTGTGACTTGCCATCTCACTTTCTCTCCTTTTCTAGTAGTGTGACTTGTCATCTCACTTTCTCTGTTTTTCTAGTCTTGTGACTTGTCATCTCACTTTCTCTGTTTTTCTAGTCTTGTGACTTGCCATCTCACTTTCTCTCCTTTTCTAGTAGTGTGACTTGTCATCTCACTTTCTCTGTTTTTCTAGTCTTGTGACTTGCCATCTCACTTTCTCTCCTTTTCTAGTAGTGTGACTTGCCATCTCACTTTCTCTCCTTTTCTAGTAGTGTGACTTGCCATCTCACTTTCTCTCCTTTTCTAGTAGTGTGACTTGCCATCTCACTTTCTCTCCTTTTCTAGTAGTGTGACTTGTCATCTCACTTTCTCTCCTTTTCTAGTAGTGTGACTTGTCATCTCACTTTCTCTCCTTTTCTAGTAGTGTGACTTGTCATCTCACTTTCTCTCCTTTTCTAGTAGTGTGACTTGCCATCTCACTTTCTCTCCTTTTCTAGTAGTGTGACTTGTCATCTCACTTTCTCTGTTTTTCTAGTCTTGTGACTTGTCATCTCACTTTCTCTGTTTTTCTAGTCTTGTGACTTGCCATCTCACTTTCTCTCCTTTTCTAGTAGTGTGACTTGTCATCTCACTTTCTCTCCTTTTCTAGTAGTGTGACTTGTCATCTCACTTTCTCTCCTTTTCTAGTAGTGTGACTTGTCATCTCACTTTCTCTCCTTTTCTAGTAGTGTGACTTGCCATCTCACTTTCTCTCCTTTTCTAGTAGTGTGACTTGTCATCTCACTTTCTCTGTTTTTCTAGTCTTGTGACTTGTCATCTCACTTTCTCTGTTTTTCTAGTCTTGTGACTTGCCATCTCACTTTCTCTCCTTTTCTAGTAGTGTGACTTGTCATCTCACTTTCTCTGTTTTTCTAGTCTTGTGACTTGCCATCTCACTTTCTCTCTTTTTCTAGTAGTGTGACTTTCAATCTCACTTCCTCTCTTTTTTTTTTAGTAGTGTTACTTGTCATCTCACTTTCTCTCTTTTTCTAGTAGTGTGATTTGCCATCACACTTTTCTCTCTTTCTTGTAGTGTGAAAAATTTTTATATAATATATAAAAGATATAATATAAGACTTGTGATAATATAAACCGGTTACAGTAACTGACGACCTCCATACGTTTCGGTTTTTCTCGCTTTTAACTGGTAATTTACGTGTAAGTGCCGGTTGATGCAATCACTTGTAATGAGTACGGACTGCTGTGAAAAGTTGGTGAAAACTTGGGACTTTATCCTTGGTGACTGAACTCTGGAGTTACCGCAGTTCTACAAAAATCTTAGATGAAAAAAAGAAGAACTCAGTGTAAATATAATACCCACGTGATACTGCGATTTTGTGAGGAAAAAGGTAGAAAATGTCTGCTTAAAAATCGTACATCTCAGTATATCATCACATATGTAAACATCTCCAGCATAAAATTTGTTTAAAAAACAATAAAAGCGAATATTAAGTTTAAAACAAAATATATAACAAAACTATTCAGTAACAAGCAACCCGCCCCACAACCACACACACACACATACACACAGACACACACACTTGCTCCCCCGAAATAATGTTGTTGTTTTGCAAACATTCGATCTAACAACAGTTTAAATCAAAGTTTCATTGAACCCCCCCCCCCCCCCCCCTTTATTCTATTTCCGTGTTTCGTAGAGTCTAACCTTTTGGAAAAGATTTTGCAGCAACTCAATAGCGCGGCTTTTTGTCTGCAAGCAGACATTCAACAAAATTCACGTCGCTCAGTCGCAATTGTTCCTTCGCATTCCTGGCACGAGCATTCCACATTCAGACTCGTGACGGAAGCCAAATAATCACTCCCTTTTAGAGCCAGAATGATTATTATGCGCTTACAAGGCAACCTTCTAGCAATATCTTTCATGGAGATTTGAAATATATTATGAACAGATTTCCCGGTCGAACAAAGTTTCTTATTCCCCTTATTTTTTGTAGCTCCATATACATATCTGCGTATACCGAATCCTATTTGTGCGTTTATTTTATCGTTTTACGCCTATCTACCGTTCATGGCTTTGGGTGTCATTGGGAGAGTTCGTTGTCGATTACGTCATCATAATTAATTTTGCAACTTGCCAGGTTGCATTTTATAAATCAAATGAATAGAATACTTAAGATACTGTATTCCTTTGAACAATTCCAGTCTTGTGGCATAAATTCCTAGAAAATTCTTATTTGACGTTCAAACATAAAGCAAGCTTGTATTTCTAAAGTGCCTCAGTTCAAAAACAAATTTTGTTACTACTGTAACTGTAACTGTAAAAAAAAAAGTCTAGCTGGTCCTTGTAAGCAGTCTAATTACACTCGAATGTATAAAATAGGAAAAAGTAGGAGCAGCTTTATTACTTAACGACTACAAAGTTGTGACGTTTCAGCGTGAGCCTTAATCATACAAAAACATACAGGACGAAGAAATAGAGAAAGGAGATAAAGTATAGATTCACAAGAATACTATTTAAAAAAAACATTTTTTAAATAGTTGTAAATTGTAAGGTGTGACTTGTCCGGCGGTGTGTGTCAGGAATGGATTTAGTAGAACGTGGAGACTTTAAATAGAGACCTGTGACATGTGGTCGGTGGGTTGTAACTGAGGGTGGTGGATGGGGAACCGGGGAAGGGAAAGAGTGTAATACAATATTGACCTAGCTAGGAGAAGTTGAAACAGATGATTGGGGAAGAGGGGTTGCAGAGTGATGGTGTGAGGAAGTTTGAAAAGTAAGAAGGGGTGGACTTAGTGGAGAGATACTATAATGATTGAAGAGAATGTTAAATGTAGCTAAACAGCGAGTTTAACCCATGTGGCTCCAGCGTCCCATAATTTTGAATGCAGCGGTTCTCAAGTGCCAGGCGGCTTGTGTCATCTGCGTGACATTGTTTGATCGCTGTTACCAGAAAATCAGATTTGCCTCTGTGGTTGGGGCCATTGAAATGATTTGGGACTGGTTTCAAAGCATGCTGGGCGATGTCGTACAGATATTTTTGCATGCGGTCCCCTAATCTGAGGCCAGTCTCACCAATCTTTTTTAAAATAATATTCATGTGAATGTATACTTTATCTCCTCTCTCTATTTCTTCGTCCTGTATGTTTTTGTATGATTAAGGCTCACGCCGAAACGTCACAACTTTGTAGTCGTTAAGTAATAAAGCTGCTCCTACTTTTTCCTATTTTATACATTCTGGTATCACAGCTTTACTGCAGTGCTTCGTGTATAGTTGTATACTTATACACTAATTATTGTGTGTTACTCTCATTACACTAGGGGCATGCCCAAATATATTCGGGCTTTGACATCAAGATGGTACTAACATACCTTATATGTAATTATCAGTTCAAGTATAATATTGTCTTCGATCAGTTTCGCATCATCAGCCTGTGTCCTTTCCCTCAGGAAGCTTGGCGGCAATGATCCTTACTCTATCAAGTTCACGTAGGAGGGGGAAAAAAAATTTCAAAACCGGCATGTTCAGTTGTAAATATATTTAGTTCTATACTCTGGTAGCCACTTTTAGAGTTTAGATCTTGTAACTGACTATATAAGTTTCATCCGCGCAATGAAAGCTGTTTGCACGCACGTACTTCCATCTGCTGCCAGTAAACAAACAAGAATATTTTTTAAAAATCATATTCGTAAATATCGATTCTTTTACATGAGTAATTATATACACTTAGGACTGAACATCCAACGATCAGTGAGAGCTTTCTGCAACTAGACATTTATGCCCTGGATAGTTGGAGGACGAGTCATCGTCCAGAACTCATCTCTGAACCTGAAATATTGATGTTTCCTTCTGCGTTCTCTGCGGCTTCTTGCCTGCACTTTCTGGGGAAAGATTATTAATTTTAAAACATTTTTTTTGCACCAGAAACATGGTCTTCGCTTTACGACGAGTGTTTCCTAGATAATGTCTTGTAAAGATTTATGCTACAATTACAAGGGAAACTAATTTACAGGTGAACGATGTTTATCTTCATATTCAGAAGCAAGGATGTTTCTAACAGGAAGAAAGCCATGGAAACTGCATCGATCGTTGCTTGATAGACTCGAGAGTTCCTGTAAACCTAACATCGGAAGCGCGTTGTTTGGAACAGGCAGACTGCAAAAATGGCAGCCGTGTTTGGATACTGCACAAAACAAAATGGCGGAGGAGTTAGCGCAGGAAGTGGCATGCTGGGAAGGCAGTTTATAGATGGGGCGCGTTGGTTCCGCAGGCACAGGTCACATTTACATAGAGAAAATACAACGTAATTTTTTTTATCCTATCATTTGAATATCTGAAATAATAATTACCACAACTATAAATATAAAAGTAGGATTATTTTTTGTGTGTTTTTTTACGAGACAATTCTCACTTCTCTACCTGACTCTTCTCGACTTCACAGAGGGTCAGAAGATGAGACTGCAACGAATCAGTCGCAGAATAAAATACAAGAAAACAGAAAGTCTTGAATAGGAAAGCTTTGAACCAATGAAGATAGCAAACTTTAGCGAGAAAACAAAACAAACTTTAATGAGAAAACAAACCAGCTTTAATGATAAAAGAAACTGTAATTAACAAACAAAAAAAAAAACTTCAACTAGGAATCATCATCATTCATTCATTTGCATGTCCCTTGCGGAACTTTGCCTCCCTAATAGCACTCCTGTAGGTCTCTCAGTTGTGAGCAAGATGGCCTGCTGCTGATGCATCCATTTGCAGATCATCAACGATGTCTTGCAGCCGTCTTCGCCTTGGTCTTCCTCTCTTTTTTTTCTCATTATGTACCCTTCCTTCAGCTAGGAAACAAATGATTTTTTTCCACGGGTAAAAACTGTTTATGGACATTCGCATGTCATGACTTTGTCATGACTTCTGTTGATGGACAGTCCAGTCACTAGCACTAGTGTGAGTATTCATAAACATTCAACAACAGAGCAGTACACGTGATGAACATTCAACAACAATGTAGTACATGATTACTCTACAATTATTCAACAACAATATAGTACATGATTACTCTACACATACTGAACATTCAACACCAATGTAGTACATGATTACTCTACACGTAATGAACATTCAAGAACAATGTAGTACATGATTACTCTACACATAATGAACATTCAACAACAATGTAATACATTATTACTCTGTACGTAATGTACATTCAACAACGTAGTACAAAATTACTTTATGCGTAAAGAATTTAAGCAGAATTAAATTTCTAACACTTTTACACAAATTCAGAATTAGGAAATTACAGAACATAGATATTTATTTCACTACACCCAAGCATTCGTCATTGCACTATAAAAATCAAAGAATGCCTACTGTATACCAAATGCACTTTTTAAAAAAAAACGTTTCAACATTAAGCGATTTATAAATAAAAATGAATGTGCTCTACTTTTCTCCGGTCTTGGTGACATTGTAAAGTGTGATTAAATACGTGACCTGATAACTAGGTTATGAACGAGTTTTGCTGCACATAAAATTAATAACAAAGTTAAGTTTTCGTGAGTCAACAGTGCTGGAACATTTCGACGAAGGATTTGAATGTCTGATTGTATATTTAAAGAGTTAATTTTAACATTCTGGTTTAAATATTCCTCAGAGGAACATATGTGATAACAACGTCAGCTTTCGTGCAGTATGTCGTATGTTAGGCATTAGGAGAACCAATAAATGATAAAATACAGAGCTACATTACTTAGGGATGTAATTTATTTTATCTCGCATGATTTTCAACGCGGCATATGTGGAACACATATCAGAGAACCATACAGGCATCATTCCATGTAGGTCATGTGGGATTAATGCCGTGTGCGTCACTTCCTGTTTTACCTAGATGTACTGGTTTACTTTATGAACTTCACCAGAACCTCCTGTTCATGTTCATTTTTAGGTGGATTTTTTTAACTGTGTTTAAATCTCAGGAGCTTTTATTTGAAAATGTGAATGAAGGAGCAGCGCAGTCGAGGTGAATTGACTTACCGAGGTAAGTTAGCTGAGGTGCCTTGAAGTCTTCACGGGAAGTTGTAGTGGAGGTGACGTTTTGTTAACGCGGGTCTTGATCATCATCACGTGACCAGCGGTAGCTTCTTTTTGGTCAGTCAGCTGATTAGATAGACAACCGAGTGTGGGGACAGTCCCTGGGACACTCCCTGGGGACAGCTGCTATTCAGTTCTCGAATGAGGTTAACAGATCCTGCAAATGGTGCACCAGCATAAACATACACACTAAATCATATCCAGCCAAACTTACGTTCAAATACATCAATAGACCAAAGAAAACTGTATGCAAAAGCATCAGTTCAATACACTCCCAAACTCACTACTGTACCACAGATCAAAGGATATCGGTTCAATGACACATAAACAAATTTTGACTTCTGTGTCAACTTTAGTAACATTTACTAAATTTTCCTGATAAAAAAAACATCAATAAGAATACTAAATGTACCAGAAGAGACCAAATAAGAAATGACACTATCAGGGCAAAGGCTGGAGTAACACCAGTACCGCACTGCATCCAGAAACACCAAGTTAATGGTTTGGCCAAATTGCATGACTACCGCCAGAGAGTATACCACAGAAACAGCAAGTTAATGGTTTGGCCAAGTTGCATAACTACCGCCAGAGAGTATACTACAGAAACAGCAAGTTAATGGTTTGGCCAAGTTGCATGACTACCGCCAGACATTATGCCACAGAAAACATTCACACTAAGATTTGGAGGTAACAGAGGGAGAGGCCGCTCACGAAGGAGATGGATGGAGAAAAGAAACCTTAAATATCCCAGACTTCCAAGCCCTACCCTGTCAAAACACTGAAAAAAAGGAGGAAAGAGAGAAGACAAGATTAACACCACATAAAACTTAGAAGACAAGATTAACACCACACACACAACTTAGAAGACAAGATTAACTACAATACACAACTTAGAAGACAAGATTAACACTACACACACAATTTAGAAGACAAGATTAACAACAACACACAACTTAGAAGACAAGATTAACACCACACACAACTTAGAAAACAAGATTAACACCACACACAACTTAGAAGACAAGATTAACACCACACACACAACTTAGAAGACAAGATTAACACCACACACTACTTAGAAGACAAGATTAACACCTACACACAACTTAGAAGACAAGATTAACGACAACACACAACTTAGAAGACAAGATTAACGACAACACACAACTTAGAAGACAAGATTAACGACAACACACAACTTAGAAGACAAGGTTAACGACAACACACAACTTAGAAGACAAGATTAACGACAACACACAACTTAAAAGACAAGATTAACACCACACACAACTTAGAAGACAAGATTAACGACAACACACAACTTAGAAGACAAGATTAACGACAACACACAACTTAGAAGACAAGATTAACACCACACACAACTTAGAAGACAAGATTAACACCACACACACAACTTAGAAGACAAGATTAACGACAACACACAACTTAGAAGACTAGATTAACACCACACACAACTTAGAAGACAAGTTTAACACCACACACACCTTAGAAGACAAGATTAACACCACACACACAACTTAGAAGACAAGATTAACACCACACACACAACTTAGAAGACAAGATTAACACCACACACACAACTTGAAGACAGAGAAACTTAACACATTCATGAATGCGCAAGCCTGGAGAAGTGTATCTAGAGTGTGATGATGATGATGACGATGATGATGATGATGATGATGATTTAGTCTGTGCACCACATATTTTACCTAATGACATGAAGAAATTGTGATGAGATGGGCGATAATGTCTCTCTGGTTTATGTATTTTAACTATGTGTATGTATAGATTACATACGAATGATTAATGCTCTTGATTATTAACTGATATTTGTTACATGTTGATGGTAGCTACTGTAAGATATTTGTATCTTATTTCTTTTAGATCTGATGTTAGCGTAACTTGCTACTACCCGCGTGTCTTGGTGAGCTTTGAAGGATGTGACTGAGGCAAATCGAGAGCCTCGTCTCCACAGCCCTTGGGGAGGGCAAGGGCCATTTTTGGAGTCAAGGAATATCTGCCTACACGCTGAGACACACAAGAATATCTGCCTACACGCTGAGACACACAAGAATATCTGCCTACACGCTGAGACACACAAGAATATCTGCCTACACACTGAGACACAAGAATATCTGCCTACACACTGAGACACACAAGAATATCTGCCTACACGCTGAGACACACAAGAATATCTGCCTACACGCTGAGACACACAAGAATATCTGCCTCCACGCTGAGACACACAAGAATATCTGCCTACACACTGAGACACACAACAGTACCAAGTTTACGTGGCTGTCGCCGTATTAAAGGAAGAAACAGAGCAAACTGAAGAAGTAAAACACGCCAAAGACAGTAGCAAAAGAACGCAGTGACACTGTACGGATAAATCACAAACTCGGTATTTTGTTGCTGAGTTCTGTTTCTGCATGCACGATATTATGCTTTGCAAAGAAACTTCGGTAGAAAGAAACTGAAGGGAAATTACTCTATATTTTTTTAAAGGGCTGGTTTAGAAATGTGCTATATTTCATTTTATTTGGATACGTCTCTGAGCGCAAGATACACCAACACTGTCATCGTTGTTCTGGAGCGAAAGATTCAGTATATCCACAAATACCTCGGACTCTCACAGCCTGGATAATACACCATGTAAGATCCAAGACTTCTAAATCTTGGGCGAACTGGAGGGACAAAAACTACCTTCATTTACATTCAGCAAGATGGGCAAGTTTCCAATCAACCGTCTGTGATTGAGATAAACGCTGAAGCTGTTTTGGAATCTGTGTGACTGCTTCAGTGCATAGCACGTCTCAAGGGACTGTAGTGAGAGGGAAACATATTCTGCCCTGAAAGAACCCACTAGCAAACAGCAGTCAGATTCAAACGTCTTGGACAATTTAATGACACCACTATGGGGTTTTGGCTTCTCGGCCTCATATTGCTCGTACCACGGTCTCAACTTTCATAAAAATGGATTTCCCTCATCAACTGGACTGTACAGAAAATGCCCTTAGTGGATATCAGATTTTCCTACTTTCAGACCAGCATCGGATGGGATGTAAAATGATTCTGAAGAGGTGCGCAACAGTGATAATCATCATCACTATTCTTGGACGAAGTAAGTCATTACCATTCAGTACGCCCTGTGGTATTTTGCAGAACAGCAACAGAGTCTGGCAACATCTCTCCGTCTGGAGGCAGTCTTTGTACAGTGAGGCTTCATCAGGTGCGTCGTAAGCTTCTTTGGGATCCAGATTTGCATGGAAGACGAAAGACATTTGAGGACCACGTGGAAAATTAACTCAGATCTAAGAAACGTATCTGGCAATAAGATTAAATAAATGATTTAAAATAAGATTAAATAAAAAATGTAGAACATTATTTCAGTCAATAGTCCAATTCCACATCAGCTATAACGAGAAAAAAACAATGAAGGAAAGGACAAGTATTGGAGAAAGACACAAAACGCTGAAAGTATTTCACACTTCTCAGAACTTTGTATTTCAAACGGTTCGACTAGCAGGATTTTCGTTGGGGGGGGGGGGGGGGGGAGGAATACCGAAAAAGGGAATTAAAATAAAAACCAAGTTAAACGAACAGTACATAGCTGGAAGGTGATAACAACAGAAAGAAAAATTATATAGTTTTTGTCGGCTCGAAGTACCACACAGGATTTGTTATTTTTAACTCTGTTCGAAAATACATCACAAGTGACAAGAACCTAGTTCAAGAATGATAAAGCAGAATATGGGAAGCAGTAAATGTATGTTCAGGAAAGTTAAAACAAAACATGGGAAGTGGTAAATGTATGTTCAGGAAAGTTAAAACAGAACATGGGAAGTGGTAAATGTATGTTCAGGAAAGTTAAAACAGAACATGGGAAGTGGTAAATGTACAAAATATTTCAGAAATAATCAGCACTGTCGTTGTACTCGCCTCCTTCTCTGCACTTTTTAAATGATATACGGTATATTTTATTTTTAAAAAAAGTCATAGTCTGTGGAATCCATTTCAGAAACATCAGACTGAAGGAAAGAACTAATGGATGAAAGATCGTTATTTTCCAAGAGTGAAGAGCTGGCCACACAAGTCCATGTGTAACTTCCTATCTATAAACTCCCAGCTTGTATTCTTACCAACATTCAAGTCAGTGCACGTCTACAAATGTCCTGGACAGACAGTAATGAAAAAAATATTTGCGTAATATATTTTGTATATTTGTAATTGTCGCATTCCATATGGATACAGATGTTGATTGAAACTTACGATGACTGATTTAATTATAGATACATTTGATTGATACTAATGTCATTTTCGTTCTTCTCTACCTCATTTTTACCACTGTACTTCGGTAGGAGGTGATACACACACACACACATGATGATCATCAGGTGCCGTGCCGACTGGCGTTGGTTATTATGCTTCTTCAGAGTACGTACCCGATCCTTCATGGAGTAGATTTACAAGAGTCATATTTCTTTAACCATGATCATTATTCCTAACAGAAAGCAAACGAAGAAGTCACGAAAGAAGTTTGAGAACAAGGAAAACTGGTTAAAATGATCAGAAAAAGACAATCAAAATTTCTTGGACATGCCATGAGAAGACAGAAGTTGGAGAAATTTGTAAAGACTGTAAAAATTCGAGGGAAAAGGGAAGAGAGGAAGGCCAAGAGAAAAATATCTCCGTGGATTGACAAGCTGGCATGGAAAAAGAAAAGCATCTGAATTAATCAGAATTAATCCAACCAAGGACCGTGCAAGATGGAGAAACAGCGCTTTCCGACATGGTAAATAATATATAACATCACTAAAATAATATATAACATCACTAAAATAATATATAACATCACTAAAATAATATATAACATCACTAAAATAATATATAACATCACTAAAATAATATATAACATCACTAAAATAATATATAACATCACTAAAATAATATATAACATCACTAAAATAATATATAACATCACTAAAATAATATATAACATCACTAAAATAATATATTCAAGGCAGTGTACCATGTGCGACAAAATAACAGTTCAACAGCAGGAGTAAAGGTATCAGATGATGATGACGATGACGATGACGATAATGATGATGATATATCTCTCTGAAGCTGCAAGCAGGATGTTCTTATTAGAACAGGGACGGGGAGGGAGCTACTGTTGAGTGTTTCTGACGGAGCACAAAGAGAGAGAGGTGGGGGTGGGGGTGGGGTGGAGTGTCGGCCAGCTCTGGGTGGACTGTCTCCACACCATACTCATCCTTTCTCCAGATGTAAGAGAAGCAAACACCAGACGCACGCTAGTCTAGAACACTCTGTAAGCGATTTCCCATAATTTCAGACTCACCACTGATTTCTGTGTCGACACTGAATCTCAGGTCTAGAACTTTTCGCCTCTAAATAGCAACAACAAGAAAATAATAGTAAAACTCAACAATAATTATAAAATGTTGGGGGAAAATAAGAAATATTTGAAATACGCCAGCGGCGTGTCCTACTAACGTAAAGAATTACATAAAATGAGAGAAGAATTTGTCTGAAAAAAAAAGGAAAGAAATTTCATGCCCGTCTCAGGACAGTCATATTCGCTCCGGTACATAGTTATGAATCACTTGAAGTTAGCAGACAGACTTTTACAGTCAAACTGCTGAAAAGCTGATATCTCCCATGCTACAGCAAGCATATCAAATTCTCGTGGAAATAAGCTGCATAATTATGCAAGCGGCCATTATGGACGTCTATAGAAATGAAAACTGGTGTAATATTTTCTTACGAAGTACGGCGCTATATTTGTATTTCTGTGTCCTACAATGCAGTTATGCTTTCTATGGAAGAGATTTTACTCCAAGCAATAAAGTTCTGTTCGACCTACCAAACATTAAACAGAACTTAATAACATAAACTACCGATAATAATATAAAGAGTAAAAAGATTAAAATAATGGCAGACTAGGATTTGGTTCCTATTCCTGTGTGATTAGTGAAAATATGGGATTTAACATGATCATGGGTCCCTTAAGTAAAGGTAAAATTCCCGTTTCCATACCAGTAAGACATACTGGGGATACGGTGTTAGGCCCGTATTTCCAAGACCTTTGGCACATGAAAGTCTGATGTGGTCGGTATCACGCCCTGGCCGCTTTTATCTTCCCAGATTTTCTAGTACCCATCTTTTATCTTCCCAGATTTTCTAGTACCCATCTTTTATCTTCCCAGATTTTCTAGTACCCATCTTTTATCTTCCCAGATTTTCTAGTACCCATCTTTTATCTTCCCAGATTTTCTAGTACCCATCTTTTATCTTCCCAGATTTTCTAGTACCCATCTTTTATCTTCCCAGATTTTCTAGTACCCATCTTTTAGAGGCTGGGTGGACCCCGGGACCTTGCTGGTGTGGGGGTACAGGAAAAAGTCCCCACTGCTGGGGCTTGAACCCGGCATATCGGATTAGTAGACCGAGTGCCTAGTCGCTCAGCCAAAGCAGGCCGCCATCAATTTATGACAGAAATATGAAACTTACTTGTAAAAATGTTTTCAATGAAAAACTTTCTGTGACAAACAACAAATGTTTAGATAAAAAAAAATAATGATCGTTTTAAAAAAAAAACGTTTCTTTATGAACATGTGCTTAAACAATCACTCATCGAGTGAGGGGAATTATTGCTGTGTTTTCTGACTTCATTTCACAAGTCATCCTGCTCGACTTATTTGAAAGTTAACACATCCTAAAAGCGCCTGCTACGTTTCTGGAACAGTGGTTATGCGGTGGTGGTCGTCATTTGCCAGAACAAGTCAAACCAGGCGATCAGAACGCCATTTGCCAGCTCATATACCGAGATGGAGATCTGTGGACGTTAACTTGGCTTGCTCCCAGATCAGTCTCAGTTTTAGAGTATTCCTACTTTCAAGCGAGTGATCGCTGAACGGGGCTCTGAACTAATGCCCAAATTTATCGCCCTACAGCACGCCAAGGCGGGTCTAATTTCCGTGAAAACCTAACCCAGTGGACCATTTTTATTTTGTTCTCGCATTAAAAACATGCCTGGCCTCTGTGGCTTTATCGTGGACTACATAATTTTGGCATGTTTTCCATTTTTATACCACCAAGATATTCCTAGCTGGCTGCGCTATTTCCGGTTTCAGTATTGCTTCCGCTTAGTTTCTGTCGGAGGCGCTTTTCCATCGTGTGTTCCACCAAATGGGAACGGTCCGACCAGTACTCTATTCATTTACTTTGAAGCAACTTAAGCATAAACATTACTGGTTGGTTAATATCGATTTCCATCAAATTCAATGGCACTTTTTGGTAGAAGAAACACTCTCCTGTTTTAACTGCGAGTGTTTACTTCGTGTCTGCAGTCATGAACTTTGCTTTTTGTTTTCAACAGACAAAAATATGGACACGTCCTCTCACTTGTTATGCCGTTAGAGAAGACTATGAGAAGGCTCACATCACTATTTTGAGCCCGGAATAGCCGATGAAATGTCGTGTACAAATGAAAGTGAAAGTCACAGCACAACTGGTGTCGCAACTTGAAAAGCAACAGAATACTTTGGATCAGCTGCGACAGGCCAGACTTATATCTAGTGGCAACTTACCATTATATATATATAATCATATCGATAGTAGCATTCTTCGCATGGGGTTGCGAGAGTTTCAGGTGGGTCTAGAATGAACTGCCCTGGCTGGAAAAGGCTCCGAAACATTGTGTACTGAGACTGGATAAGTCGGACATCTCGAAGGTTGCTGTGGATACATTTTGCCAGGTTGAAGTGCTGGAACAGGAGAACAGCCTATGCATTTGCAGGGGAAGGGGGATGGGAGTGGTGCAGGGTGAGGGAAGCATAAAACTGTCTCTGTAGCAACGAACCCACGACAAACGCTTGGCAGGTACAGTCAGTACGCGCGCCTTACATTTGTTGCTGGAAGGGGGAATGAAGCAGGCATGGGAATGATCTGACTACAGCAACGCTACCTCCTGAGAACAGTTGTATATCAATTGTTTATAAGCATATAATTATATTATTCTAATTGAAAAGTAATAAAAAATAATATCTATTAATCCATCCATCCATCCTTCCATCCATCCATCCATCCATCCATCCATCCATCCATCCTTCCATCCATCCATCCATCCATCCATCCTTCCATCCATCCTTCCATCCATCCATCCATCCATGACGATAATCAAAAAAAGAACTCGCCATGAAATTCGGCTTGTAACGTCCAACAATGAATCAACAAATTCTGCTACTATACTTTCTTCTCATCTTGTGTCATCAAGTTCTCTCCACACTGACATCACATCTTGTGTCAACAAATTCTCTCCATACTGACATCACATCTTGTGTCATCAAATTCTCTCCATACTGACATCACATCTTGTGTCATCAAATTCTCTCCATACTGACATCACATCTTGTGTCATCAAATTCTCTCCATACTGACATCACATCTTGTGTCATCAAATTCTCTCCATACTGACATCACATCTTGTGTCATCAAATTCTCTCTATGCTGACATCACATCATGTGTCATTAAACTCTTTCCACATTTACAGCACGCAATGTGTCATCAAGCTCTCTCCACACTGACAGCACATAATGTGTCATCAAACTCTCTCCACATTGACAGCACATAATGTGTCATCAAACTCTCTCCACATTGACAAACATATCGTGGACAATCGAAATGAAGACGAACCACACCACTAAACGTGACAGACATCGTTCCCGCACTACAGGTCGAGAGATAACTGGGATCACATGTTAGCCACCGTTAATTTTGAAGGCATGTGACAGCTATCGATATTTGAGAACGATAAGAATGCAGATATTCGCTGCTGTTCTGGTTTGACCCTGCTGAAGCTCATTTTCTTGAAAACTTTGAAGTAACTGCCGTGATCGACAACACATTTATTGGCTGTTTACGAATACATATGTTGGTGCAGACGAACATCCAGTAGAGTTAATTTGATCGGTCCTCAGTTTAAGTGGAAGAATATACAGCCCCCATAGTTCTGTTCGGAACTTGTAAGATTAATTCTGGTCTGAAGACTTGTTGCTCTAAGAGTGCATGTTTATTTGGGCCCGTTTAGTTTTCGTGAGAGTTGAAAAGTCTCTGACAGTTATTTACTTTGTTTAATCGAGAACTTTACACGCATATCATTTATAGCATCCTGTCTTTGTCCTGTGTCACAGTGTCACATGAGCCTGGCGAACAGGTCAGGCAGCAACGTGATGATTATTAATGCGGTGGAGCTTAATGAGTGACAGTTAGCTGAGAGTCTATCGATCCATCTTCGTAAATACTCCAGTGGAAATGAAACAGACTGCAGCCATCATCATCATCATCATCATCATAATTATCATCATCATCATCATAATCATCATCATCATCATCTAATAATACCTTCGAGATCTGACGCAAGACCAGGATATCCAATCCAAAGCCCCACCCACCCATACATACACACACACACACACACACACACACACACACACACACACACACACACATAACACACGACTTCAGAAAAATGGAATAGTCAGTTGTCAGTTTTGATCTGTCAAAATAATGTGTACTGAATCTCAATGGAAAACACGTTTTCCTGCTAGAAAAGATCAAATTAGGGAGAAATGTCTCCCCTATTTTACACGAATCTGCACTTTCCCCAACTACGTCTCCATTTTCACAGAAAGTTCGGAAAGGGAGAAGGAAAGAGTTGTCTGATTGCTCCTTATTAAATGAGAGACGTACAAGGAATTCTGGGATTCAAGTGGAAGCCCGGGAGTTGTCGTGCCGAACCTGGCGTGACTCGTTGAGAAAAACTGTCAATCAAAATTACTATTCATTGCTCCTGTGACAGCCACTTCAGCGGGGAATCTGTCGTCAGTTTCCGTGTCGATAGCCTGAAATACACCCAAAACTACCTGATATCCTAGCCTGGGGCATGGAAACTCAACACTGTGGCTATCTCGTCGGCTGCTGCTGGGTATCTGAAGAGCTATTTAGACGGACCGTGATAACCCACGCGTTTTAACTCTTGTCTTGTAGAGTATGACATTTACGCCCAGACTCTATTATTACTTTTTTTCGTGCTTGAAGAGCAATGAGAGTTTTCAATGATAATGGACCAAAACAAGAGTTTTTGTTAAAAATTGTTCAAAACTGGCTGAAATAAGGGAGATTACTGCTTAATTTCCTGTTTCTAGGTCAACATCCGAAGCAAGGGAAAAATTATTGTTAAATTTTGCGGGTAATCATTTTTCCAGCTTTTATCAATCCAGACGGCTGAAACGTTATCTGCTCTCCAGCAGACGAGATTAAGACCGTAATCATCATTTTCAAACAAAAATGGCATCTTAATCACATTTCAGCCATTACAAGTACTATACATTTTTTTTCAGGTTACAATGAAGCTTGTTCGGAACAGATAATAAAGAAATGAAGTTCTGACAGAGATAACTGAGAATAGAGTATTTTATGACATGACTGTAAAACCTGCAATACGTGAATACTGCTTGTCATATCGGAAGTGACGGTTATGTGGCCAATGTCAGTCTCTTCTAAGCAGGTATTATCATATCATCCCTGGAACTCTGATGTGATGTAGTTTCTCTAGAAGCTGAATGATTGCTCGCCTGTTTCGTTCTTGTGTTATAATCTTATGCACATGACACAGAAAAACTTCCACTTGAATAATCTAATATAGCGGTTCCTAGACATCAGTCGGCCCTGGATCCGCTTTCTTGTCTGAGAACATCTGTTTACCCCCTTCTGGTCTGAGAGCAACTGTGGGCCCCCTTTATGATCTGAAAACATCTGTGGACCCCCTTCTGGTCTGAGAACAACTGTGGGGACTCTTTATTATCTGAGAATATCTGTGGACCCCCTTCTGGTCTGAGAACAACTGTGGGTCTACTTTATGATCTGAGAACATCTGTGGGCCACTAATAACAAGGGATGGCGACTGCAGTAAAACTGGTTTAAATTAAAAAAGGTAGATAGAGGTGTATGGTGCAGTTTTACAAAGTGAGGGAGGGAGTGAGTAAGGTGAGAAAAAAAAAACGAATAGAAAGTATGAGAATGTATAAATGAAAAACATACAACATTCGATATTTCGGCGTGAGCCTTATTCGAGGATTACATGCACAACGAGACAAAAAAAACAAAAAACAAAAACAAAAACAAAAACGAAGAACGTATCTGAATGTGTCTTCCTCCAGAAGTAGAAAACAGAAATGTGTGTAGTAGAAGGAAGGACCACGCTGACCACAACAAAGGATACCCGATAGAGCCAATCGTAAAGAAGAGGTGGAGAGAGAGGAGGAAAACAAGTGGTAGAAATGGGTGGGGGGGGGGGGAGGCAATAGAAACATGATAGCCGCTAGAGGAGGTGTCGGGGGGGGGGAGAAGAGGGAAAAAAGGGACGCGGAGAGATAATGAATGAAGAACATAAACACCTGCAGGGAGAAAATGTGAAACTGGTGAATAGGACAAGACCTTATAAATACCAATATGTTGCCAGAGAAGAAAAGAGGGTGGTGGTAGGGAGGGGTAGCTAGGAGAAAGAAAGTAGAGTTTTAAAAAAAGGGGCCAGTGGAAAACTAAAGAAGTTACAGAAAGCTGAAGACATTGTTAATTCCAGCTGAGTGGAGACATGCAGTCTGGAAAATAAGGCGCTGTTCTAGAACCCTGAGGTTCTTGTCCCGTCTGTAGGCTACCAATGAGGTAGCCACATTAGCCATAAATCGCGGCAACAAGCCCTCACCTCTAAACAGCACTGTAGCTCGGACAGAGTTAAACTGGTACTCACGTACCACCCTCATAGCTTGGCAGTTAAAAACATATTGTTTCACCAACTCCATTTCCTCCAGATAGAGTCTGATATACGTGAACTTTTTGGGGAACCCCCACTGGTAGCCGACAGACGGGACCAGAACCTCAGGGACCTTTTAATTCGTAGTCATCTTAAGACAGATGACACTTTTTATGGTACCAGACGTTGCGGATGCCGTAGATGCAACACTTATCCATTTGTTGTCGAGGCTAGCCAGTTCTCCTTCCCTACGTCCACGTTATCAGTTCAGGAGGGTTTCACCTGTACTTCACGCAATGTTATTTATGCTATTATGTGCAAACGTTCCGGTTTGAAGTACATAGGGGAGACTGGCTTACGCTTAGGAGATCGATTTCGCCAGCATCTCAATGATATTTCTAAGAGGGCCTGGACACCTGTGGCTAAACATGGTTGCCTTAGCAACCACAGGGGAAAACAGGACATTTCTGTTAATGCAATCCGCTCTTGTTCTGCTGATGAACGATCTCGGAGGGTCCTAGAACAGCGCCTTATTTTCCAGAATGGCTGTCTCCACTCTGCTGGAATTAACAATGTCTTCAGCTTTCTGTAACTTCTTTATTTTTCCACCTCCCCCCCCCACTCTACTTTCTTTCTCTCTGCTACCCCTCCCTACCACCACCCTCTTTTCTTCTCTGGCAGCATACTGGTATTTATATGGTCTTGTCCTATTCACCAGTTTCACATTTTCTCCCTGCAGGTGTTTATGTTCTTCATTCATTATCTCTCCGCATCCCCTTTTCCCTCTTCTCCCCCCCTCCCCCCGACACCTCCTCTAGCGGCTATCATGTTTCTATTGCCTTCCCCCCCCACCCCTTTCTACCACTTGTTTTCCTCCTCTCTCTCTACCTCTTCTTTACTATTGGCTCTATCGGGTATCATTTGTTGTGGTCAGCGTGGTCCTTCCTTCTACTACACACATTTCTGTTTTCTACTTATGGAGGAAGACACATTCAGATAAGTTCTTCGTTTTTGTTTTTTGTTTTTTTTTTGTCTCGTTGTGCATGTAATCCTCACGCCGAAACATCAGATGTTGTATGTTTTTCATTTATGCATTCTCATACTTTCTATTCGTTATTTTTCTCACCATATATTTCATCCACCCCTTTCACTGCTTGACAATTATTGTACCTCTCTCTCTCTCTCTCTCTCTCACTCTCCCCTTTCCCATTTCCCCACCCCCTCTTTACTACCAAAGATAGAACTGGCATCACACCCCACAAGTCTTCATTTAAACATTCACAATACTTCACCACACGCACTCCCAGACACAGCTTCATACAAGTCACAGCTACGTGCTCCCATTTTTTAAATATTTACTTTTTTTCATTTTTACATCAGTGAATTTATATTTTATCTTCCCTTCTTATTTTTTGTATTTTATATTTCTTTATGATTAAAGTGTAAACCAAAAAGTTACTTCTGTGTGTTCGTCTACTTAATATAAGTTTCTGGCTTTTGTTTTAAATAATCTAACATTTTGTTATCACGGCTTCACTGTAGTGGCTTTGTGCATTTAGTTTTCTGCATACTTGTACCCCAGAATTTTTCGTGTATAATAAATACCGCACTGACCTGATGCACAAAATCCAGAACGTAACAGATGGTCTGTCAGTCAGCATCTGACTAGCGCAGCTAGTACAGTAACTCCCTGTTTGGAAAGGTAAATAAGACTTTCTGTACCAAACGCACAAAATACAAGGGGACCTTCGCTGTAACTTTTATTTTCTATAATCCTGCAACAGAACTCTTATAGGTATGAAAGTATGCAAGCAAGAAGCGCTTGTTAAACTACTGCATATAACTTTGTATTCTGTGCGACATATTTTTTTATGACATGAAGATCTCTATAACTTCACCTCGATTATTTACGCGTTTATTTATATATACATACACAACTGATAACCGTGTTTATAAACTACAGCTTAGCTGGTTTCAGAATTTACTTCTCTATTTCCAGCTCATGCCTTGTAATTTATCATGTAGGAGGGGACATAACCGTAAAAACTGTAACAGCGTTCCTCTCTCTCTCTCTCTCTCTCTGGATGTTGTGTAGCACTGTTGTTGCTCTCCTCACCCTTGCCCTGACTGTATCTTTTCTGATTTGGTCTCTTCTTGTTATGTTTAGTATTCTCTTCAAACATCTCATTTTAATCGCGATAAGCTTTGTATGGCTACCATTTTAGGTTGGTTTCAATACGTCCTCACTTAACTTTGTCCCTCGTCATGCAAAGCACACATGGACCAGATGTTGCCTGTCATCTCGTGGTGTGTCTCTGCGCATGCGTATTGTAACGGTCTACTCACATACCTTGAAATGTCCGTGTCTGACCTTGATAAGATAAAATTTGAAGGAACATTGTTTTGTTGTTTGTGCTCTTTTTGTATCAGTTGTGTGTGTGCTTTTTTTCTTTTAAATCAAAACTCAACAGAACTTTTTTGCTGCAATTTTCCTGTGATATTCCTCACAAACTAGAAATCTTGTAAAATGTTCTGGACCAGCGGAAAAAATAGAAAAAAAAAAAAGGGGAGGGGGGGGGGGGGTAGCCACAGCCCGATAAAGTGAATGCGCAAAACTGGATGAAATCAGAAAATCCGAAAGGAAATAAAGGGGGAAAAAATTAAACATTAATTCTCGATCATCTACGCAACAATCTAATCTAAATCATGGTGAAACACGAACTTAAACTGCTTGTACATTTTCGTACACAATTTTTGGTCAATGTATTTTTTTTCCTCTCATGTTTTCGTTCATTTGGTAAAGATTATCTCCCCTCGACCAACTAGGGGACATTTATTTTTAGTTCGAGAAGCACTGGTTGGCACTGCATTTGTATAAAGTCAATGTTCTATCAAGGCTGCTCGCTATCTTGTGTTGAGAATGAAATAGGATCTGTGCGCACAGAAGATCTCACCAACAAATCAAACATGCTGTAACTGATTGCCTGAGTGATCTTTATTTCAGAAGGGTAAAGAATTGGACACGCAGGCCCGTCTGACATTCTGCCCTTTCTGTGAACAAAGGATAGCACTTTTTTAACTACACCGCCAACTTTGGTGACCTATACAATATATTCCAGACTGCAAATGATAGAGAAAAAAAAATGTAACAGATCTTTGCTTTGGCGAACTTAGGAACGTACTGTGACTAGCGGTATATACGTTCCTATTTCAAGTTGATGAACTGTCGGTCGCTTTCAAACTTGTACATAAACTGCGGAAATCCACAAGTTTCACGAACTCAACGTGAAAACCCCTGATGATGTAAGCCTTTCTGCGTAGCCGTCGTTAACTGCCAGACTGCAATCAGCGACAAGCGAGGAAAGGTTTGCGGTGCGTGGCCCTCCACAACAAGTTGCCACGCTCGCGTTGTTCACCCTGTTATTCTGAACTTATAGCAGGACAGCAAAGGCGTATCAGAGAGGGCGTATTCGTGGTTGAGGGGGAAAGAGAGAAAGGGGCTTAGGAGAACTGAGACAGCCTAGAGCTGGTGGGCATAGAGTCATTTAAATTTAAAATACGAGAAAAATTGTTTACTAATAAAAATGTTCCCAGAGACCAGAAAATTCAGTGCTGCCAATATATGGAAACCATGCATCAAAACATGTCTGCCATTGCAGCACTGAAGTATTGAGGCAACATTTGTCTTGATATGTGAACGACCTCTCCTCTTCACAAGACAAAGAGGTCTATATAAGTAGTCATTTATACCATGAATATGCAGATACTAAAATTAAAGCCTGTTACACGCTGAATTTACACATAAAATTATAAACTTCGTTTATACCTACATTTAAAACTATATGCTTTTGGTATAGATCTACATAAAACTATACACTCTTAGTGAGTTACAGTATAAATTTACATATAAAACTATAAACTTTTAGCAAATTAGGCTACATATCTACATATAAAACTATACACTTTTAGTAAGTACAGATATACATACTCCATTCATGTGACATGTCATTTCCAGAACGTTGTCCCTCTCACAATCTCCCTGAAAGCAAGACGGTCTTGTGCAAGTTGATGGCGTCTCGCAATGACACATTCAGATTTTCCTGAAGTCTTGAGTCCATTTGAGGCGAGGTCGTTCCTTTTCTCTTTTGCCGGACACTATGCCTTCTACTATCCTCTCCAAGCTATTGTGTCTCTTGATGTAGCAGAAGTATATCAGCTTTCTATTTTTTTTTGTTTGTTGTGTGTGCTAAAGAGCCAGTTTTCTGCGACATCTAATCGCACTAGAATCTCTTTATTCTAAGTGCCCTTCTTTAACATTTCATTTCATATGCTGTTATTCTCTTTTCTACATATAAAAAGGTAAAGGTAATCCTGTCATGCCTTAGAGGCACATAGGGATATGGTGTTACTGCCAATATTTTCTACATATAAAACTATAAAATTTTAGTGAGTTACAGAATAGATCTACATATAAAAGTATATATTTTCAGTCAGTTAATACAATAGATTAGGTCATCAGGACAATCCGATACTTCTTTATAGACTACTCAGATATAACTATTTTTTTTTTTTAATCGAATGGAATTAGACCTGAACAAGGAACAGTCTAACCATCTATCTTGAACATCTCTGTCAGAATTGAGATAGGACATCATAAATAACCAAGAGATATTCGTTTCAGGATGGGATAAGAAAAATGATATATAAGATCCGCCCCTACACCTGCAGAAGGTAGTTCAGGCTGGAGTGCACTCGGGCCACAGACCGCCTCGGAAATGTTCGATAACGTTTCTCCAGCGGCCGTACCGTCAGATTGTCCACACTCTGGGCTAACCTTGTGCATGAAGTAGCAGGTAAAAAAAACAGCGTCACACTTAAACTTTCTAGGCTCTAATTTCGGCTAATGTCATATGTGTTTATCCTCTCTTAATGCCTGTAATGCCCGCGCTAACGATGTCTGGGATTACAAGAAAAGGTATTTCATATTTCTGTGTGTGATGTAGAAAATCAGCGCGGTAGACATACTCATCTTTTGTTGTTGTTGTTGTTTTACTCGGTTTGTCACTGGTTACGGTCGATACATGGCGAGAAAGCGAGCTAGCATGTTTAGGAATACAATTGCCGAGGACACAGTTTGTGTTGGTCTTTCTTACAAGGAGAATTTTTTTTTTTAAGTTTCGTGTTTAATTGTTCAATCTATTTTTGGTGTTTTTATATGTTCTGTTGTTTTTACATGCGATCACTGAAGAAGGCTGTTGCCAAACTATTGGATTGTTGTATGTTCTTCATTTATGTTTGCTCATATTACTTTCTGTCATTCTTGTTTTCGCCCGCTTTCCTCACTCTTTCTTTGTGTAAAACTGAACCATACACCTCCATATACTTTATTACTAGAACCAGTTTTAATTAACGTAGCTGTCATATCTCTTATCTCTGACATGAAGCCGGGCACCTCTCAGGTTTAATTTAAGTGCACTTCATTGTGGAGGTAGATTTTGTTGGAAATAAGTATAATCACAACATTTCATTTCTTTTGCTTCCAATTATTATGTTCATTTTGCCTGGTCAAAGGTATTGTACATGAAAGTTCTGTGTGATTTGTCATAGAATTACATTCTTGCTTATATGCACAAGTCTTGTCTACCAAGCCTTGTTGACTATTCAAAATGTTAAAATATTTATTTACAGTCCATTGTTCTGATGTATGTTGTTTACAAGCATAGTTTGTTCTAGTGTTGCCATAGGTACGGGCTCCTCATTCCTGCATTCATTTGCTGCTGTGACTATCTTCACCCTAAACAAGGATCATGTCAGTGGCAGGCTCACATACACTAGGAGATCAAGTCGACTTATGGAGGGAGCAGTGGAGTAATGGAACAATGTTTCAGTTCCAGACACACAGACCACACCCGTAAGTGGAGTGTCCTCAGACATTCATGTTTTGTCCAAATATATGTTGTTTGTTTGGCTGATGATTTTCAGTGTAAGCAGTGCTTGGCAACTGAAGTTTATGATGGAGATCTCTAAAACAAGCATCAGATTTGGGTTAATGGCAGCAGTATTACTTTTTTTTAAAAATAAATTTGCAGAGCATACTGCTCAGAAAGCTCCACCATGAACAGAAATACTTTAGTCCTGTTTCATCAGTCAGGCTGAAACAATATAACAGACTGCTAAAGAGAACACCAAATGGAAGTAGGACAGAGACTTTCACCACCTGTATTTTCCCAGCTTTTATTAGAGTGGCAGTTATTGAATCTGGTCTTCTTTGCTTCTTGTGTATCAGTCCGCTGGACAAGTACCAAACTATTTTATGCCCTTGGCTATCAAAAAAAATATTCTGTATTTCATTTCACTTCATTTCTCCAATCCAGCATCCATTTTAGCTTGTGCCCTTCAGCTCAAAGGGATGGTAAAGTATCTGCGGGTCTTCTTTAATTGTACTGAGTTTGTATATAATGTCAGTGTCCGGATGTTCCAACAGTTCCTGTTGTAAATCTCTCTGGACATTCTAGAAGATGGTGTGTGACTGTTTCTTGGTTATTATCACACAGTGGACATTTGAGTGTTTCATCTGGCTTTATCCAGTGTTTCATCTGGCTTTATCCAGTGTTTTATCTGGCTTTATCCAGTGTTTTATCTGGCTTTATCCAGTGTTTTATCTGGCTTTATCCAGTGTTTTATCTGGCTTTATCCAGTGTTTTATCTGGCTTTATCCAGTGTTTTATCTAGCTTTATCCAGTGTTTCATCTGGCTTTATCCAGTGTTTCATCTGGCTTTATCCAGTGTTTCATCTGGCTTTATCCAGTGTTTTATCTGGCTTTATCCAGTGTTTTATCTGGCTTTATCCAGTGTTTTATCTGGCTTTATCCAGTGTTACCCATTTTATCCGTTATCCTGTCCAGGGGTATATGCCTTGTTCTTAATTGAATAATGATGGTCTGTTCTTGTCTGTTTAGTATGTTTATGGCATCTTTCACATCCGGGGTGGTCATGTATTGAAAAACTGCTCAGCCTGTGTTTCCCCTGCTCATCAGAGATCTGTACTCACGGCAACCGCCCAGTCGGCCTAATAGCAGCACCACCAGCCCTGTCCATCTGAGGTGTGTTCACAGGGTCAAGGTAGCTGGGCAGCAAAGCCTCTGGGGCTCATCATGAGTGACACTTGCATTTTTTTCTTTGACATGGTAGGCATTTCAGCTAAAGCATTTCTTTAAGTCCCCCGTGTGGTACCCGGGATCTGCAAAGAATAGGACCACTGTACCCTACCATGCATGATCGTAAAAGGCGACTAAGGAGGGTTCAGCATAGGGCCAGCAACCCTATCTGGCAAAAAAACTATCAGACTGCTACAGAAACGGAAGCAAGGGAAAAAGCAAATGCAGGTGGAAGGAGAAATGCGTATCAGGAAACTGAGCCCATGAAGGTTGTGGATGAAAGCCAGCCACTGACCAAAAATAGCACTAAGATGGACACCACAGGGGAGCAGAAGTAAGGGTAGACCAAAAGAGACATGGAGAAGAACAACAGAAAGGATGTTGAGCAACAGAGGGCTCACCTGGGCAAGAGCAGAAAAAAAGGCGAAGGACAGGCATTTGTGGAAAACCCTTGCGGAAGCCCCATGTGCCCTGGGCACTTAAGGTTCAGAGAGAGAGAGAGATTTCTTTAAGTCAGTAAGTCTGCATCTTCTTCATCTAATTATTCTAGTATGCCATGTCATTTTATTTTGTTATTATTTGTGTATCAGTTAAAAGACTAAGAAAAGAGAGGAATAAAAACAAGTCTTGTCTGCAGCAATGAGCCGCAATGACTTAGAAAACTTGAATGAATGAATGTGTCAGTTATCATGATTGCTTTCATTTTCTCACTCAAGATTGCGCAGAGGTATAGTTATTATTTCACATCAGAAAGACAGAGACTATGGTTATATCTAAGAAACAGAATCCACTAACATGCAGTATAAAATTAAACATAACTATTCTAAAGCAGGTGCAGAAATTCAAATACCTTGGAGCAGTAATAACTTTAGATGGGAAATGCAGAACAGAAATTAGGAACAGAATAGGCCAAGCAAAGACTGCATTTCAGAGAATGAGAAACATATTAGCTAACACATCTTTATCAATGAATGTTAGAAAACGAGTTCTGAAATGCTATATTGAACCTATCTTGTTATATGGAAGTGAATCATGGACAACAGGCAGGTCTGCACAAAAATCATTGGAAGCAGCAGAAATGTGGTTTATTAGAAGAATGTTGCGAATCCCCTGGACAGCAAAAATAACTAATGAAGAATTTATGAGAAGAGCTGGAGAGACAAACAATCTTGTCAAAAAGATAAGAGAGAGACAATGTACTTTCATAAGACATGCAATGAGAAGAGGGGGCATTAAAAATATTATAACAACAGGAAAAATAGAAGGAAGAAGATCAAGAGGAAGACCAAGAGAAATGATACTGGACAGTCTGATGGGATGGTGTGAGAGGAGATCACCAACTGAACTGATGGCCTGCACGAAGGATCGTGTACTCTGGAGAAGCATAATAGCCAACGCCAGTCAGCACGGCACCTGATGATGATGATGAATTTCTGATAAAATATCATTTATTTTTTATCAAGTTATAGAGAAATTTTATCTGGATCTACAACTGTATTTTTATTTCTCTGTCTTGTTTTTCAGTTTTTATTAAGTCTTATTTCTTATGGAGGTCTTTCGTCAAAACTATCTGTCTATAAGATGTCACTTTCACCATGACAGTTTACATTATATCTTATTTCAGTGTTAAACACTTCATCGCCTGCTGTTCTAATATCCTTATGTTGCTATTTAAAGGTTATATTTAATGCAGGAAATTAGTGGAACACTATGACAGATATATTAAAGGAAGATCCAGAGCAAAGATATTCTTTCCATTGTGTGGAGAAAGTTATGACATGAGTGTGTAAGTATTCCAGTTATGTGATTATCATATGAGTGTGTAAGTATTCCAGTTATGTGATTATCATATGAGTGTGTAAGTGTTTCAGTTATGTGATTATCATATGAGTGTGTAAGTGTTTCAGTTATGTGATTATCATATGAGTGTGTAAGTGTTTCAGTTATGTGATTATCATATGAGTGTGTAAGTGTTTCAGTTATGTGATTATCATATGAGGTGTGTAAGTATTCCAATTCTGTGATTATCATATGAGTATGTAGATATTCACGAATTTGTATACCTTGGCAGCAGAGTAGTAGAAAATGGAGACAGCACAGAGGACATCAACAGCAGACTTACTAGAGCAAACCAGGCTTTTGCAATGCTGCAGACTATATGGAAATCAAAAAAACTAAGCATAAATATGAAAATCAGGATATTTAAGAGTAATGTTCTAAGTGTACTACTCTATGGAAGTGAATGCTGGAAAATCACCAAAACCATAGAAAACAAGTTGAATTCTTTCCAGACTAAATGTTTACGAAGAATTAGAAAAATATTTTGGCCAAACACCATAAGAAATAACATCTTATTAGCAGAAATGCAGATGAAACCACTGACAACAATTATTGAGGAAAGACGCTGGCGATGGTTGGGACATGTGCTCCGAATGACTGACAACTCACTACCAAAAATAGCACTAAGATGGACACCACAGGGGAGCAGAAGTAAGGGTAGACAAAAAGAGACATGGAGAAGAACAACAGAAAGGATGTTGAGCAACAGATGGCTCACCTGGGCAAGAGCAGAAAAAAAGGCGAAGGACAGGCATTTGTGGAAAACCCTTGCGGAAGCCCCATGTGCCCTGGGCACTTAAGGTTCAGAGAGAGAGAGAGATGTAGATATTCCAGTTCTGTGATTATCATATGAGTATGTAGATATTCCAGTTCTGTGATTATCTTATGAGTATGTAGATATTCCAGTTCTGTGATTATCATATGAGTATGTAAGTATTCCAGTTCTGTGATTATCATATGAATATGTAAGTATTCTAGTTTTGTGATTATCATATTAGTGTGTTCGTGTGACAACTCCATGATATGAGTGTGTTCTTGTTCCAACTCTATGATATGAGTGTGTTCATGTGCCAGCTCTATGAGTGTGTTCTTGTTCCAAATCTATGATATGAGTGTGTTCATGTGCCAACTCTATGATATGAGTGTTTCATGTGCCAACTCTATGATATGAGTGTATAAAACAGGAAAAAGTAGGAGCAGCTTTATGCTTATACACTAATTATTGTGTTTATGATATGAGTGTGTTCATGTGCCAACACTATGATATGAGTGTTTCATGTGCCAACTCTATGATATGAGTGTTTCATGTGCCAAATGTATGATATGAGTGTGTTCATGTGCCAAATGTATGATATGAGTGTTTCATGTGCCAACTCTATGATATGAGTGTGTTTATGTGCCAACTCTATGATATGAATGTGTTTATGTGCCAGCTCTATGATATGAGTGTGTTTATGTGCCAACTCTATGATATGAGTGTTTCATGTGCCAACTCTATGATATGAGTGTTTCATGTGCCAACTCTATGATATGAGTGTGTTTATGTGCCAAATCTATGATATGAGTGTGTTTATGTGCCAACTCTATGATATGAGTGTTTCATGTGCCAACTCTATAGTATGAGTGTTTCATGTGCCAACTCTATGATATGAGTGTGTTATGTGCCAACTCTATGATATGAGTGTTTCATGTGCCAACTCTATGATATGAGTGTTTCATGTGCCAACTCTATGATATGAGTGTGTTTATGTGCCAAATCTATGATATGAGTGTGTTTATGTGCCAACTCTATGATATGAGTGTTTCATGTGCCAACTCTATAGTATGAGTGTTTCATGTGCCAACTCTATGATATGAGTGTGTTTATGTGCCAACTCTATGATATGAGTGTGTTTATGTGCCAACTCTATGATATGAGTGTGTTTATGTGCCAACTCTATGATATGAGTGTGTTTATGTGCCAACTCTATGATATGAGTGTGTTTATGTGCCAAATCTATGATATGAGTGTTTCATATGCCAACTCTATGATATGAGTGTTTCATGTGCCAACTCTATGATATGAGTGTGTTTATGTGCCAACTCTATGATATGAGTGTTTCATGTGCCAACTCTATGATATGAGTGTGTTTATGTGCCAACTCTATGATATGAGTGTGTACATGTGCCAACTCTATGATATGAGTATGTTCATGTGCCAACTCTATGATATGAGTGTGTACATGTGCCAACTCTATGATATGAGTATGTTCATGTGCCAACACTATGATATGAGTGTGTACATCTGCATTTTGTACCCGTCTTTCCTGCTAAGAGGAGATCAGAAACCTAAGTCTATATTTTTCATCTGTTTTTCATGTTTTTATCTGTTGTGCTGTTTTTTTTTTATATATCATCTTTGAAAAAAGACTTTTGCCAAAATAATGGATTGTTGAATGTTCTTCATCTATTTGTGCAAATCTCACTTCCTGCCATTCTTGTTTCTGCCCACTTACCTCACTCTTTCTATCTTTTTGCAAAACTGATCCATACACCCCCTTTTACTTCATAATATGAGTATGTGTGTATGCCAGCTCTGGGATATGAGTGTGGAAATTAGGCAAATAGGAAACAGTGGGGTCTGTGCATAGTAAAATGATAGAACATAGAGCAGCATGGTTAGCCTTGACAAATACAAAGCAGTTTAGATGGTGGAGAAAGAAAGATAGTAAGATAGTGACTGTAACTTGGGCCATGGACACCAGTAAAATAAGCAGTTAGCTGCAGGAAGACAACTTATCAACTCCTCAATCTGTGTTTGAATCGTAGTCATTCTTTTATTATTTTTCTTTCTTTCACATTTAAATGGCTTCAGTTTTTGTTGTTGTTGTTGTCACTCTACAGTTCTATGATATGGGTGTATAGTTACTCCCACTCTGTGAGTGTGTAGGTATTCCATTTCCATGCTATGAATGTGTGGATATTCCAGTTCCATGCTATGAGTGTGTAGGTATTCCATTTCCATGCTATGAGTGTGTAGGTATTCCAGTTCCATGCTATGAGTGTGTAGGCATTCCAGTTCCATGCTATGAGTGTATGGATATTTCCTTTAGCATGATATGAATGTGCAAGTATTCCAGTTCTTTGATATATTGTGTGTGTTAAGTATTCAAGTTCTTTGATATATTGTGTGCTAAGTACTCCAGTTCTTTGATGTATTGTGTGTGTTAAGTATTCCTGTTTATGTCTACAGACAATGACCTTTGCTTTGAAGTTATTAGGTTCCTTCTTCAGAAGTGAGCATTCAGGTGTGTTAACTTTTGCCTGCGAAATTGTTTTTAAAAGTTAAAACATACTTTAAACAAATATTAAATTTCAATTTATTTACAGCTTTGTTTGGCTGTTTCCTTTTGATTCACTGTTACATCTTTTTATCTTTCATTACATTTTGATTTCTATGTCAGGTTTCATTTAAAACATAATTTTAAATGAACTGATGCTGAATATGGATGAGTTCTATTTTGAGCTTTTGAAGAAAAGGCAACCAGGTTTGATACTGACTGCATGACCCACTGGTGTGTTAGTAGGTCATGGATAATAGGCCTGATGTACATGGAACATGGTCCTTACTCAAGATCAGAATAATACACTACAGACCATATCTGAGAAAAAAGGTTGAAGATGAAAATAAAAGACACATCAAGAGATGAGCAATCATCAGGTTGGTCAGGTATAAAAGCAAGAGTTAGAAAATAAACTTGAAATGTATTTAGCCATCTTTCACTGGGGAATTAGCACAGAATGATGGTAAGTGGTTAACATTATAAAATGGTTCTAATGGTAGGAAATATAACATTTTATATATGTGTGTGTGTGTGTGTATGTGTTTAACAATTATTTATGTGAACTCTAAAAATGAGGCTGGCAGAAAAAGGACATGAAATCGTTGGTGTAGATTGCTCAGATGTGGCTCTCAAGACATTCATCAGCAAACACAATATCAGCTGCTCTACAGAGAGATGTGTGAAAACCAATGGAACTTTGTACCAAGTAAGAGCAGGCTATGCTTCTCTTTTTTGTGATGTCCTTTGTGTTTAAAAATCAGATCAGCTATCTTAATTTTTCCTTCTTTTTTTAGTCACACTATTAAGATATTTTTCTGGCTCCATTTCTGTTTTTTTTTTTCTCCAAGAGTTTTCCAGTGACTGTCAGGTTCTTGAATGTCTGTCCTACGGCAACATTTTCAAAGAGTCCTGCTTATCTTTTGTTTACTGGTTTTAATTAATTTTCATGTCTAATATTAATCCAGTGATGAAAGTCTGATCAAATACTTCTTTCTTGTTTAAGAATGAATCAGCCACAGCTGCCTGCTTTGTAAGACTATCAAGCTCCAGATGTATGATGAACAATTTTTGACATGTTTGACACTGAATATTGTAATGTTAGAAAACATATTATTACAATATATTCAGTCATACTCATTAAGTGCCATAGTGCTAAAGGCTCGAAGGTTGAAAATCAAACTCTGGCATTCAGGACAGCCCCTTCCATATATGCTCCGCCACATGTTACAGCATCCATCCAAGAGTGTATTTGCTAATAGTTCCCATCAAATATTGGCTCTTTGCAATGCATTTTCTGCCACACAGTTCAGATTTCCTACCAGCGACCTTAATTTGTCCCAGCTCCAGCAATCACTTCACAATTACGGTGTTCTTTAATTCCCAGTCTTCATTTTCCCGAATCTATCAAATACGGCTTTATCAATGTTGCTCTTGTCCATTCTAGCCTGCCATTTATTTTAGCCCATCCAGCAAGTCTGTCTGCCACTTCAAAGCCATGTTCTCCTGGACAATAAAAGCCAGGTTAGGCTCATCATGGCTTAATAGGTGAACCCATTCTTTTGGAAGCAATTTTTTTCTCAGTCTTATGAAACATACTCTGTGAATACATCACAATGACACAATGAACTATGCCATGGGGAGCTATCCATTCCATTGCTGCCAACACAGTCTCATTTTCCATTCACATGCTTGATGCAGTGGTTTCAGACGCTCCCAAACCTTGTGCCACCACTCTTCCATTGCGTTAGAAAACAAAACCCCCAACCACTGCTGTTCTGATCAGTGAGCCATCTGTATATATTGCTGTGTCGGAAGACCCACATTGATGCTGGATGAGATCTTTAACCCCTGTACCCAGTCTCAATATTCGCTGCCCTTCTGTACAATAACTTTTGTTAGCTGAGGTCGGTCCTGTACCCATAACCACTCATCATCTTTAGGCACCTCCTCTAGATCGCACACTGACATTATTGTATCCTCAGCCTCAGCCATCCAGGATCTACCTCGTTTGATGCATCTGCCCTTTATTAACCCCAGCTCCTTATGAAGAGGGTGGTCCTTCATGCCAGCAACCCTGATGTATGCCTTTGCCTGAGCATACTTGTATATGCTGCTAAGTGTTGGTGATTATGCTACTCCATAGATCTCAGTCCCTGATATTTTTCCATTGGCTCATTTGGCAACTTTCTGTTGTGTCATCAAATAAGACTATGATTTTTTTTTTCTCTTGGTTTTCCCCTGCCTCTCTTCCCATTTATCTTTCCTGTTGTTATAAAGTCCTCTTCTAGAAAAATATTTTTTATATAAATAGATAGTGATATATAATATTGACATTTGTACGCTCAAATTTTGGGGAGTATTTATTAAAATAAAATTTATTACAAGAAGATTAATATGAAAAAAATGTCTGTCCATGTTTTCCTTTCTTTTCTTTTTTTTTTTTTTTTTTCAGAATGAGGACAGAAATTGCAGACTTTACTGCTGTGATATTTTTAACTTTAGCGTGTGAGTTTTGTATGTCTAGAAGTTTGTAGTGCTTTTTTGTACATTCATTGCACAGCTGACTATCAGTTTGAAGCATTGTCTTTATTTTTGTGGCAGAATTCAGCAAGAAAAAAAAGCAAAATTGCCAAGAAAAGTGCAAAAAAATCAAATCTGAGCAGATCTTGATTGTTTTTGGATTTTAAAAAGTTGAATTCACTCCAGAAGCACGAGCAATTATATTCATTAAAAAGGCAAAAAAATTGTGATATTTCAGTCTTCATCTTTTTCACACAGAAACATACTGCATATAAAAACAAATACAGAAAGACATAGGAAATCCAGACTAAATCTAGACTAATGTGTTAGAGGAAGATATTACAACATTAAAAAAGCTGAAAATTTTTACTGCCCTACAGCTTGTGGATTTTTGTAGCAGAAAGCTCTGCAGATCAATATTTTCCCATTCAGTAGTTTATATGTGACAGTTTTTGCAACTTGTACAAAGAGCAGAAGTGGCCTAACCATTAGTATAATATACAATTGATATTAGAGACTATTTTTTACCATATATTTCACATCATGAATAATTTGAAGCTATATATTTTATAATTTTATATTTCTAAAGAGGATATTGTTAAGAGAAGCCAGTTTAGTGGGCATAAAATTCCTTGATGAGGTTGAAAGACTTGCTAAGGACAGGAAAACTTGGCAAACAACCATGCGAGCCCTATGTGATTTTTAATGGCATGGGAAGGATGTAAGATGTAAGATACATTTTATGCTGTGAGTAGAATGAGACAGATTTAATGCTGTCTAAAAAATTTGATAGAACTTGAACATTGTCACGATTATGATAGTATTTGTCATTGCTGTGATGGAACTTGATATTGTAAGAATTGTGACAGATCTTAGAATTATGAGAATTGTGAGACAACACTGTCAGAATTGTGACAGAATGTAACATTGTCAGAATTGTGACAGAAATTAACATTGTTAAAATTGTGATAGAACTTACCGACTAGCCAAGCACTATGGGTATCTAGGAAGGTATCTTCTTTTGTATGTTATGAAAAATGAGAAAGGTTTTTCATATTGTACCATCATCTTCACTAATTATGACAAGGCTGAAGAGCAAAACTTTCTGTCTGGTAATATTTCTGTCTATACATTTGATAAGAAGGCACCATCACATAGACTGGATCCAGTTATTCATTAAAATCCACTCCAACAAGCATTGGACATCATGTTTCTCCATTTTATGTGGTCCTTGATGTCATTATGGGTCAGTTAACTTTCTTTCCTTGGGCCATTCAGATATTTTTGTTTGCCTTGTCTCCCTGTCATTTTTTCACATTTGTTTTGTGGTTCTCTACCTTGTGACATCTGTCTTTAGAGGACATAAAGTCTGACTGTTTTCTAATGATTTTGACTAGTTTGCATATTCTGTTTCTCTGAGAACTTCCCTCATTTGTTGTTTTTTTTTTTTGGTCATCAAGGGTAATGTTACCATATGGCCTCATTTATGCCAGTGCATCCTTATTTTTGGGGTAAAAATTACAGACCTAACACACTTTTGTGAATTCATGTTTTGTCTGCATTTTTCAGTAATTTAATGGGGTTTTTGTTGTCACTCTGGTGGTAAATTTGGGATAGAGTTGCTATTCACCTTCATTTTTGTGGACTATAGTTTGTGGATTTCAAAATAATGTCCTCATTTTTTTTAAAAAAACAAACAATGACATGTCTGCAAATAATTTTGAAAATTCAGTTTTGTTCACAGTTTGTCAATTCAAACCAAAATTAACACTTCAGTCTCCAGGGAACCACTCTCAGCCCCTAAGAAAAAAAAAAAAGCACACCTTCTCTCTCCTCCCCCACCCAACTCCAAGAGACAATATGGTAAGCTTTAAGTAATGACAACTTTTGTAAGCATCGCATGATGGCTGCTTCACTATAGAAATGGTCTTTTCATTTCAATCATTCTTTCATTTGCATGTCCCTTGCAGAACTTTGCCTCCCTAACACCACTCCTGTAGGCCTCTCCATTGTGAGCAAGATGGCCTGCTTCTGATGTGGCCATTTGCAGATTATCAACGATGTCTTGCAGCCATCTTCGCTTTGGTCTTCCACTCTTTCTTTTTCCTATTATGTACCCATCCAAGACGGTCTTCTCTAGATTATCGTGACATTTAATATGTCCAAAATATTTAAGTTTTCTCTCTTTAATCCTCGTTACTAGCCAGCCTTCTTCAGTATTAAGTTCTTGTGGTATGGATATATTTGTTCTTTTTTGTGTCCATTCTATTTGAACTCTTCTGTAGGATTTACATTCACAGGCATTTATGTGTTTCTCAGCTGTTTTGTTAAATGCCCAGGTCTCACAGGCATATGTTGCAATAGGAAAGATGCACGCCCTTAAAAATCCTATTTTTGTAGTCCTGTCTGTTCCTCTCTACAGATTCTTTGGTTGTTTTACTTTCTGAAGAGCGATAGATGTCCTCCTTTTAATTTCCCTCATTGTATCTCCATTATTAGTTAGCAGTGATCCAAGATATTAAAAACTCTCCACTTCTTCCAATTTTTCCTCACTGATACATATATCAGCTGGCTTGTTTGTTTTGTTAGTTGTCATCAATTTAGTTTTCTTCACATTAAGATAGAGGTTTTGCTCTTTGCTGTTCTTACGGACTGACATAATTAGTTTTTCCATTCCTTTTTGTGTTGTGGACAGTAATACTGTGTCATCAGCATATCTAATCTCTGGTATTTCATAACCTCCAATTGTTATGGCATCATAATATTCTTTGTCTACATCTTCTCTAACATTCCTCATTATATTTTCAGTATACAAGTTAAATAAGTAAGGCGACAATATGCACCCTTGACGGACCCCTTGTTTTTATGTCAAACCAAGTTGTTGTTTCACCATTTATTCTTACTGCTGCTTGTTGGTCTAGATACAGCAGTGATGTTAATTGTATCAAATGTGTTGGAAATCCCATTTTTTCCATTATTTCCCAAAGTTTCTGGTGTTGTACACAATCAAATGCCTTCTCATTTCAGTAGATCAAAATATGGCAACACTGATCCAGGGTACATATTATTTATTTCTCAAAAGCCACATCACTTGTTTCTAATTTGTTTCTTTCTTGTCAAAACCTCATAAGCATAAAGTTACCTGGGCTCTGTATGTCACTTCAAGGCTGACAAGTAATTGTTAGATGACTATTGTGTGGTTATTTCCAAAACAGATGTGTCCTGTTTTGTATGTGTAACAAGCCATTGATGTTATTTTCATGAACTGATAGTAGTAACCTGTCTGTCATACATATTTGCTATTAAGCCACATCATAACATGGTCTAGAAGCTCTTTAACATCATTACAGGGATGTTGAAGGTCAATTTGATGCTATTGTTGACTTTGGTTCAATGGGAGCTCTTCTGAGAACAGAACTTCCAGCTTATGCTGACTTGATGAAGACACTCATGAAACCAGACTCCCACATCATCCTGGAGAGCTATGTCTATAATGTGAACAAATATCCTGGTAAGCTACACTGTTAAAGTTAAACTGAATACAGTAAAGTTCATTTGAATCCAGGCAAGTTACAGTTTTAAAGGTTAATTTTAATTCTGGTAAGCTACTTTGTTAACAGTTAATTTCTGTTCTAGCAAATTCCAATGTTAAAACTAAATACAACTTAAAAAATTTAAAGGTTGGTTAAAAAAAAAAGTGCACCATGCAGTTTTACAAAAGAAGGTATATGTTCTTCATTATATGATCCGGTTAATCTCTGTATGAGATTTCACAACCTGTTTGCTTCTATTTTTTTTCACTTAATATGTGTTTTATTTTACTGTTGTTCTGGAATAAGGCTCTTAGCTGAAATATTGGAGGTAAAGATGCTGTCCATTTTGGTAGTCAGCAGCCCATAGCTGACCAAGAACCTCTTCATTGGTATCCCCAGTAACAGGTGTTGTCTGGTTAACAGGGGAAGGAATTGACATAGTCCTTGTGGTGGTGAAGTCTACTAAAGAAGTATTGCAACCCCCTGCTTTTTAGCTGCACTTAGTGATTGAAAAAATAGCTGCCATGATCTGCTCCCAAGCTGGCATGATGCTGTGCTTCAACATCTTCACAGCATCAGCTGCAGAGATAAACAGCTCACAGTTCCAAGAAGACTGAAGAACAAGTTGAAATATTGGTAGATTTTTTGGTGCATTTATTCCATTTTTTCCTCCTTTTTCATTTGATCTTCACATGCGTTACAAACTTCTTCATATGCTGAGCTCCTGAGTAAAGAAAATGATTCTGTGTTGACAGTATCAGCATACATGATTCTCTTGTTGACAGTATCAGCATACATGATTCTCTTGTTGACAGTATCAGCATACATGATTCTCTTGTTGACAGTATCAGCATACATGATTCTCTTGTTGATAGTATCAGCGTACATGATTCTCTTGTTGATAGTCTTAGGTTTGAAAGGAAATACTCTGAGATTCAGTGAAATAAAGTAGAACAATTATTACAAAAGAAAATTTAATATATAAATCATTATTTTAATTCTATCATGCTAAGGTTCCCTTTAAAATTACTAAAGGTTCCCCAGATATAGCAATATTTATGTTTGTGCTTATGAGGTTTTGGTTTTTATTATTACTTTCTTATTTTTAGATTGCCAGCCAGTTTGCCTGACAGTGGAATACCTTGAAAAGCTATTTGGTTCGTCCTAGTTTTGTTTTGTTTTGCTTTGTTTTTTGTTTTTTTTCCTAACTAATTTAATTGCAGGTGACTTTTCTTTTATTGTTTACCACTTTTGATTATTGACACCATTTGCAAATAAATAAAATAATAGTGTTAATGCAGTACAACAGGAAAAGGAGAGTTATAGCTAAAACTGCAGTAAATTAGGATGTACCTTTTGCAATTCTTTTACTGTCCTGTAACATTATGTTTGCTTCAGGTTTTACCAAATTTTACTCTCATTTCGTTCACCCATGAGGGAATCTCTTTGGTGCTTTTTGTGTACATGCACCTGTATTGAGTCCTTGGGTAGATCATCGGTATATAATTGTGAAAATGAAGATAAAACTATTTTTTAACTCTTGGACCACCATGTTGCATCTGGGAGCTTATACCTACTGCTGTAAATGCTAAGAATAAGTGTCACATCATTTCCCAGTAAAACATGGTGGCCATGATGAATTAATAAAAAAAAATGTTCATGTGTCCAAGGTGTTGTCTGGCAGTCTAAAAGTTAAACGAAACCAATGAAGTTAACAAACTTCAGACAAATAGTCACTGAGTTAAAGACAAGCTACCTCAAATACTGCAGTTCTGTGCTATCTGTTCTAGCCAGCAGTAGAATAAAACCTTCATTTTATTTAAAAAAAGCCCTGTTCCTGATGGATTACAAGTATTATTTCTCACAAAAGTTATATTAAATGTATATAAAATAAATGGGAGTCATTTTTATATTTTAGGAGAAGACTACTGCATAGAAAAGATAGATGAAGGTCCAGATCCTTACACTTCTGATGACGGTGGAGCTATTTACAGCCAAGAGCAGAACAAAGATCAAGTTGTTTATGGGCTCCCACAGATTACTGGCACAGCATATTTTCTTATCAAGCCCACATTAAGAAAGCATTGTGCAGATTCTTAATGGGAATTTGAAAGACACCAGATACTAGATTATGTATAACATAAGGATTAAGTGCACTGCAGGATGAAGTCTTGTCCATTCAGTTAAATAATTCTGTAGTGTAGTATACATTTGGTAAAAGTAGCAGACTAGAAATGTTTCATCCCATAATTTCTGATAGTTAGATAGTCCCATAGCAAATGCCATAGGGGATGAAGTGTTAGAGACCTCATTATGATGGGTCATCAGTGTATGAGGTAGGGTGGGCAGTTCCTTTCCTCGCTGCCTTTCCTTCCCAGATTTTCTTTGGTACGCATTTTACGAGGATGGCTCAACCCCGGGGCCGTATTGGTCAGAAAAAAAATCCCGCTCAGCTGGGGATTTGAACCTTCGACCATTTGGTGGACCAGCTAGCATAGTGGTAGTGATTAATTTCTGGTAACAGTAACAAATTGAGATTGTTTCATCCCATACATTTCTAGCAACAATAACAAAATGTAATTGTTTCATCCCTCACATTTTGGATAAGAGTAAGAAATTAAGATTGTTTCATATCACATCAGTAACAAAATGAGATTGTTTCATCCCAAATATTTTTGGTATCAGTAAAAAAAAACTGAGATTGTTTAACAGACATCGTCTGAAAATAGAAGTTTTACAGGGAAGAGGAAAATGTGTTCCCCCCCCCCAAAAAAAAAAAATTCGCAGAAGTAATTTTATCTAGTAAGATTGAAAAAACCAGTTCCATTAGAGAGACTAAATTCAGTTATAAGTGAGACTTGAATAATAAACAGACATTTGAAACCAAAACTGGAAATAACAGAGATACAGAAGGATGTACCATATGCCAAGGGTAGCCAGATAAAAAAAAAAATGAAACAAATGAAGAAGCTCTCAGAAGCTGTCAGGTACTGAAACTGATTAAAATCTTAAGGAAAAGACAAATGAGAATTCTTTGGACGTTAATGAAAAGACAATTTAGATGACCTGACAGTTAGTAGTTAGTGGATAACTCAAGGAAATGAAAGAGAGAGATGGAGATAAATATCTGACAAGACTGGCTGAGTGATGAAAAGAAAGAAAACTGATCTGGTACCAGGATTGTACATGATGGAGATGCATGATCATCTACATCTTTTGGCATAGCACACAATGACAAGAATGGATGAATATTTTGGGTGATCAGTGTTCTATAGTTATTAAGATTCTGGATAAAGAGGAAGATGAGTCATGTGATGGAGTTAACAAAAACAAAAAGAATTCTGTGTCCATAAAATAAATGTGTCTTTCTTTAAGGTGTACTAGTGTCTTGTTCTGTCTTGCGTCTCCTTGGAACTGCGAGCTGGTGTTCTTTGCAGTTGATGCTGTGAGGATGTTGAGGCACAGCATCATGTTAGATTGGGAATGTGTTATGGCAGATATTTTTTAAGTCCTTGGGTGCAGCTAAAAGGCATCTGCCTAGACAAGTAGAATAGTTCACCATCATCTGCCTAAACTGGTAGGACAAAAGCTCACCATCATCTGACTAGACTGGTGGGACAAAAGCTCACTATCATCTGACTAGACTGGTAGGACAAAAGCTCACCATCATCTGACTAGACTGGTAGGACAAAAGCTCACCATCATTTGACTAGACTGGTAGGACAAAAGCTCACCATCATCTGCCTAAACTGGTAGGACAAAAGCTCACCATCATCTGACTATACTGGTAGGACAAAAGCTCACTATCATCTGCCTAGACTGGTAGGACAAAAACTCACCTTCATCTGCCTAGACTGGTAGGACAAAAACTCACCATCATCTACCTAGACTGGTAGGACAAAAGCTCACCATCATCTGCCTAGACTGGTAGGACAAAAACTCTCTATCATCTACCTAGACTGGTAGGACAAAAACTCACTATCATCTACCTAGACTGGTAGGACAAAAACTCACTATCATCTACCTAGACTGGTAGGACAAAAACTCACTATCATCTACCTAGACTGGTAGGACAAAAGCTCACCATCATCTACCTAGACTGGTAGGACAAAAACTCACCATCATCTACCTAGACTGGTAGGACAAAAGCTCACCATCATCTGCTTTTCTATCAGGATTTACTCCCCAAGCCACTGACTCTCCTTGGCCATCTATAAAGCAATGAGTTTGACGAACATAGTGATAAGGCAATGAGTCTGATGAACATAGTGATAAGGCAATGAGTTTGATGAACATAGTGATAAGGCAATGAGTTTGATGAACATAGTGATGCTGTTTACTGTTATACAATGGCAGATGAACATAGTGATGCTGTTTACTGTTATACAGTGGCAGATGAACATGTTCTGATTAAATGTCTGTAAGTAAAGATTACTTACACTCTAACCTGTTTTTTGTTTTAAATCTCAAGAACTTGGCATTTATGTAGTATAGGATGGGTCACAAAAACGGTCAGCCTCCCTTATCCACCCAAATACTTGTGGTGAGCTGGTTTTTCATGGGCCACCCTGTATAATCATCTTCTCTGTCTTATGGCTCAAGCTGGCCTTGGTGTATATTTTTACATCAGTTATACTTGGGTTATGTATTGAGATTTTTTTTTTCAACTGTTATTTGATAATTGTAAATTTACAGCTTGCATTTTTCTTATATGATTGCTATGAATTAATCATGATTGTGCATGACAGAACAGTTGCATCTGTTGTTTTGAAAGTCATGTATTCTGAGTACCGAATTTAGATTGTGTTTATAACCAAGAATCTGAGTAGCACAGAAGATTGAGGGTTGGCTTATTATGTAAAGGTAATGAGTTGTAGAAAGATACAAGAACTTAATACTGAAGAAGGCTGGCTAGTAAAGAGGATTAAACTGAGAAAATTTAAATATTTTAGACATACTAAACGTCATGATAATTTAGAGAAGACCATCTTGGAAGGGTACATAATGGGAAAAAGAAAGGGGAAGACCAAGGCGAAGATGGCTGCAAGACAGTGTTGAATATCTGCAAATGGATGCATCAGCAGCAGGTCATCTTGCTCACAACCGAGAGGCCTACAGGAGAGCTGTTAGGGAGGCAAAGTTCCGCAAGGGACATGCAAATGACTGACTGACTGAGTTGTAGACCGGCCTTCACAGTGCTTGGATTCAAACACCCCAGATGAAAAATAAGTACTGAAACTTTGTCTTAGGAAACAAATAAGCAGGGGTGAGAGAGGAAACTTCATCCATAGAGGTCCCCAACACTTCTTTGACCAGTGGTATGAAATGGGACAGAGACTGACACTGAAAACCAAAGTCCCAATTAAACAGATATGAATATTCATATTATTGGATGTCATGTCAAACTTAATGAAGAATAAGTTTACTGGACGTTTTTTTTACTATCATCAAAGTATATATATCATTGCTGCTATGAAACAGGAGCAAAGATGATTGTGATTGAGTGATGCTGGGGCTGGTTAACCAGGTCCTGTTCCCGGTGCTATATTTCTTTGGGTCTGGCTAACAGAGCTCACTATGCTCCTAACAGTGGTAGTCTGCAGAGAAACTCCTTTTCGTGGTTCTATTCTCAGTTTGCGAGCAAGCCACCATCTAACACAGTGTGTATGCTTCAGCATTGTTGTGACATCAGTTCCAACAAAACACGAGTTCACAATCCAGTGAGATCAGATTAAAAACAAATTCAAAATGAGATGATGGCCTTTCTGTACTGAAACGCATTACCACCTTTAGAACCTACGATCATTTTTCAGGCAGCCCAGACATGTTCTCTTCCTCGTGTATGATATGCAAACACATATCTCTCTCAGCACAGTTATAATAATTATTTTCACAACATACATGTATTAAAACACTGTAGCCAGCACAAAGAAATATATTTAGTTCATGAACCAATGAATTTTTACAGGTATTACAGAATTTTATTTTAACATATTCACAATCTCGTTGTGGTGCCTGGGACATGTGGCAACTATGGCAGCTGTCACATGGTGTGTGGGACATAGTAGTTTAAAAAAAAAAACAGTAGTACCAGTATCCTCTCTTATTACCACAGAATTGGCAAGTAAGCGGCTTCTGTCCGTCAACACTTGAATATGACCTAGTTTCACAGAATGGTCTGAACAAACTGGCCAAATTGTGGGCCCCTGTAGAATGAAAACTGAAATCTCTGTTTTGTGTGTTTCAAGGGTAGAACAACTACAAAATAAATTATTTCCATCTGTAAACATTAGATCTGTACAAGGATAATGCTAAATGTTTAACTTGATACTGACTGTAGAAGACCAGCTAGTTCAACAGCCGTAGTTAATATAACAACAATATATTTTTATACAGTATTATTTAAGACTTTACATATTTACAAAGAATTTATTAGAGGATTTATATACATATATATATGCACATATAACCAAAAAATATGAAATTCATTGTACTTAATTGTCTGTTTCAGTTTTGGTCACAGATGCCCCAGTTAAATCCAGTTCTAAAATTAGCCTAGGAAAAGAAAGGCAACTGTGCTGACAGGTCAAGGAAATTATGTTAAATAGTATTATATCCCACTATGCCTCAAAAGAGGCAGACCGCATGAAACTCTGAAGAGGTCATTGTTAAGAGAGGCCAAATTAACAGGCATAAAATCCCTTGATGAGGTTGAAAGACTCGCCGAAGACAGGAGAAATTGACAAACTACTTTGCGAGCCCTATGTGATGTTTAACGGCATGGGAAGGATATAAGATATAAGATGCCTCAGTATCATGGACTTTTTAACTGATTTTCCCCCTTTTGTTATGCATTCATATGTGACCATTCGATGCAACCACATTAGATCTAGAAATCAATTTTGGAAACACTCACACTTAGTCAAGTATTTACTTTCTCAGAATATATCAGTCTTACTTTGGTGGGCTCAAATACTAGAATTAACAGAAGTATTTAAAAAGTAAGAGCAGTTTTATTCCATAAAGAAAAACACTATTAAATCTATTAATATACTTATCTCATGCATATATCCATAATGCGTTCACTGCATATCTCAGAAAAGTGGAGTATCTAACATAAAAAGTGTTATTTTGCACTACTTTTTTGAAGCACAGTCCCTCTACTAAGGCAGTGGGAGCTAAGACGGCTGCGTTTGACAGAACAATTTAGCAATGTCAGCAAACCACAGTAAGCCAAGACCTTGTCCTACCCCTCTGACGATGTCCCCATCAACAGGCTCCCCATGTATTCATTGGAGCAGGGGATCGCTGTAGTCTTGATGGCAGTTAAGTCTGCATATAAGCATCGCATTTTCTCTTAGTTTCCCCCAGGGTCTGCAAGCTGCCATCATTCATTCATTCATTTGCATGTCCCTTGCGGAACTTTGCCTCCCAAACAGCACTCCTGTAGGCCTCTCGGTTGTGAGCAAGATGGCCTGCTGCTGCTGCCGCCATTCTATACAAATATTAAAGGCTTGTTCTTCAACACTTTCATTGCATCAGCTGCGAAGAACATTCTGCTCTCAGTTCCAGGAAAAAAAAGAACATTAACAATTCTACTGAGACAACAGTGGCATCTCTTGCCTAGCTTGGCAATGCATGGAAATGGACACATCCCTGAGTGTATATTTCACTGGCAGCTAGCATGTGACAAAATAACAGTGGGATGCCCACAGCTGCAGCAAAGAGGCATGAATATGAAATAAATACATGTATTTGACTTAGATCCAACATACTGACAAAACTATGGTTTCAACCCAAGCAGCAATGTATCCTGGGTGATTGGTCAAATGATAAACTCCTGAATCAAAAAAACGGGTACAAAATAAGATTAAATATACTTGAAAGAGTGATCTCCCTTCAAGGGCACATCACTCCTTGATCAGAAATGGCTGACAGAGACTACATACATATTTATATTTAATTCTGTACACATTCATCTCAAGCTTATAATTTCCCCACAGAATAATCATAGACTTCTGTATGTCACCTAAAACATAATTTACTGAAGTATCCACACCTATTCTAAAATAAAATTTCATAAACATCCATAATTACTAAAATATGATATTCTCAAGCTATGACTTAACATTTTTAATCTGCATAAGTCATTTGCAGTCCTTGCTGTACATCAGTCATCTGCTTTATATCCAACGCACTCTGTTATCTATAAAAAAAATTAATACACAGTCACTAAAAGCAAATTCAACATGTAAATCATGATATATTAAATTCAGTACACACTCAGTCATCTTCAGTAAATACAACATACGCTCAGTCATTTACAGTAAAATCAAACACACACTGAGTCGCATACAGTAAATCAAATGCACAGTGTTCATAAGCATTGCTGTTCAATTTTGATAACTATTTCAGCAAAAGAACTTCATCCAACATGTTATCAAAAGCACAGACTTCAATAATCCATCACTTTGTACATTTGTAAGCATCCACATTCATCCTAAAAGTATATCTTACTTTGCAATATATGTCCCAGTTAATTAAAAGATATAATTCAAATGTACTGAGTGGAGATTTTTTCTCTCCTTGTGCTTGGCTTGGGACATGAGTAGAGCTATAATCATCACTACTAGCGAAATGCTGAAGAGCACAGGGTTTTGAATGAATATTATTCACACACATACAGTTAATAATACACGGACAGTTAAACACATAATCCCATAGTATTTGGAATGCTGTTCACATTCTCATACATGCATAAAATGTAATCTTTGGAATGATTTACTCTTAATTTAACATGTAATATTCTAAGGTATTTTCAGCATTGCCAGCAAAATAGTTACTTGATATAGGCTTATTAAACTCCCTGAATGTGAAAAGATTATTGAAGTTCAATTTGTGCATACATGTGACTATGGGAAGCAGTGAGAGAGAAGTGAGATAAATTTGCTGAAATAATATGCACAAATAACTTGTAGATACAATCTGTGTTGAAATAGAAGTATCTTCTTATTGTTTATTTGAATGCAGTGTGATTACAGCATCTTATTGTTGTTTGTTTGAATGTGGGTGTGATTACAGCATCTTATTGTTTGTTTGTTTGTTTGAGTGCGGGTGTGATTACAGCATCTTATTGTTGTTTGAGTGCGGGTGTGATTGCAGCATCTTATTGTTGTTTGTTTGAATGCAGGTGTGATTACAGCATCTTATTGTTTGTTTGAATGTGGGTGTGATTATAACATCTTATTGTTTGTTTGAATGCAGTGTGATTACAGCATCTTATTGTTTGAGTGCGTGCAGGTGTAATTACAGCATCTTATTGTTTGAGTGAGTGCAGGTGTGATTACAGCATCTTATTGTTTGTTTGAGTGCAGGTGTAATTACAGCATCTTATTGTTTGTTTGAGTGCAGGTGTAATTACAGCATCTTATTGTTTGTTTGAGTGCAGGTGTAATTACAGCATCTTGTTGTTTGAGTGAGTACAGGTGTAATTACAGCATCTTATTTGAGTGAGTGCAGGTGTGATTACAGCATCTTATTGTTTGTTTGAATGTGGGTGTGATTATAACATCTTATTGTTTGTTTGAATGCAGTGTGATTACAGCATCTTATTGTTTGAGTGCGTGCAGGTGTAATTACAGCATCTTATTGTTTGTTTGAGTGCAGGTGTAATTACAGCATCTTATTGTTTGTTTGAGTGCAGGTGTGATTACAGCATCTTGTTGTTTGAGTGAGTACAGGTGTAATTACAGCATCTTATTTGAGTGAGTGCAGGTGTGATTACAGCATCTTATTTGAGTGAGTGCAGGTGTGATTACAGCATCTTATTGTTTGTTTAAATGCAGGTGTGATTACAGCATCTTATTGTTTGTTTGAATGCAGGTGTGATTACAGCATCTTATTGTTTGTTTGAATGCAGGTGTGATTACAGCACAGAAAACAAAAACTAGTGATAAAAAGGTTGGGGGGGGGGGGAATTGGAGCATTTTGACCCTAGTCTTCATATAAGGAGAACCTCTGATGGCAAATTTCATGTGTGTGTATTTCTGTTCTATCATTTCTGCTGTCTCTGGTAGAGGCATTTTGCTAAAATATTGAACTTTTAGCATTTGTTTTTCATCTCCACATGCTCATCTTATTATTTAGCCCTCTTATCATTTTGTAAAACTAAACTATACTCATCTTTCTTTTGCTCCAGTTTAAAAAAAAATAAAATAAAAAGTTGGTGATCTGCCTACATCAGAAGCCATGAAAGTTTCGGCTGGCAAGTCTATATCCTGGGTCCTTCTATTTGACCCCAGTTTGTGGCAAACAAAAATAAATGGCCACCACTGTACAAGTAAAATCATACTGTCTTGTAGCAAATGGGAAAATGTCTTGTGTTTTGGTTTAAAATAAAAAAATGTAAAATCCCCTTTTCCATGCCATTAAAGGCATGTTAGGGAACACGGTGTTAGGCCCATATTTTCCATGACCATCGGCACGTGAAAGTGTGATGTGGTCAGCATTACGCCCTGGCTGCGTTTATCTTCCAAAATTACTCTAGTACCCATTTTCAGAGGCTGGGTCAATCCTGGGACCTTTTTCAGTGTGTACCAGAAAACTTGTGTTTTGGTACATTCTACAAAATAGACTCCGTGTGGAAATTATGATTATTAACCAAAAACTGTCAAAGTTTGTTCGGATTATCCCTACTTTTTTCATAAATCTGCATTTGGTATGTCAGGTCAGTTTTGTTCCCTTTCTGTGCCAAGAATACGCTGATGAAATTACTAATGGATAATTCCTTTTGACTCACCATACACAAAATGATGGACAAAGTTGTCATGATGGGTGCAGGTTTTGTGTAAAGACAAGAATGAGACTTACAGACAACGCTGTTAATGAATTATTGATTATTGGACCTTTCTGTCTTTTCTTGCTTCTGCTGGTTTCTGCAAAACCATCACAACAACATTGTGGAAAGAAGTTGAGACTGAACAGCAGTGACATAAGCAGATTTCCAATACTAAAATATGTTGTCAAATTATGAGCACTGGATCTTAAACTAACAACTCAAGGTATCAATGGTGATTTCTTACAAATATGAAATTATGCACAGTGAAACTTAAACTACCGTTTCTAGGCATCAACAGCATTTCTTGTGGCCAAAATCTCTAGTACAACTATATCAAAACTGAGAATCTTCAGCGAGATAACTCATGGTAATTCAACTTGGAAGAAGTGCCTGAAGAGTTGCTGCCGAAGGTGGCACAGCTGCAAGTCCAGGAGTCATCACTATGGCGGCATATTCGTGGACTGCCTGAAAATAGACTTAAAAATTACTGATTTAGCAAAATATTATCCTAGTATGTTATAATCAAAGATATTTTTGCAAGTGGATCGGCTGCAACAAAACAAAAAGACAAAATACAGTTGAAACTAACTTTTTTAAAATGTTAACTTGTTTTATCTTTGTTAATTTCCCCTTCAAATAATTATCATCTATATTTTACGCTAAAGATGTTTTTGATGAGCAACTCAAGCTCGCAGCAAGGAAAAATGTTTCTGTTATCAAATTTTGCCTCTGGAGAGAGATTATTGCCTACAGTTTGTAACATAGTCAGAGCTAAGAAAAAGAGATTTACAAAGATTATTCAAATCAGAGATGGTAGATTCTTTGGTCTTGATATTTGTGTTGTGTGTTGCTGTGAGAGCCGTGCTGACACCAAAGCAGGTGAACTAAGACTGATCATGACTTTTTATTCTTTTTTTTTTTTTTGTCAGGTAAAAGAATCATGTGCCAGAAACTGACCAGTAAGGCATGTATAGAAAATTTTCCTGGTGATTTACAACCCGGTGAAAATGTGACAAAGTTCATCAGAAAGGCAACCATGGTGTTTTATTTTCTTATACATGCCACAGAAAACAGGAAAATCCGTGAAATATCGTCGTGAACATTATCTTCGCCAGAAAACAGAGTACGGAAATGACTTCTGATTCTTTCACAACGACGCCAGCAAAACTGCGTGCTAGGCCATACCCTTACACAGAAGCTATTTAGTCGAAACAAACAAGGAACACACACACACGGACAAATAAACCCTTACATTATATAAAAGTATGTCCTTACATTATATAAAAGCATGTCCTTACATTATATAAAAGTATGTTATTACATTATATAAGAGTATGTCCTTACATTATATAAAAGTATGTACTGCTCTTTGTTCTGTATGGCCCCAGCCCTCTCTTGACGTATGACGTAGACTGTCTTCATGACGTCTACAGTACGGAGAGTCTCAAACTGACGCATGCACAAGTCAAGGGCAATAAACGTGCACGTTCTTCCGGTCCCAGGACTGTAGGGGAGGGTAGAAGAAAGTAAAATATTAGACCACTCAAAACTGTCACACAAAACGTCAAACATACGAGACTAATGACAGCAAATACACCACATGAGAAACACATAAGACCGCTGACAACAACTCGCAAGACCTCAGGGAGTCATGACCCAGAGGTTCCCCCCCCCCTTTTTAGAGTGTCAGGAGCTTAATAGGGCCGAAACACTTGTCTGAAAGGGGGGGGGGGATACTTCCTCTGATGATCTGAAGAAGTTGTATTATTGTTCCGCTCTCTACAATAGAGAGTTTCCTGCATACATAAGACCGCTGACAGGAAATGTCGGTAACTGCTTATGCCTTCTTTTCCTATACTGGGCCCATTATATTGACTTTGTAAAATACAAATTAAATAGATGCAACTATACGTTTTTCTTTCATTAATATATATATATATATTAATATATATATTCAAAAAGTGCAGTGGCAACTGGAAGATCATGGGTTCGATCCCGGAACCGGAAAAAAAAACAACTCACAAGACCTCTGGGAGTCATGACCCAGAGGGGCCCACCCCCCTTAGAGTGTCAGGAGTTTAAAGGGCCGAAACACTTGTCTGAGGGGGGATACTTCCTCTGATGATCTGTAGGAGTTGTGTTGTTGTTCCGCTCTCTACGGTAGAGAGTTTCCTCATATATATATATATATATCTGAACCTTAAGTGCCCAGAGCACATGGGGCTTCTGTGAGAGTTTTCCACAAATGCCTGTCCTTTGCCTTTTTTCTGCTCTTGCCCAGGTGAGCCCTCTATTGCTCAACATCCTTTCTGTTGTTCCTCTCCATGTCTCTTTTGGTCTACCCTTACTTCTGTTCCCCTGTGGTGTCCATCTTAGTGCTGTTTTTGGTAGTGAGTTGTCAGTCATTCAGAGCACATGTCCCAACCATCGACAGCGTCTTTCCTCAATAATTGCTGTCAGTGGCTTCATCTGCATTTCTGCCAACAAGATGTTATTTCTTATGGTGTTTAGTCTGGAAAGAATTCACTTGTTTTCTATGGTTTTGGTGATTTTCCAGCATTCACTTCCATAGAGTAGTACACTTAGAACATTACTCTTAAATATCCTGATTTTCGTATTTATGCTTAGTTTTTTTTTTCTATTTCCATATAGTCTGCAGCACTGCAAAAAAGCCTGGTTTCCTCTAATAAGTCTGCTATTGATGTCCTCTGTGCCGTCTCCATTTTGTACTACTCTACTGCCAAGGTATACAAATTCACTGACCTCCTCCACTAACTTGCTATCTACTCTGAGTACATTTCTGTTGTTCACATTTTGCTTCATTAACTTTGTCTTTCCTTTAGTCCTATGCTGTTTGCATTCTCAGTTAGTTCTTTATTTTATCTTGCATATTTTTGTGGCTGCTTGATAGTAGACAAATGTCGTCTGCAAATTCAAGGTCCTCCAGCACTGTGTCAAGGGTCCATTGTAATCCATATATATATATATATATATATATATATATATATATGGCTCTTGTCATTTCTAAAAATATTTAGTGGCCATGTTAATTCTCATGTTTATTTTGGCGTCTAAAAGGATTGTGAAGGTGTACGCATGCATGTTGTTCTGATGTTAGTCACACTTTCTGATCACTCACTGTTAGTCACACTTTCTGATCACTCACTGTTAGTCACACTTTCTGATCACTCACTGTTAGTCACACTTTCTGATCACTCACTGTTAGTCACACTTTCTGATCACTCACTGTTAGTCACACTTTCTGATCACTCACTGTTAGTCACACTTTCTGATCACTCACTGTTAGTCACACTTTCTGACCACTCACTGTTAGTCACACTTTCTGATCACTCACTGTTAGTCACACTTTCTGACCACTCACTGTTAGTCACACTTTCTGACCACTCACTGTTAGTCACACTTTCTGACCACTCACTGTTAGTCACACTTTCTGACCACTCACTGTTAGTCACACTTTCTGATCACTCACTGTTAGTCACACTTTCTGATCACTCACTGTTAGTCACACTTTCTGATCACTCACTGTTAGTCACACTTTCTGATCACTCACTGTTAGTCACACTTTCTGACCACTCACTGTTAGTCACACTTTCTGACCACTCACTGTTAGTCACACTTTCTGACCACTCACTGTTAGTCACACTTTCTGACCACTCACCTGCAGTGGACAACCAATGGCGACGACCCACTTTCGTACCTGGGACGCGCATCAAGGACCAGCTTAACCAGCGAAACTGGTTCAGGTACCCCGTCAGGGGGCCAGCACGTGTACCAGAAGTGATCGATTTGTCTGGTTTCAATTTTCTGGGGCGAAAAAAAAAAAAGTAACATTCAGAGAAAATATATTAGTGTCTTCCTTTCTGGAGAATGGTGGCCTCCTTTCAGGAGATGCAAGAATATTTTAGGTAAAGTTTCATTTCAGTGGTTCTCTCTACATTTTATTTCAGCTCTCTCTCTCTCTCTCCTTTATCTTTCTCTCTCTCTCTCTTTCTCTCTCTCTCCAGTACCGTTATCTTTTTTCATATCTTTCAGAATGTTTCTCAAATCTCTATCTCACACCTTATTTTCACTATAACAATCCATATCTCAATGATCTGACAGGAAACTCGCTATAACTTTCATCTTGAAGCGTTATTTGCTAAAAATCAGGTTTTTGAAACGTCTTCAATCAATCAGTCAAATGCCGTGCCGCGTGGGTTAGGCGATCATTTCTCTCCACAATTCCCTGTCTTTAGACTTGATTATGAGATCCGCCGGTGACTTTCTTCCTAGCCACATTGACACCCCATCCAGTAACTTCTCTCTCTCTCTCTCTCTCTCTCTCTCTCTCACTCTCTGTCTTCCTCTGTCTCTTCTTCCTTCAATTTTTCCACTTGCCACAATGTGTCCCAATTTTCCTCTTTTCAGAAAATGTCCTACAAATCTCGCTTCTCTGCCTCTGATCTTTGCTGTAATTTGCCTTTTAACTCCAGCCTCTCTTAAGACTTCTTTGTCGGTTTTCTTAGCTGTCCGTGGTATCTTCAACATCCTTCTTATGAATCACATTTTCATGGTCTCCATTTCTCGCTGTACTCTCTTATTCAAGGACCATGCTTCACACCCATAAAACACATTTGGCTCGATGTAACATTTAAGTACTCGGAATCTTGTTTCCATTGATATGGATCTGTTGCACATTTTCTAGAATGCTGACTTGGCCTGAGCACGTCTGTTTTTTTTCATTTCGTTATGACACTTCTCATTAGCTGTTATAATTGTTCCTAAGTACTTGAATCTATCAACTTATTTCAGTTCTGTGCATCGAAGGTTATGCTACATTATGGTGGTATTCTTTCTTTGAGAAACGTCTTAAAATTATAAATTAATATTATATTGTTATTATGCAGTGGTCTGGGGACGCAGACTGTCTGTTAGCAGGCAGTGACCCATTAAATCAGGATTCTTGGGGATTCTATCTTCTTCTTATTTGCTTATGTATAGATGTAAACTGTAGATGTAAGCTTGTTGCTTACAGTTATTTATCTCTCTGACTTTTTCGCTATTGTCTACTGTACTAATGTTCTTTCTTACATTACTCTTAGCTTTTATCTCATTTTAATTCACGACTGCTCTTTGTTGTTATGCGTCTGTTTTGTTATTCGCAGACTTACTTGCTCCCAGGTACGTTCATCCTCTCTCAGTGGCAACAGTAATACAGAAACAACAACTTTATAATTTGAAGTGACTTTAATGATGTACGGCGTGACGATGAGTCATTGAGCAACATGATGAGGACGACAAAGGCAAGAACAAACTCCGTGAACACAAGACGACGTAATTTACAATTCCACGACATAACATATGTTCTCGGCAGACGTTTGTCGCCATCAGAACATTCTACCACACACTATTCTACAACTCTTTCCTTAACGACTACATTTCTAACAACCTAAATCTACGTTTTGTCCAGACGATAAACAGAACACAACTCTCCCTCAGTCGTATGATTTCTCTCTCACCTGACCTTTTCCCTGTCATACCTTAACCGTGACACTCGTGCAGCCCGAGACAAAGCAGATGAATACTCACAAACAGCTGATTACTTTAGAAGATAACTCATTTTATACAAATTTTCCACTTCTCAGATGAGTTATCTATCTTACAGCCTAACATTAAATATACTGTTATACCATAACTGACACGCTAAAGTCAGGGTTAGTGAACCATAACTGACATGTTAAAATCAGGATTGGCGAACCATACCTGACCTAAACCCTATCCCATCTCTCCTTTGCTACACCCAGTAACAGGGCCCTGCCTGACTAATGGGGTAGGGATTGTCATAGTCCCCATAATGGAGGAGTCTGTTAAAGAAGCACTGCACGCCTTCTGCTTTTTAATTCCACTCAAGGACTGTAAAAAAATAGTGACCATAACTCGCTCCGAATCCAATATGATCTTGTGCCTCAACATGTTCAGTGCATCGGCTGCAAATAACACCAGACTTGCAATTCCATGGAAGAAGAAGAAGAAGAAGAAGAAGAAGAATTTCTACATACTTTGTATTTTAATCCCACGGTCTCAAAAACATTTACGTGGAGTTAAATTTTTAATCCTCAATTCAGAAAATATTTAATAGTTACCCTTAGATTATTAATCTCCAGTTTGGAGACAATATATTCTTGGTGGACATCTTTATGCTTGAGTTCTATAAGAAAGTCCCCATATTTGTGGGCTGCACTTTTACCAACGAGTTCAGGCCAGTAACTCACACATTTGGGCTGCCGAGGGTTAAAACAGAAAGAACATTTATTTGCTCACGTTCTAGTTAAATTACACTATCTCTAATGAAGTAATTCTAAACCTCAGCAACATAGAACAGATCAAGAATATATTACAAAATGTTATGCGACTTATCTATGACACGTAGCATTACAATCAGTACTATTTATGGTATAGAAAATATTTTTAAAATCATAATTATGTGCATTTTTCTTATCCAAATAACTTAACCCTCTTGGCAGATCGAGCTGTATCGGTACATTTCCTAACCGCATTCTGCAGTAAACGCATTGGCTACATTCAGCTGTTGAAATAATATTCATTTTCTGTACGTTAAAAAGCTATGCGAGCTTTCTATCTCATCATCTCATAATCCATGATCGGCCATTACTGCTACCACTTTTTAACTCTTGAGCCACCAACTTCTTAACAGTTTCTAATGTTCTCTCTCATTACTGCGGCGTTTTTGCTCCTTCCCTCCTCCTCCCCCCTCCCCCCTCGGTTTTCCTCCAGAAGACTGAAGCGTCCAATAATTTAAGCTGATGGGAAGGCTGACGTATGTGCTAGGATATAATTCCTGGTTTAGTTTCTTTCACACCTGCTTGGAGCCACTTATTTGTTTTTTCTATAGCAAAAGGGAATGACAATAAACTTTATTTTTAGAATTTTTACGTGTCATTTTCCCCCCTCTAGCTTTGTGAGTACTTCGGTGACTTTACACGATTACCTGCCCATGTTGCTCTGACAAAGCATAGCACTGGCTTTACACATGTTAATGAGACTTACCTGCCCTTGCTCCTCTGTTTGTGTCAACATGACAATGGCTTTACAGTTCTGCTGCCATATCATCGTCCAGAAGTCATTTACTGTCCTCTCTGTTGGTGCTTGAGTGGCAATATAGTACTGGCACTGGTTATTTGGGCCCTGCAAGACAACATACACTCAGTATTGTTCTTACGATAGCAATACATGACTTCTGAACTCTATGGCATTCAGGCATATCTCGACTTCTGACATATGGCGGATCTAACTTACATCCGTGGTGCTTATTTGGGATATTTATTTTTGGGTGTATGCTGCTATGGTACAAGTCTTTTTTTTATGCATATGCTGGTGAAAAGATGTGACAATATTTCGCTTTCAGGCGGCGGTCTTGTATCTAACCCGTCTTGTGAGCAGGTTACACCTGAAGCTACCTAGCATTTGCTGGCTTATTTGTTTGCCATGATCTAAAATTAGGGAACCACTAGTTCTAGTTTATATATTGTTTTCTGAATATGATATCTTTCGTGTGATCACATCTATGATCTCTGATGTTGTGAGCTGTATAGTTATTATGTTTTTTAAAGTGAACATCTGTTTTTATTTTTTCATAATCCGCCGACATCTATGTCTAAAGTACAATTAAATGCCTCGCCTTACTCTTATATACAAGGTCCGATAATTAAGTAATGAGACTGATTTTATTATAGCCAAGACAAAAATGTCATTTAATAAACAAAACACGGAATCCAAAGAGGCAAACAAGACCCCATTTTGTTGACTTAGTCAGAGGTGCATTTTTACGTAATCAGCATGGAGCAAAAAGCTAACATTAAATTCTGTTTAAAACTCGGAAAAAGTGCCAGTGAGACAATTGAATTGATGCGACAAGTTTATGGGGATAATTATTTATCTTGTGCACAGATATTCTTATGGTATTCACGATTCAAAAGTGGTGTGGAAACGATTACAAATGCAACTAGACATGGGTGCCCAATTTCTGTTCGTAATGAGGAACTCATTGCAAAAGTCAGAGAACGGATACAAGAAGATCGTTGTTTGACTGTGAGGACGATGGCAGATGAATTTGGTGTTAACCAAGAGACCATTCTTAAAATTTTTATGGAAGATTTGGGCAAGAAAAAAGTTGCTTGCCTGTGTGTACCACATTCGTTGTCTGATGACCAAAAACATCAGCGTGTTGAGTACGTCATCAAAACGTGTCGCAGAAATAAACATTTCTTAAACTTGATTATTTTAGAGGATGAAACATGGATTTTCCGCTATGATCTCACAACTAAACGCTAAAGTGCTCAGTGGAAGTCATCATCATCATCACCTAAAAGGCAAACAAATTCGTCTTCAAAAGTCGAAAATGAAGACAATTTTGGTGTGCTTCTAGGGCAGCAAAGGAGTTATTCACAAAGAATTTATCCCAGAGGGACAGACTGTCACTGCCAAAGTTTATTTAAGTATTTTGAAACGCCTATTGAAAAGGATTCTCCGAGTCTGACCCGAGTATTCAACACCTGACAGATTTTTCCTTCTTCATGATAATGCACCGGCTCACCGGGCGGTAGTTGTACGTTAATTTTTGGCCCCACAACAAGTGTGTGTTCTCAACCATCCACTCTATTCCAAGATTTGTCTCCCTGCAATTATTTTCTAATCTCAAAATTAAAGTTACTATTAAAAGGACGCTTTTTGACGATACTGATGACATCCAAAGGGCCGTAACATCGAGTTTAAGAGCCATACCAACAGAAAAACTGCAGTGTTTGCTAGATCGTGCCACTCGCTGTATCAATGCACAAGGGGCTTTCTTTGAATAAAACACAGGTTATATCTTAAACGGTTGTTTATTTTATTTTTTATGGAATTAGTCCCATTACTTAATTGTTGGGCCTTGTGTTGTCAAGTTTAGGCACAGTTTCCAACAACAAAAAGTGTCAGATATCTGTGATGACTACAATTTGTGTGACGAGAGCGAATATGGACCGAATCCACAACCCGATGTCTATCCATTGCAGCCGTGCTTCTCTGAATTAGAAAATACGAATAAAATAAAATATGAAGAATACTTTCGAGCTTTATTAGATCAATATTTTATGTATGCTGTCAGGCCACTGTGCCAGTGTGGTATCCTGGGCGCAGATCTATGTCTGGGGAGAGAAGAGTAGGACTACTACCACCATCCACGAATGTCATAACACGTGATTAAGGGGGCTGAAGGGAGGGTTAGGCCAACAACCTGTTCATTTGGGGAAAAAAAAATCGCGGCGTTACAGAAATACAGAACGGAAAAGCAGAAGACTTTTGTCTTGGAAAAGGAAAGGACTCTGTTACAAGGGATACACATGGCAGGAAATAAAGAACAAATCTAAGAACGGGATTGACTGGAGAAACTTATCCGTGGCCTATACTCCCAAGGAAGTGATGGGCAATGATGGCGAAGATCAGGCTGCTGTTCCACAGCAGAGCACCAGATATCCTCTGGGCACAGGCTAATTCTCAAATTAAAATTTATCAATCCTTTTTTTTTCTTTCATCTGGATCTTTCTGCGGGGGAGTTAAGTCTATGACACAAAGACACGTCATTCCTGCACACGAGCTTCTCGTCTCACTTACTGTGACATAATTAGCATTGATATAGGCTGATCTGGGCTCCAAGCCGTCTTGGATTAGCTTTACCCTCGTGTGGACCACTGAAAACAAAATTATTATCACAAAATACGTAGAAAAATTAATATATCACATTCATACCCAATAGCATCAGAGGAGAAATCATATTTTATGCTGTTTATAAATCTGTCAGGTTCTCTAGAAACCTTTAATGTAAATAAAGAAAAAGAGAGAGAGAGAGAGAGAGGCAAAGAGTGAAGGAGAGAGAGAGAGAGAGAGAGAGAGAGAGAGAGAGAGAGCTGATAAGAACAGACTTATACATGATGAAAGAAAAAGTTCAGATGATCAAATAACGGAAAATGACATCAACAGCCATAACAGAGTAAGTAAATGTTTGTTTAGCATTTGTATCATTTCCTCCAGATATCCGTTGAAGAGCTGGTGTAGGGGTTCTAGCTCTGGAGAGAGACTCCACCCGACCAGTCTTCTACCATGAGCAGCAACTCTGCTAGATTCCCAGAGTTGTTCCTCTACTGAAGCTACACCTTGTACACACTGTGTACACCAACAGCTCAGGTGAAGCAGAAAATGCATTCAGTGAATAGGTAAAACTCCACACTTGCTCCCCAAAGTCAAATCTTCTTTTCTTCCTCGCTTTCTTTATCCTTATATGAGGGTATAGGCCAATAAGAAGGACTCTCCTTTTATTTCTATCCTCGGCTCTTTCTTCTACCCGTCTCCAGGTGTAGTCGATCTTTTTTTATATTCCTTCGCCAGCTATTTCTATGTTTTCTTTTTTTCCTCTTTTCCTGGGGATTCCAGGTGAGAGCATGTCTGGTTAAGGTTAAATTTGCATCATTCAAAATTATCTTTTAAATGTGAAACTTGTCCCTTTTCTAAAAAAAAAAGTTTGCTTAAAGTTTTTCAGGTTTAATTAGTTCAAACCAAATGCTTCTTTCTAACTCTCAGCAAGGAAAAAGGGACTGCCTGGCATCTTAGAGGTATAGAAAAAAGTGAGCACTTTGTGAGCCTTATCTCTGAGAATACATTCAATCTATTAGTCTCTCTCTCTCTCTCTCTTTCATACTTACACAGACAAACACGCATTATATGCCAGAGAAAGAAAAAAAAACTACATACAAACCAAAATTACATGAGACACTTACGAGGTAGGACATTAGCGTATCTATTTTTATCTTCTTCTCCATCTGGCACCATTGATTGTCTGGGCATGCGCTGTGGCAATTTCTGCAACATAACAATGAACTTTTCACGTCGCATTCGGAGAAAGGAATGCAGGAAATCCCTGCTATAGAGAAGAAAGCAACCTCACAACTATATAATAAAAAGTACATATAAATGTGATGATCGGTATATACAGTGTTAGGTTGTTTAAGTTCTGGTCTGTCGTCCGGTCAGCCACACATACTGTATGTTATTCTCCTGGTATTAGCCTCATCCTTTTAAATTGTCTAGATCTGTTGCTCCTTCATAACTGCCTGGTTATCTGATTATGTGTCAGATTTCATGGCGCTCTTCATTTTTTTTTTGGGGGGGGGGGGGGGGGGAAGGGGAGGGGGTAAAGGATAAAGCAATTTTGGATTACTCTGAATTTAACGACAAAAAAATTTGCTCAGTTTTTGTTGTGCCGGATGTAGCAGTTATTGCTATTTTTATAACTTCTATATGTAGATATTGTTGTTTTAATTGTTATATTCCGCTGGTGAATAGTATTATATTTTCATATAGCAGGCAAATACAGACAGCTCTTGTCATATATTTCAGGTGTCAGTGTCTTACAGAGAAAAACAGAGTGAAAATGGCGTCCTCTGACTTTCTCTATCTTCTGGAAGAAAGAAAAAAAAATGGGGGTTATCATCACGTTCTGTGGCATTTGTGACAGAGTATAATGTGAAAAGTTAGTCTTCGAAAAACAGAAAATAATTTAGATATGACAGAAAGAAAAGTAGTAAGACACGATGACTGAGACAACAGAGTACGTAGGATAAACAACTGCCAGGTCGTGAGGAGACAATGTAGGATAAGCAACTGTCAGGTCGTGAGAAGACAATGTAGGATAAGCAACTGCCAAGTCGTGAGAAGACAATGTAGGATAAGCAACTGCCAAGTCGTGAGAAGACAACGTTGGATAAGCAACTGCCAAGTCGTGAGAAGACAACGTAGGATAAGCAACTGCCAAGTCGTGAGAAGACAATGTAGGATAAGCAACTGCCAAGTCGTGAGAAGACAATGTAGGATAAGCAACTGCCAAGTCGTGAGAAGACAACGTAGGATAAGCAACTGCCAAGTCGTGGGAAGACAATGTAGGATAAGCAACTGCCAAGTCGTGAGAAGACAATGTAGGATAAGCAACTGCCAGGTCGTGAGAAGACAACGTAGGATAAGCAACTGCCAGGTCGTGAGAAGACAACGTAGGATAAGCAACTGCCAAGTCGTGAGAAGACAACGTAGGATAAGCAACTGCCAGGTCGTGAGAAGACAATGTAGCACAAGCAACTGCCAGGTCGTGAGAAGACAATACCATCTCTGACATTTGACATCCCTTAACCTACGCAAGCCTTGTTTCCCATTTGCTAAATTTGTACTACGATGAAGGGTGCATTGCTCCAAGCTGCAGTGTCCCCGGCGACTGGTACAACGACCTCCTCTTGAAAGTAAAGCAGATCTCATTCACCTGTGGTTGCCTTGACCGACAACGCCGTCTGTGACACGGTTGTCTCGGGTATGTCTCGGCAAATGAGTCGTGGTGAGTTAATTTGTTACGGATAATGCAAATATCTGATGGATAATGCAAATATCTGAGGCAGATACAGCACATACCTGGAACTCTTCAACTATTTTTGACCCCTCCATACAGAAATTGGAGAGCTGTACAAAATTAAGAGGGTGTGAGGGGTCCGGCTGTTGAGAAAAGAAGATAAATTAGAAAAAATATATGTGTATATATATATATATATATATATATATATAGGATTGTAATATTTATAGTCTCATTTGTTACTAGACAAATCATAACAAAGAGAAATAGGTTACTCGGCAGGTCCAGTTCGCTAGCCATATAATTATTTCATCACTTCAGAACATTCCTCTTTGATCCGAAAAATTATGTGAAAAAGTAAATGTGCACTGGTGTCAAGCGCACCAGTCACGTTGTCATGAGTAAAATGAAATAAAATTTGGCACAAAGTTTTGTCAGAGTGTTGTCCACTTCCCCGTGCTGCACGAAGTTGATCGCACTATTCATGGGGAGATAATCACAGATCCAGTGAAATCACATGCAGCGATTCATGATTGGTTACTGACCACAGATAAAATGAGAGTAAGTCTGTAGTTCTGTTCTCAAAGATATCTTCGCGTATTCGTTGAAGAAAGGAGTAGTGGAGTTCCAACATAAACATCTTTTTTTCTTCATGCCAAGATTGAACGAACATCAGCGGGAAATAGCTGTTGGGGTGTTAATTGCTGGATCAACAGTAGCAGCAGTATCTCAACATTTTAATGTTCACAGAAACACAATATCACAACTTCAAAGTTGGTTTAACCAAAATGTTTCCGTTGCTGACCGCCATAGAAGCGGTAGACCACAAGTTACCACCCTTGCAAAAGACCGCTACATCCACCTCATGCACCTTCATAACAGGTTTCTCCAGGAAACATAGACTGCCAGCAACGTTCCAGGTTTAAGACGTGTGTCGGGCAGGACAGTGAGGAACAGACTCAGAGAGGTAAATCTCTTACCTCATAGGCCTGCAGTTAGACCAGTACTGACAGTTCGCCACTTACAAACCAGCTTGACATGGGCCAGGCACCATGTGGCATGGCCCTATCATCAACAGAGACGGATCCTATTCACTGATGAGTCCAGATTATGTCTGCAAGGCCATGATGGGCGTGATTTAGTGTACAGGCGAAGAAGAGAACGCTTTGCGAATAACTGTGTGCTAGATGTGGATAGGAGAAGAGGAGGCAGTGTAATGGTTTGGGGAGGAATTTCCTATGCTGGCCGAACAAACCTAGTCTTCCTCAATGGCACCTTACTGGTTTACGATATAGGGACGAAATCATTACACGCCACGTACTGCCTTTTCTGGATGCTAATGGACAAGACCTGATACTGCAGCAGGATAACGCTAGTCCACATGTCGCACATGTGGTCAGGTACTACTTTCAACAGCATCAGATGACTCTCTTGCCATGGCCAGCAGTTTGACAGGACCTGTCACCTATGGAGCACATTTGGAATAAACTGGATGGCAGGTTGCGAAGACGACACAATCGTCATGGAAACCGCCAAGAATTAGCCCAAGAGTTGCAAGAAGAATGGAATAACATGCCTCAACAATTGATACAACGTGTCATTGGTTCGATGAGAAGGCGGTGTCAAGCAGTGATAACTGCCCGAGGAGGACACACACGATATTGAAACCCTGATTTTCTTTTCTTGGGGTGGTGAGCCACATTAGGTGAGCTTTTTTTTTCACTTTTTTGTGACATGTGACTGGCCTGAAAGTTATCATTTTATCTATTATTGGATAATCAAACATAATGTGTGCTAAATTTTATTTCAATCATCACATGAGCACGTTCAATGTGCTTTTTAAAGCATTGCACACTTACTTTTTTCCGTGAGTATATAATTGCCCACAAAGAACTTTAACTCTATTTCTGTTTGCTTCGGCATCTGTGTTCCTCAACATAGAACTTTACCTGGTTTTGTATTTATTTCAACATGTGTGTTTCTCAATATAGCACTTCAACTGTTTTTTGTGTTTGTATCAACATGTGACCAAGGCGAAGATGGCTGCAAGACATCGTTGATGATCTGCAAATGGATGCATCAGCAGCAGGCCATCTTGCTCACAACCGAGAGGCCTACAAGAGTGCGGTTAGGGAGGCAAAGTTCCGCAAGGGACATGCAAATGAATGAATCAATCAATCAATCAATATGTGGGTTTCTTGCTTCAGACAGACACACACACACATACACTCACACACATGGTAGTATTTGATCAAGGGTATCTAACCCTTGAAATAACTCTAAATTATTGTGTTAAGAGTTAGGCCCATGCTTGTTTTCTCTGTCAGAGTTGGTGATTTTCAAGTCATTGTCGCACATGGAAAGTAAGTTTTGTGTTCTGGGTCTGAGACGAAAGTTTCAGCTCGGAGAGGAGAAAGGTTTTGACTGTTGAGTGAGAAGGTAGTGTAGTCCGGTCTGGGTCGAGAAATGTAGTCGTGTTAAGTATGCGATAGTTGTTAGCCAGCTTGAATTCTTATGGCACTATCCTAGTAACTTGGTTAAATAGCAGCCCGGAATTATTTGTGTTGGAGTATGCATGTTTCCTAGAAATCGTTTCCATATATTTTCGTCATCAGCCATCACCATTATCGTCACGTTTTCGCAATAATTCGGATGTGAGTGCCAAGGTAATGCAGTCTTGATAGATATATCCAGCGTGCCAGTATGTGATCGTCCTGGGTGTCCTGTAAAGCGTATATCATTGTAGGAAGTGTTTCATCGCCTTCTGTCTGTACATCAATAACTGTAGTCAGTACAATAGACAACCAGCAGCTTACAAGCACATGCATGCACTAGAAGATTGCACCATCCATTTATTTACACACACACACTTACGTACGCATGTAACAGCCAAAAGAGCCAAAAGAAGAAAGCGCTTTTATAGAAAAAAAAACTGGACGGGCCGATTACTTTTAATTGTGAAGGACATGAAAATTTCATCTACCTTACTCTCACACAAACCGGTATCTGTAGTCATCATTACACTCATTTTTATAGCCAGTTAGTTACAACGCTCCTTATACTACAGATCTACTTATACTACAGATCTACTTAAACTACGGATCTACTTCAACTACAGATCTGCTTAAACTATAGATCTACTTACACTACAGATCTACTTAAACTATATATCTACTTATACTATAGATCTACTTACACTACAGACCTACTTAAACTACAGATCTACTTAAACTATAGATCTACTTACACTACATATCTACTTAAACTATAGATCTACTTATACTACAGATCAACTTAAACTATAGATCAACTTAAACTATAGATCTACTTATAATATAGGTCTACTTAAACTATAGATCTACTTAAACCTACAGATCTACTTATACTATAGATCTACTTAAACTTTGGATCTACTTATACTACAGATGTACTTACCGGGTCCATCAGATCGAGCCCCGGGTTATAGAGACCACTGTTTGGTCTGGACTTGGTTACAGAAGACAGCTGGATCGTGTCCCTGCTGGTAGCGCTGTAGCTACGGTTCATGGGAAAGAGGGTTCGGTTCTGTGCTTTACGGCGACGGACGAACATCTACAGGGTGGGGGGAGGTGGGGAAAGGTGGGGGGGAGCATTGATGTACACTTGTAATAGCTTACATAAAGGAGTTGATTTGTTAGTAGATGGATAGATATTTTGTTATCATCATCATCATCATCTTCTTCTTCTCCTCTTCCTCCTTCTCCTTCTTCTTTCTGTGTATGCCGTGCCATTTGGTATTTGCAGTTATGCTTCTCCATACATCTCGACTTTCTCTGTTCATATGTAAGCTTACTACTGTACCTGCCATGACAGATTGTATGTTATATTCTCTCTAGGCCTTACTCTGCTTTTTGTTGTCTTTATTTTATAGTCTAAATTTCTTTTAATTAGCCTTCCTGAAGTATTCCACATGTGTGTTTTTGTGTGAGTGTGTGTATAGGAGAGAGGGAGAGAGAAAGAAACAAAGAAAGAGAGAGAGAGAGAGAGAGAGAGAGAGAGAGAGAGGGAGGGAGGGAGAGAGAACAGATACATATGTTAGCTTTCCTGTGGGTTTTAATTATGAAAGGAAAATGCTCAAAACTACCTCAAACATGTAAAATGTTCCTTATGAAAATATTTCTATGTCATGACCTCGTTTCTTTCCGGGTGCCAGGATTCTCGTATCGACTGAGCAGATACTAGTATAAAGACTTCGCTTTCAAGGAGGTGCGAGATAGCGCAGTTCATTAGTACGCTGTTCTCTCGTGGCTAGACGGCTGCTCGTCCTACTGAAGGCCGTGGTTCGAATACCAGGTAATTCTCTTGTGATTATTCTTTCTCTCACGTCTCACTAAAGTGATTTATCTATTGTTTTTTTTCGAGGTCTAATCCTACAAAACTGTGTTCTCTTACTTTAAAAAGGTAAAGAAGATAGTCCCATTGCAAATGCCGTAGGGGATGAAGCGTTAGAGACCTCATTATGTTGGGCCATCAGGGTATAAGGTAGGGTGGCCACTTCCTTTCCTCGCTGTCTTTCCTTCCCAGAATTTTCCTGGTATCCATTTTACGAGGCTGGGTCGACCTCGGGTCCGTATTGGTCGGAAAAAAAATCCCGCTCAGCTGGGGATTCGAACCCTCGACCATTCGGTTGCTAGACGAGTGTTCTAACCACTACGCTAACCGGTCCCTTCTCTTACTTTACCTTATGAAAATACAATCCAGAGGGCAACAGCTACAACATAACAAGATTACAGACGTCATTCTCCAGACTAGATCTGAACTCAGTATAATACAGCTTACACCGTTCGCCAACATGAAACAAAATCAAAGTAAAATTTTAAAATGAAAGAGATGAAAAAAAAAACACACACAACAAAAACGAGATTTCCTTATGGGATTTGGTGGCCAGTTAATCGGGGTGAGTCTTATAAGCCTTTATTTATCTGAGCACTCTCACCTGCAGAATCATCAGGCCAATGCAACAACAACCTCCTATGACAGCAATGGATATAGCAACAGTAACTCTAGGGTCCATGAAGGTGCCAGTGGAGTTCTCTACCAAGCGGTGACTACTTCTCTCGAACGTGCTCGTGCTTTGTTCCTCCTCTGTGTTGTTGCGGAAGTTGACTGCCAGGAGCTGAGATGAAAGAGAGACCTCTGATTTTTAAACTTTAGCTTTGACAGAGGTGAATTATGTATATGAAAAACGTGTTTAGGTTCAACTTCGAAATTTAGAAATTACAGTTTAAAATAATTATTAAAATAGGCCAGCATTCAACAGTGTTAGCATCTTCGCAAGCATTAACAAATTAAGCATCTTAATACCGAGCTCTGCTTTCATTTGCTTTTACGTTTTACTTTCCAGCTTTGCTTTTATATTCCCCACTTGGGGAAGAGAAAAATTCCCCTTTATGTGTGGAGTTGAAATTTGTGCACGATATCCTCTTTCATATTTCCCGTTCATTCATAGAAAGATTTGTGACATTTCAGTGCAGGGTACAATCTCTGCAGGCAGATGTCCCCTGCATCCAAAGGTTGTTTTCTCTGTTGTTTTCGCCTTATTTTCCAGACTGCCTGTCTCCACCCAGCTGGAATTAACAATGTCTTCAGCTTTCTGTAACTTCTTTATTTTTCCACTGGCCTTTTTTAAACTCTACTTTCTTTCTCTATGCTACCCCTCCCTACCACCACCCTATTTTCTTCTCTGCCAACATATTGGTCTTGTCCTATTCACCAGTTTCACATTTTCTCCCTGCAGGTGTTTATGTTCTTCATTCATTATCTCTCCGCATCCCCTTTTCCCTCCCCTCTTCCCCCTCCCACCAACACCTCTAGCGGCTATCATGTTTCTGTTGCCTTCCCCCACCCCTTTCTCCCACTTGTTTTCCTCCTCTCTCTCCACCTCTTCTTTTTGATTGGCTCTATCGGGCATCTTTTGTTTGGAGGCAGCGTGGTTTTTCCTTCTCCCTTCTACCACACATTTCTGTTTCCCACTTGGAGGAAAACATTTCAGATAAGTTCTTCGTGTTTGTATTTCGTTGTATATGTATCCTCGAATAAGGCTCACCTCGAAATATCGGATGTTGTATGTTTTTCATTTATACATTCTCATACTTTCTATTCGTTTTTTTCTCACCTTACTCACTCCCTCCCTCACTTTGTAAAACTGCACCATACACCTCTGTCTACCTTATTTGTTTTCCCTGGAAGTAGTTTTTTTGTTTTTTCAGATGACCTTTTTCTAGAGCCATATAGAGGATGTTGATGTTGAGCAGGAACATGCAACTACCCGGACAAGCAAACAGGTCATTAAAAACTCTGTTTCGAGTATAAAGAAAAAAAACGCCAATAATTTCTTAACATACTCATAATGTAATAATATTTTGCCAGTTTTTTATCTTGTGTCTTATCCGTCAGTTAAATCACGTCGCCGTTGTTATCTTTTTCTCTTCCTTCCCTTCCTCGCCTTCATTATACCCCTATTTGGGGTATAAAAAAGGTAAAGGTAATCCTGTCATGCCTTAGAGGCACATAGAGATATGGTGTTAGTGCCCATATTTTCCTTGATCTTTAAGCGCACTAGAGGGTGATATGGTCAGTATCACGCCTGGCCGCCTTTCCTTCCCCAACTCTAGAAGAAGTCGGGTACCCATTTCTACAACTGGGTGACTGGGGTGCCTCCGGCCGGATTCGAACACCCTACCTTCGCCAATTAGAACCCAGTGCACTAACCACTTCGCCACAGACACCCTGTATAGGCCATCAAAAAGGGCTCTCCATTTATTTCTATCCTGGGGTGTTTCTTCTGTCTGTCTCCAGGTGTAGTCCATCTTTTTTATCTCTGCTTTAAGAGTCCTTTGTCAGGTGCTTCTTGGTTCTTCCTTGTTTTCTTTTCCTGGTGATCCCAGGTGAGAGCTTGTCTGGTTAAGTTTGTGACAGGCTTACAAAGAACATGTCCTGTCCATCTCCAAAGTAATTTCGTCACGTGACGATCTTTTGTTTTAAAATTGCTCGTTTATTTCTTGTTTCAGTTTGTTTTTTTCTGTACACTTTTGGTTTATTTCCGCCCGTGACATAACCTCAGCTCAACACGTGACTGTTATTTACTTTCCTTCTTGTATGTTTGTTTAACATCTGTATGTCCATAACATAATGTAGAGTATGCACTCAAACCATGAGAACTGACAACTTTAACTGAGGCCTTGTATTTTGGTAAGAAATCTATGTCTCATATATCTCAAGCTTTCAAGTGGAAAGTGTCTTAGCAACATATATTTTATCAAAATTATGCACAGAAATGACTCCTGTTATATGTCCTTATTCCCTTTTCATATCTGTAGATACATACATACATATAAGCACGCATACACACAAACCCACACAGAAGAATACAGTCGCATACCGTATCTTTGATTGTGGAGTTCGTCAGCTCGGTCATGCTATCTCCAGGATCCACCAGTATCCTGGCACAGGCTTGAGTCAACTCCGGGTCAAAGTGGTTGGTTTTGTTCACAAGAAACATCCGTACTAGGATGAACGGTTCTATCTCTAAGGTTTCGATGTGGTAACATTTATCCTGCTCAATGCTCGTGATTTGAATCTGTGGAAACATTGTAGTTTTTTACTTCGAGGTATTTTTTTGTCAGAAACCCCAACCCTACTCTGTGGAAGTGAGCCATAGAAAACGAACAGATCGATGTAAAGATCAGGTGTGGTTTCTTAGAAGTTAAGAGTGTCACAGATAGCTAATATGGCAAACAGGGAATGTCTAAAAAAATGAATAAAAAACCCTAATTAAAATTCAGGGGACCGGCTAGCGTAGTGATTAGAGCACTCATCCAGCAACCGAATGGTCGAGGGTTCGAATCCCCAGCTGAGCGGGATTTTTTTTTCCGACCACTACGGCCCCTAGGTCGACCCAGCCTCGTAAAATGGGTACCAGAGAAAAAATCTGGGAAGGAAAGGCAGCGAGGAAAGGAACTGGCCACCCTACCTCATACCCTGATGAAGTCTCTAATTAAAATTCGCAAGAAAATAACAGTCAGCATTCATTGTACATATAACGAGAACAGGAGAGCTTGAAAACATCATGACAGGAAGAAGGATAAATGGAAAAAGAGGCAGGGGAAAAATCATAGACAGTCTAACGTGGTGGCACAATAAAAACTCGCCAACTGAAAATATCAAGGACGGAGATCTATAGAGAAGCATGGCCGCCAGATCCTGCCAGCACGACATCTGATGATGATGATGGTGGTGGTGGCGGTGGTAATGATGATGATGTTGATGGTGGTGATGATGTCGGCAGATATATTGTTTTGTTTAACAAACATCTCGTTTATAAGACCAACACCTATGTTGTGCATAACACTATTAAATATGTTGAATGAACAACACCATCCTATGTTAATGTACACATACGTATGTACGTACATTCGTTTTTTTTAAAATCTGGTATAAGTAAATTCGATTCAACACGTACAAAACTTTCTAAAACTGATCAAGTGAGCAAACCCAGTGTGGTAGTCAGATGTTAAGACAAAGGCGTGAATGAAGCAAATAAACAGATAACTTTATAACTGACATGGCGAGTGAGAAACCTAGAGTTCATTAGTTAGTTATTAACAGGAACCAAATCATTAGAGCAACAGAGGTGCTCACTTGGGCAAGAGCGGAAAAAAGGCAAAGGACAGGCATTTGCGGAAAACCCTTGCGAAAGCCCCATGTGCCCTGGGCATTTAAAGTTCAAAGAGAGAGAGAGAGAGAGAAAGAGAGAGAGAGAGAGAAATTATTATAGATATGCCAATGTCTACCCTGCCTCCGTTACAACATCTGCAGATTAATGCTTCTGTTATTTTAGTTGTAATTTTATTTATAAAACTATCTGAAATGCCCACCTAGTTACACTGATATTCACATTTCGTAATGTTAAGTATCACTTTTTTGTCACCATTTCTAACCTAGAGATGATGCAGTAAACCTCGATTTTACGTAGTAATAAGGGAAAGGGTAAGTTCAAAAGTCGAAAGTAACCTTGGGGGATCTTTAACAACTGCTATTGTTTTTAATGTGAAAAGCTTTAATACAATAAACTTTAACGTGTAATAAACAATTAGTAAAATATAATAAAGAATATGTAATATTTAATCACATTTTAACAGTCATGTTCAAGAGTACTGTTATTGATTAATGTACTGTATTATTATTTGCTTGATCCGTTAAAAAAAGAAATCCGTTATATGGAAGTCCGTTAGATCGATGGCTTACTGTACTCCCTAAAAGCAAGACCAGCCTTTCATTTACTGCATTCCCTCCCTTATTTGTGCCCTCTGCTTCAGGGGTTCTTAAAATTCATTTGGTTATGGCCCCTTTTCCGGCCTGAGAACGGCTATGGTCCACTCGTTTAAAATTAAGAGTAAATAGATCCGAGATGATGCTAAGATTTTCTTTTAAATCAAACACTAATCTATTTGCTGGTCTGTAGACCTCCAAAAGTAAGTTTAGCTTCACAACTGACGAACTTATAGCTCAGTAAGCACTGCAACATGAGATAATCAACAGCAAAGTACTTCCACGAAGCTCAGTCTATATTTAGTAACTTCAACTACTGTTTTTCAAACGATTTTCGAACGGCAACTTTTGTCCTGTGATTCTTCTTCTTCTTCGTTCGCTTCTACCACCAAGACACCCCCCCCCCCCTGATCCACTGAATTTACTCCTGTGGTACTCGATAGGACCACAAGAGATCCCCGAGAGGACCACAAAGGTTCAGAGCATCGCGGGGCTTGGGCCTGTATTCTCGGTAGGTCGCAGAAGCAGGAATGCGTGACACTGTAGTTTTCGGTGCACCAGTTTAATCTAGATTTGGACTTTCTCACCGGAAAACCTCGACGTGTTTTGGATACCAGTATATCCCCGCCGGGTGAGAGGTGGTTGCCCATCCAGTCCAGCGTTGGACTTTCTCACCGAAAAACTTCAGCGTGGTTAGGATACGCATACATCCCCGCCGGGTGAGAGGTGATTGCCTATCTAGACTGCACTGGTCCAGTGTCTCCGACTTCAGCATTGTTCTGTGCTAGTTTTCGTTAAAGAAGTGTCCACCTTCCGTGGACAAGCCAGCGCTAGTGATATCAACGATCTAAAATGACGACGACATCACATTATAATGTCACAAAGACACTAACCTGATCATCATTTAGCTCCCCTATGTCATTGCGTCCTCGTAAAATGCCAACAAGCTCCCGACGGATGGACGCTGCCTTGTTGCAGAAATCAGACCAGGACATGCCGAACTTGAACTCTATGTAGGACGGAGGTAATTCTGAAGCTCGTGTGGACCCTGAAGTCACAGTGCTGCTGTTTTCTGACAGAGGAGGCTGTGTATGTGCGTGTGTTGTGACAAGGTCTGAGAAAAAAATACAAACATTGAACACTTTGAAGTCGTTTCCTTACGGAAATGATTCCATTATCTTGATTGCTGGCCATTTATGGGCGATATTACTTCTAGTCTAGGGGTTGGGTTGTGTGGTGCTCCCTGCCTTACTGAATGAATTAATGTACTAGCTGAGAATACACCTGATCTCATGTAACGGGCAGATGCGCCACAGCCAGTTTATTTTTAGCATCCCTAAAAGCCGCGTACACAAAGACACACACACGCGCGCGAGTGCACACACTTTGGTCCGTCCAGAGATTGGCTGCTCAGAGAAAAAGACTTTTCCAGCCCCATTCTTGTGCGATATTCATGTTTTTTGGCTGTTCCATACTTCTGTGTGAAGAACTGTACAAAAAAGACTACTTATCAGCAACATTTTGAGTCAGGTATGACATTGGCGGCACATAATCTCAGATTGTCCATATGGGTGTCTGAGATAGTGACACCTGCTTTCTGATGATTTAGTGTGCATAGACTTCCATGCACAAAATTAATTCAAACATTGAGTACAATTATCTTTAAGCTATGCGTATAGGGTGTATTTTGTCAAGGACAAAACAAAAATAATGAAAATTCCTCTCAATCAAAATGGAAAAATACACATAGAAAGGACAGATACTGAAGAAGTCAATCAATTTGCATACCTTGGCAGCTACATAGACCAGGATGGTGACACTAGAAAGGAAGTTAGGATCAGAATTGCAAAAGCAGCATCAATCTTCAAGAATTTTGAGAACATATGGAATTCAAAAGTTATAAGCACAAAAACCAAGTTAAGACTATTCAATTCAAATGTAATATCCACCCTCATTTATGCATGCGAAAGCTGGAAAACAACTAAACAAATAGAAAGGAAATTAGACTCTTTTGAAAACAAATGCCTAAGGAAAATACTCGGCATCAGTGGAATTAATTCAAGAACAATGCAGAGATAAGACAGATGACTGAACAACAACCAGTCTCATGGGTGATCAGGAAAAGGAGATGGACATATGTTGGTCACTCGATGAGAAGAAATGATCAGAGAATCCCAAAACAAGCTATCAAGTGGAACACAATTAGCCGAAGAAAAAGAGGCAGACCGCGTGAAACTCTGAAGAGGACATTATTAAGAGAGGCCAAATTAACAGGCATAAAATCCTTTGATGAGGTTGAAAGACTCGCCGAAGATAGGAAAAATTGGCGAACTACTTTGCGAGCCCTATGTGACGTTTAACGGCACGGGAAGGATATAAGATATAAGATAGGGTGTATATAAAACATAACTGAGATTCATTTTTAGACTTGAGACAAATCTCAAATTTCTTGTTTATATCTGGGTCTCATCTCAATAATATCTCATTATTTAAAAGCAAGTGTTCTAGAATCCGAAAAAAAAATCGGAAAACTGAAACAATTGTTGCCCCAAACGGAGATAACTCCTATGGTTAAAATTGTTATTCCTCTCATGGCCATTCATTTATTCATCTTCAATGGCTACCTCGTATGACTTCAGCAACTATACCTTTATTGGCTTATGTGTAGGCCAGATAGATCTAATTTTAACACTGGGGAAGAGTGTGAGGCAGAGGTCAGTACTAGTAATTGTGATGACGGACAAAATCCTGACGGTGTTACCAAGGAAAACCCCTGCATCAAACTAAAAAGAAAAATAAGAGTAGGAACATGGAATGTAAGAAGTATGTATGAGGGAAAATATCAAGTAATAAGTGACGAGATGAAAAGAACGCGGATACACATTTTGGGAATCTGCGAACATCGATGGAAAGGATCAGGACACTTTAAGAGCGAGAATGATAATATATTTATATATTCTGGCGGAGAAGTAGGAGGAAAGAATGGAGTGGCTTTTTATTTGGATAAATCAACATCAAAAGCATTACTAGGCTACAATCCAGTAAGTGATAGAATCCTAACAATCAGACTTAAGGGCATTCCTAGAAATGTAACAGTCATTCAGGTATATGCACCTACATCAGCAGCATAAGAAGATGAATTAGAACATTTTTATAACACACTGCAAACGACAATAGACCAGGTACGGAAAAATGATATTGTATTTATAATGGGTGATTTTAATGCAAAAATTGGTACAGAAAGAGCAGAAGATGAAGGACATGTTGTAGGGAAATTTAGCATAGGACACAGAAATGAGGCAGGTGACAATCTAATGGCGTTTTGCATGGAAAATGAGCTAATGATCGCTAACACACTTTTTAAACAACATCCAAGAAGACTTTACACATGGACATCACCTGATGGGAAAACCAGGAATCAAATAGATTACATTTTAGTGCAGAGAAGGTGGAGGTCAAGCATAACATCAACAAAAACTTTACCAGGTGCTTATTGTGACACGGACCATGAGTTATTAATAGCAGACATGAAGATAAAGATAAAAAAGATAGTTATGGGATCAAGACCACTCCGCTTTGACCTTACAAATATACCAGAACAATACTGTATAGAAGTGAAGAACCGTTTCGAAATCCTGACGGCTGTACAGGAAGAGATGACACCAGATGAATTGGCTACGCAAGCCAAAGATATCTTAGTAACAACAGCTAAAGACATGGTTCCAGTAAAGAAAACACAAAAGAATAGATGGATCACAGAAGGTACACTAGAACTGATAAAACAATGTAGAGAAATGAAGACGCAATGGAGAGTGACAAATAACAACAAAGATAAATATAAAACTTTAACAAAAGAAGTACGAAGAAACATAAGAAAAGACAAAAAACAATACATACAAGATTGTTGTGAAAGAATAGAAGAACATCAGAGGTGTGGAAGAGATAGTGAAATGTTTAAAGAAATGAAGACATTGACGAGAAATGTCACACCTAAGCTAAATGTAATTTGTGATGAGATGGGGAATACCCTAACAGAGACAGAGGAAATTCTAGAAAGATGGAAGGAATATTGCAAAAGAATGTATGAAACAACCGACTGTGGAAGCAGAAATCAACAGTGTGAATTATTATTGGAGGAGAAAGAACCCGAGCCGACAATGGAAGAAGTTTTATGGGCAATAAAGAATTTGAAAAATGGTAAATCACCAGGATGTGATGAGATAACAGCTGAATTTATTAAAGCAGGAGGAAAGGAGTGTGCAACAATCTATCATGCACTATGTAAAAAGATATGGCATTCAGGTATTTGGCCAAAAGAATGGAAAAGAACTGTATTCATACCACTGCCAAAAAAGAGTAACCTGAAATTATGCACAAACTACAGAACTGTTGCCCTGATTAGTCATGCCAGTAAAATTCTGTTAAAAATCATAATGGGTAGACTTCGAAAGAAAATAGAAGAAGTCAATATGGTCCAAGCTGGCTTCAGGCAAGGAAGAGGATCAAGAGATCATATATTCAATCTAAGATTAATAATAGAGAAATGCAGGGAGTTTAATGTGAATCTATATTTATCCTTTATAGACTACTCAAAGGCATTTGATTGTGTACAACACCAGAAACTTTGGGAAATAATGGAAAAAATTGGATTTCCAACACATTTGATACAATTAACATCACTGCTGTATCTAGACCAACAAGCAGCAGTAAGAATAAATGGTGAAACAACAACTTGGTTTGACATAAAACAAGGGGTCCGTCAGGGGTGCATATTGTCACCCTACTTATTTAACTTGTATACTGAAAATATAATGAGGAATGTTAGAGAAGATGTAGACAAAGAATATTACGATGCCTTAACAGTTGGAGGTTATGAAATACCAGAGATTAGATATGCTGATGACACAGTATTGCTGTCCACAACACAAGAAGGAATGGAAAAACTAATTATGTCAGTCCGCAAGAACAGCGAAGAGTAGAACCTCTATCTTAATGCAAAGAAAACTAAAGTGATGACAACTGACAAAACAAACAAGGCAACTGAAATATGTATCAATGAGGAAAAACTGGAAGAAGTGGAGAGTTTTGAATATCTTGGATCACTACTAACTAATAATGGAGATACAATGAGGGAAATTAAAAGGAGGACATCTATTGCTCTTCAGAAAGTAAAACAAATAAAGAATCTGTGGAGAGGAGAAGACAGAACCACAAAAATAAGATTTTTAAGGGCATGCATCTTTCCCATCGCAACATATGCCTGTGAGACCTGGACACTTCACAAAACAGCTGAGAAACACATAAATGCCTTTGAATGTAAATGCTATAGAAGAGTTCTCCAAATATCGTGGACACAAAAAAGAACAAATATATCTATACTACAAGAGCTTAATATTGAAGAAGGTTGGCTAGTAAAGAGGATTAAACAGAGAAAACTTAAATATTTTGGACACATTAAACGTCATGATAATTTAGAGAAGACCACATTGGAAGGATACATAATGGGAAAAAGAAAAAGAGGAAGACCGAAACGAAGATGGCTGCAAGACATCGTTGATGATCTGGAAATGGATGCAGCAGCAGCAGGCCATCTTGCTCACAACCGAGAGGCCTACAGGAGTGCTGTTTGGGAGGCAAAGTTCCGCAAGGGACATGCAAAGGAATGATGAATGAATAATAATGTAGATATTATTATTATTCGTTTGTAAGAGAAACAGCAAAGTGATGAAGGAAGATAAATATATAAGCACGGGAATTCAACAAAAAATGTATAAGCTTTGAATGTGTTTCTGGAGATATTGTACATCGTATCTGGCAAGGGATTAGATACAAGCTCGCCATATGCGAGATTAGTTACACCTGCTGCTGTTGCCGTTGTGTTATGCACGTAAAAACAAATTAAAATTTCTAAAAAAAAAGAAATAATGCTGTTTACTGTACTGTTTGGCTATAAAACTAATGCTTTTCAAACTATTTTAGTCCTTATTTTGTATATATGCATGTGTGGATAAATCGATTTTGTCATGGTTAAATTTCTGCACCAGGATAGTGTGTTTTCATTGAGTTCGATCAATAAATTATAGATGGACGGGTTAATTGATTTTGATGATAAGCAAATCAATGTGAAGACAGGTTAATGGATTTTGATGATAAACAGATCAATGTGAAGATGGGTTCATGGATTCTGATGATACACAGATCAGTGTGAAGAGAGGTTCATGGATTTTGATGACACAAATCAATATGAAGAGGGGCTCATGGAATTTGATGATAAACAGATAAATGTGAAGACAGATGTAGGGATGACTTTGTGAGGAAATAATTAAGTAAACTGATGAATTCTGAGAGGAACAGATTGTTACTTAGACTGGTTTGTTGAGTGAATATACGGAGACTTTATTATAGATGAATGAGTGAATGAATGAATGAATGAATCCTTAGACATTTACATAGGTGAGTGAATATGTGTGTGGATATTAGCATAGATGAGTGAATGTATGTGTAGATATTAACATAGATGAGTGAATGTTTAGGTAGACATTAACATATATGAGTGAATGAGTGTGGATGTGTGTAGACATTAACATAGATGAATGAATGTTTATGTAGATATTGATGAGTGAATGTATATGTAGACATTAACATTGATGAGTGAATGTATGTGTAGATATTGATGAGTGAATGCACATGTAGATAATGATGAGTGAATGTATATGTAGATAATGATGAGTGAATGTATATCTAGATAATGATGAGTGAATGTATATGTAGACATTAACATAGGTGAATGAATGTGCATGAAGACATTGTGAATGTATATGTAAACATTAACATAGATGAGTGATTTTATGTATATGTAGACATTAACGTAGGTGAGTGAGTGAATGCATACGTAGATTTTAACATATATGAGCGAAAGTATATGTAGACGTTATAAATAAAATTGCAAAAATTCAAGAGTACTCAAACACAGCTTTATGAAATATATATATTTTTATCATAAAGAATTTTTCTTTCAAGCGTAGTTCTTGGTATATCAGTACGTCTTTTTTATGACCGAACGTCTTTAATTTGCTCGATGTATGTAGTTGTCATTGTGTTATCTTTTCAGTTGTTTCATTACTTTTGTTTATTGTTCGTTCTCTTTTCAGTCCATGAAATAAGCACCATTTCTCTGTATGTTTACACTTTATTAATCGCATTTTCTCTAGAGCACGATCTTATCAATCTTTCCGCGCAGTAAATTAGTGCGTGCTATACAAAGTAGATTAGTGCGTGGTATACAAAGTAGATTAGTATGTGGTAAACACAGCAGTTTAGTACGTCATAAACACGGTAATTGACAATGCTTTTTAAAATCTGCTATGTTATCTGTTCAGAGTTTAATTATGTTTTTTTTTAACAGGCCGTTGAATGCATATTTAAACATTCTTTTTTCATACTGATTTATGTGTACATACATTTCCCGCTGTATAGTGGTATTTATTTAAGATTAATGAACATTTTACTTGTCTCAGTTTTACTGTTTTATATTTACTGTCAGAGATGGTGAAGACTCTCTCAGTTTTTTAAGTCAGTGACCCACAGCTGACATGCTAAAGTCAGGGTTTGCTATCCATAGCTGACATGCTAAAGGCAGGGTTTGCTACCCATAGCTGACATGCTAAAATCAGGGTTTGCTACCCATAGCTGACATGCTAAAATCAGGGTTTGCTACCCATAGCTGACATGCTAAAGGCAGGGTTGGTGACCCATAGCTAACATGCTAAAGTCAGGTTAGCGGCCATAGCTGACATGCTAAAGTCAGGTTAGCGGCCATAGCTGACGTGCTAAAGTCAGAGTTGGCGACCCATAGCTGACATGCTAAAGTCAGGGTTGGCGAGCCTTAACTGACTGTCCCTGTTCTACTTCTCCGTTGGTGTCTTCAGTAAAACAGGCCTAGCCTGTCTAACGGGACAGAGATCGCCGTAGTTCCCACGCTGGTGGGCCCTGCTAAAATGTATTCCACACTCCCTGCCTTTTGTCTGTGTTCAAGGACTGAAAAAAAGTAATCTGGATCCGGCTTCCACGCCGACACCATGATGTGCCTCAATATCTTCACAGCATCAGATGCAAAGAACACCAGCTCGCAGTTCCACTGAGATATAAGACAAGGCAAGACATATTTACTCTCAACCGATATTCCAACCAAATATTTAAAAAATGTATATTCTTACCTGTTGTTGTTGTTGTTGTTGTTGTTGCTGTTGTTGTTATGGTTGAGTCTGTCCATGACTTATCTGAGTTTATATCAATGTTGCTTCCATGCTGGGTCAATGTATAGTTAACAAAATTCGATAGAAGCAATTCACTTTGTTCAGAATTATGTGGGCGTAGTACATCGTTGACCGGATTAACATCTGCACCGAAGCTTCTTGTACTGAACGCTGCTGATGTTGATGGAGTGCTACCACTGGATGCTGCTGGTGTTAGTGGAACGCTAGCAGTGGATGCTGCTGGAGTTAGTGAAGTGCTAGCAATGGATGCTGCTGGAGTTAGTGAAGTGCTAGCAGTGGATGCTGCTGGAGTTAGTGAAGTGCTAGCAGTGGATGCTGCTGGAGTTAGTGAAGTGCTAGCAGTGGATGCTGCTGGAGTTAGTGAAGTGCTAGCAGTGGATGCTGCTGGTGTTAGTGGAGCGCTTGTTTTTGCTGGAGCTGCGGTCACTAATTGTTCCTGATTTCTGACAGATAGTGGTTGGCCAAGAGGGTTTACACCTATGGTCCTGTTGTTCTCGAGTACATGAGCACTGACTGTAGTGTTTCTCACTAGCGGTCCTGTGGTTGTGGTGGTTGCACCAGATGACGAAGAGGGCGTGTTAGAAGAGAGAGAGAAGAAGATACTTCTTGCAGGGTAGAAACGGTCCGATGAAGGTGCTGTGATAGATTGATCTAGTGTCGGGATTTCTGTTGCTGCATCAGTCTTATCAATGGCTACAGGATTCATCTCTCCGTTGTTGTTGTTGTTGCTGCTGCTGTGTTCATTGTTCTCATTATGTTCAGAAGAAACATCTTGTAGATCGAGTGAGCCTGCTGCATGAACATGATTGTGGTCGTTTGTGGAAGTGAAAAATGATACTGAAGCTGATGTTGAAAGAATGGTTGTCACAGGAACTTGAAGGCTTCTTGTCGTTGCTTGGTTATTTACAAAACTACCAATATTGTCATTAGTTGCTCCACTTTCATTAATGTTATTGATGGTGTTGTTATCGTCCACCATGTTATCGTTAGAAAAAGAATTGTCATTGTTATTGATGTTCCTTATTCCATATGTCCCATTATTTGAACTACCACTTGGCCCTATATTTTCTCTCTCATTGGAGATTATAGCATCTTGGCGGAGTGATACACCACTTTGGTCTAAAATAGTTCCAGAATCGCTGGATAATACAGCTGTATCTCCGTGACTGCTATAATTCTCGTCATGTGCGTTATTTATTGAGACCCCTTCTTGTGTCTCACCAGTATTGGTTATGTAATTATTGTCATCTGATTGACTTTGACCATGTGGACTTCCATCTGAAAATGTCTGGGTAAAGTCCAGAAAAGGAAAACCAGTTACTCCTTCTGAATCAGAGCCCTGTATGCCTTCGGCGGATATATTTCTTGTTTCTGTCAGAGAACTGTCTGCTGTAGATCTAGCGAATGTTCTTCTGTGAAACCAAGCGAAGTAGATAACTGAAACAAAGGAGAAGTTTCATCTGTAGAGATCTCACCACAATTAAAATATATTTTGTGTGCTGATATTTAGGATCAAAATTTAAAAGACAGTAGAAATAATGAAGAAAATATGAAATTATTTATAAGGAAATAATTGTATGTTTTGTATTTTTACACAAGCGGCCGATACTAATGGATTGACACTGAAGTACTAAGATTAATTAATATGGTAAACACACCCGGAAGTAAAAATCTACAGGTTTTCACAATCATGCTTCTTTTTGTGTTCACGATGGTTGTGGCTTCTGTGATAACCCTCGGAGAGAAAGAGTTGGGATGGTCGTGACGTTAGCTTTGTTCCAACTCCTAGCTTTGTTCCAACTCCTAGCTTTGTTCCAACTCCTAGCTTTGTTCCAGCTTCTAGCTTTATTCCAGCTTCTAGCTTTGTTCTAACTCCTAGCTTTGTTCCATCTCCTAGCTTTGTTCTAACTTCTAGCATAGTTCCAAATCCTAGCTTTCACTACATCACACAGCGAGGATAGGGGTCAGGTAGATATAGATTGCTTCGCTTGTTGCGGCTTTCAGTAGGAGTAACTACTTGGTTAGAGCATTTATGATTAATTTCTCGATATTGTATACCGGGTGGGTTTTTTCTTTGATTTGAGAGAGAGAGAGAGAGAGAGAGAGAGAGAACGAACGAACGAACAAACATACTTTATTTTCAAAGGGATAAGAATTCGTCACGCAGGCCCGTCTTACATTCTGCCCTTCATCACTCCATCTTTCATTCTTCCCACACACTCGATTTAATACAAGTATACAAATTACATTAGGAAGAGAAAAACATATCAAAAGAGTGTAAGATTAAACTATTACATTCAAAGTAAAAGAGAAGAAGTAATTAATCTAATAAAATAGCACTCTCACATACATACACGCCCGCACACAGACATATACATAATCAAAAATACATTGTCAATACAGATCTTCTAACATATGCTTTTTAACAAACATTAAAATAATTTCCAACAATATCTAACAATTACTTTTCGAAATATGTCATTTTAGTATTTGATGGCTCATGATTCATGGGTTGAGAGATTGCTGGTTATTCTATGGAGGGATATAATTACAAACAAGTAAATAATGAATCAGGTTTGAGTTAAAGGATGAAGTATTACTAATGGACTTTAAATGGTAGGGGAGGGTGTTCCAGAGCTATACTGCAGAGTATCCAAGGCTTTTCTTGTACAGATCGATCCTGGGTTTAGTAATAAGACAATTTTTTAAACGCTGTCTATGTTTAGTATTATACGTAAACAGTGACCACAAATAAGGCGGAGCATTGTGAAGCAGAATTCTGTGAACAAACTTAACTTTGTTAAAAATGACTCTATATTTGAGAGGTAGAATTTTGAATTGTTTGTGCTGATCTACAGTCTGTACTGGGTGTTTGTCACAAATCAGATTTAATGCTCGTTTGTGAAGTGAGTGGAGCCTTTTTGTGTTTGAGACTGAGCATCCATCCCAGATTGTGGAACAGTAATCTAAATGTGTCTGTATATGTGATATATAGTATATCTTTTTTGTGTCTTTGTCGATAAAGTGTTTAATTTTGGCTAGTTGTTAAACTTTCTGTACAGTGAAGTTTGTTAGGTTATGTACGTGAGAATTCCAAGTTAAATGCTGATCAATGATGAGTCCTAGAGTTTTATATTCAGTAACATTTTCTATCGCCTTAGTCCCAGCACAAAGCTGTAGTGAAGTTTTTGTTGCATTCTGCAGTTTCTGTCTTGTAGTAATGAGCATGGATTTTGTTTTGTTGGTTTTTATCAACATATCATTTTAATAAAACTGTTTATATCATTTTGGAGCGTTGTCTGTAGTTTATTGATGTCACAGTCACTATTGTAAATAGTACAGTCATCAGCAAAAAGATCACATGAAGAGTGCTTTAAATGTAGTGGTAAGTCGTTAATGTAGGTAGCAAAGAGAAGAGAACCAAGAATGGAGCCTTGAGGAATACCAGTATCAACCACATAAGAGTCAGATATTTTAATATTAATCAGAGAGGGAGAGAGAGAGAGAGAGAGAGAGAGAGAGAGAGAGAGAAGGGGATGATAAGTGAGGGGTAGTGTTACTGCAAAATTTCACTGGAAAAAGTAACGAACGCATTTGAAAATCTTCTTCTTCTTCTTTTTTCTCCCAGGAACTGCGAATTGGTACTTCTTCCAATCGATGCAGTGAAGATGTTATGACAGCTATTTTTGCTGTATCTTGGTGCAGCTAAAAAGCAGTTGGTTTGCAGTTCTTTTTTAGTAGGCTCCACCACCATTGCGATCCCTGCCTCGTTAGTCAGGTGGGCCTGTTATTGGGTTATCAAAGGAGAAGTGGGACCGGGTCTTAGTTAAATATGGTTCTCCAACACTGACACCAGAATTTCAGCTATGGTTTTCCAACACTGACACTAGAATGTCAGATATGGTTCTCCAACACTGACACTAGAATGTCAGCTATGGTTCTCCAACACTGACACTAGAATGTCAGATATGGTTCTCCAACACTGACACTAGAATGTCAGATATGGTTCTCCAACACTGACACTAGAATGTCAGATATGGTTCTCCAACACTGACACTAGAATGTCAGCTATGGTTCTCCAACACTGACACTAGAATGTCAGATATGGTTCTCCAACACTGACACTAGAATGTCAGCTATGGTTCTTCAACACTGACGCTATAATGTCAGCTATGGTTCTCCAACACTGACACTAGAATGTCAGATATGGTTCTCCAACACTGACACTAGAATGTCAGATATGGTTCTCCAACACTGACACTAGAATGTCAGATATGGTTCTCCAACACTGACACTAGAATGTCAGCTATGGTTCTCCAACACTGACACTAGAATGTCAGATATGGTTCTCCAACACTGACACTAGAATGTCAGCTATGGTTCTTCAACACTGACGCTATAATGTCAGCTATGGTTCTCCAACACTGACACTAGAATGTCAGCTATGGTTTTCCAACACTGACACTAGAATGTCAGATATGGGCCGCTGTTTCCCACAACGGACCCCCCCCCCCCCCCCACACACACACTTTGAGAAATAATATGTTTATTCTTTCTCGACATTTTTTTACAGGTCGCCATTTGATTAATAATAAATGTTTTGTCAAGATTTATTTTCAAACCGTCGGCATAAAAAGCTGCTATATAGTAAATAATCATTTCTTACCAGCAGTAATTGTGATGGATGATATATGGACCATTGTGTCAGCAATGAAAGCTAAGGAGTCATCCGACTTGTGACCATATTGTATGACACAGAAGTACAGGGTTATTACCGCAGAAATGAATCCTTTATCACAGGCAGTCACATCCTCTTCCTGTTCTGTTGAAAGTTAAAGGAAAACATAAAAAAAAACAAGCATATGTATGTATGAAATAAACACATGGAAAGTAGAAAATATCATTCTACAAATTTCACAATCATTCTTTCCTCCATGGGGGGGGGGGGGGGGGGGCCGCTTCAGTTTATTGTTGGTTGTCTCCCTTGTATTGTGAATTGCGATACATGACACGGTATCCCGAACCCTGTCACTCCAGATGTTGAAATTTCGAAACATTAACCTTCTTAACATCTAAAATCCCGAAAACACAATCCCGAAAGATGAAAATTCCGAAATTATAAACATGGAAAAAAAGAGTTTTAAAATTCTTTAAGAAAAATATTAAAGTGCCTTATATTTGAGAAACATATAAAAGCACGATAGAACACTTCAACTTTACGGAGTAAAATACACAATAACAAAATACTTATTTGAGCAAGTATTACCACTCAGGTCATACTAACGGCAGTCGAACGGATATATTTCATACTTTCTATTTTCAGTATTGGAAGTGATACCAAGATGACATCTTATCTTATATCTTATATCCTTCCCGCGCCGTTAAACGTCACATAGGGCTCGCAAAGTAGTTCGCCAATTTTTCCTGTCTTCGGAGAGTCTTTCAACCTCATCAAAGGATTTTATGCCTGTTAATTTGGCCTCTCTTAACAGTGTCCTCTTCAGAGTTTCACGCGGTCTGCCTCTTTTTCTTTGGCCTGTTGTGTTCCACTTGATAGCTTATTTTGGGATTCTCTGATCATTTCTTCTCATCAAGTGACCAACATATGTCCATCTCCTTTTCCTGATCACCCATGAGACTGGTTGTTGTTCAGTCATCTGTCTTATCTCTGCATTGTTCTTGAATGAAATACACGTAGACAAAGTGTATGATTCAGTTTTAGAAAAAAGATAGAAAGAGTGAGGGAAGCAGTCAGCCACGAGACTGTCATAAAGTAAAAATGAGCACATGTAAATGAAGAACATACAACAATCCAATATTTCGGCAAAAGCCCTTTTCAAGGATCATATACAAAAACAACACAACAGATAAAAACATGAACAATTAAACACTTTGCTCTTTGATATTCTACTCGTAAGAAAAACGGGCATACATTGCCTTTGTCATAATGAAGATATACATGACGAAATCATACAATGAAGAAATACATAGCATAGCGAATTATAAAAAAATACTTCTGGCAATTTAAAATAGTTCGGTATAAAACTAAAAGAGAAAATTGGACATGTTAAAAAGTATATTACAGGGGGCGATTTACGGGCAGTTTTGCGAAGGGAGTCCAAAAGAGCTGCCAACTTCGGGATGGCTAGCAGCATTTTCAAGCCTTGCATTGCTCTTTTCCTCCAAGGCATGGCTGCCCTCGGAGATAACGTTCACCCTTCATTTTTCTACATGAAAAAATGACAACTGCGATAAAACTTGTTCTTGTAATGAAAATAGGCGGGAATTTGCTACAGTTTTACAAAAAAAGACAGAAAGAATATATTCTTGTTTCTGCTCACTTTTCTCACTCTTTCTGTCGTTTTGTAAAACTCTACCGTACATCCATTTTCATTTTCTACATGACGCTGCACTATTTGAAGTTCGTCTATGATTCAGTATGCATCGACATGAACATTCTCTTTAAAGTTTCCCTTCTTCTATGTCAAACTTTTACGTTAATTTTGAGTTAAATTCAGAAAGTACCAATTAGGCTTTCCATACTTTTTTTTATATACTGTATTTCCCGCCACAGAAGACTCAAGACACGTGGTTGGATGTATATTAATGACTTCGGTGTAAACAACAAAGCTACCTGACAATATTTGACACTTCTCTAAAAACGATACGCTCGCTTTATTAATCTGGTAGTACAGGGTCACAGTCCAGCAGATTTTTTTTTTGGGGAGGGGGGGGGTCTTTCTGGTACACACCAAAAATGCCCCGAGGTCCATTCAGCTTCTAATGACCACATCGCACTTTGATGTGCTGAAGATCTTGGAAATACAGGTCTAACATTGTACCCCCAATATGCGAATGGGATGGAAACGGGGATTTTACTTTTTACTTAATAAAGACTCTCTCTCTCTCTCTTACTTTCACTTTCTCTCTCACTCTCTCTCACTCTCTCTCTCATTCTCTCACTCTCTCTCTCTCTCACTCTCTCACTCTCTCCCACTCTCACTCTCTCTCATTCACTCTCTCACTCACTCTCTCACTCTCTCTCATTCTCATTCTCTCTCACTCTCTTTCACTTTCTCTCACTCTCTCACTCTCTCTCACTCACTCTCACTCTCTCTCACTCTCTCTCACTCTCTCTCACTCTCGTTCACTTTCTCTCACTCTCTTTCACTTTCTCTCACTCTCTCACTCTCTCTCACTCACTCTCACTCTCTCTCACTCTCTCTCACTCTCGTTCACTTTCTCTCACTCTCTCATTCTCTCTCATTCTCCTCTTTCATTCTCTCTCACTCTCTCACTCTCTCTCTCTCACTCACTCTCTCACTCACTCTCTCACTCACTCTCTCTCACACTCTTTCACTTTCTCTCACTCTCTCACTCTCATTCTTTCATTCTCTCTCACTCTCACTCTCTCTCACTTTCTCTCACTCTCTCACTCACTCTCTCGCTCACTCACTCTCTCTCTCTCACTCACTCTCTCTCACTCTCAATCTCTCTCACTCTTTCACTTTCTCTCACTCTCTCACTCTCACTCTCTCTCACTCTCTTTCTCTCTCACTCTCTCACTCTCTCTCAGTCTCTCTCTCACACTCTCTCACTCTCTCTCACTCTCCTTTCTCATTCTCTCTCACTCTCTCTCCTACACTCTCTCACTCTCTCTCACTCTCGCTCTGCCTCACTCTCACTCTCTCTCACTCTCTTTCACTTTCTCTCACTCTCTCACTCTCATTCTTTCATTCTCTCTCACTCTCACTCTCTCTCTCACTTTCTCTCACTCTCTCACTCACTCTCTCGCTCACTCACTCTCTCTCACTCACTCTCTCTCACTCTCAATCTCTCTCACTCTCTTTCACTTTCTCTCACTCTCTCACTCTCACTCTCTCTCACTCTCTTTCTCTCTCACTCTCTCATTCTCTCCCACTCTCTCTCAGTCTCTCTCTCACACACTCTCTCTCTCACTATCTCTCTTTCTTTTAAAAAAAAAAGTCAAGTTAATTCACATAATTCTATAGCACAATGCTCCAGCCTATCTGTGGTCGTTGTTCAAATCCAACCTAAAACACAGCAAACGCTTAAGCAATTGTGTTCTCCAAAAACCAAGGCTTGATATGTTTTAAAAAAAACCTTCTCTTACTCAGCTGCCCACCTTTGGAATGCCCTACCAGCTCATGTAAAATTTATAAGTAACATTCGTTCCTATAGTTTCAAACTTTGTCAATATTGATATTGTCCCTATGCCTCCTTGAAATATATATGTGTACGTATGTGACAGCATGTTTATGTGTATACATATGTATGTGTGTATATTTGTATATATGTGCATGCATTTGAAGAATTGTGGTATGTACTTGCCTTCGTGTGTGAATATATGTATCTGCATGTACTTGGATAAATTAAAAGTATAGGTATACCGTATGTATAGTATAATAGTCTAAAGTAGTTTAAAAGCATGGTTTGATTGTTGTATTTTTAATACTATTTTTCTATAAATGTGTTAGTCTTTATAATGAATGTAAGGATGTAATTAAGTTTATTTCATGTAGTTACATAAATCAGAGTGTGGAGTGTATGAACAAGAGATAGTTTATTATTTCTTTATGCAATCATTTAATCGTGTCCTCCTGCTTATAATGCTCATTAACAAATGCTGAATGACTGTGACTGAGTGAAAGTTGTATGAATGTTGGACGGGCCTGCGTGTCCAATTCTTAACTCTTTGAAAATAAAGTATGTTCGTTCGTTCGTTCGTTCTCCTCCTTTCATTCACTTCATGGCTCTAATGGGAAGCTCGAAGGCCACTGATAATAATGAGGTTTTGAGAACAGTTGTCTGCGCTTGGTACGCGCGTCGCTAGAAGTAACTCGAGACAACATTTATCACTTCGTGAGTCTGCTAGCAAAGTCACATAATAGCATATCACAAAGATTTGCTTTACAATAGAAGAACAGTTCACTAACATTATTTTCACAACGAAACAACACATTACATATAAATAAATGTTTCACGGGAAAGCCATAATTGACATAATATAGAGTCAAAACACCAATTATTACATGGAATTTCCAGTCACCGTAACACATGTTTTAATTGTTATGGTGTTTTTATGACATTTCTGTTATCAAGTTATCACTTCTTCCTAGAAAAGATCCGGTTGTTTTTGTGTTGTACACCGCCAAGACAGGAAACATTAACCAGAATACAGTGACAACACTATCCTGTGTCTCATTACCCACTCAGTCCTTGCTGGTGTCATCTATCCCATCAGATTTATCTTTACTCCGACTTGCCAGCTCACCAGTTTGGACTGTGCGACGCCTTGTTATTGGTATTGTTGTTATCGATATTGTTCTACTGCTGGTGTTGATATTGCTGTTGTCACTCTTGTTATTGTTGTTCGTGCTGCTGTTGTTCCTGCTGTTGTTATTTTTGTGCTATCTTTCTGATACCGAGCTGATGCCGCAAGGAATGATTTTGCTATACCAACGTCTTTCAGAACAAGCAGTTTGTTATATCAACGTCTCTCAGAACAAGCAGTTTGTTATATCAACGTCTCTCAGAACAAGCGGTTTGTTATATCAACGTCTCTCAGAACAAGCAGTTTGTTATACCAACGTCTCTCAGAACAAGCAGTTTGTTATACCAACGTCTCTCAGAACAAGCAGTTTGTTATACCAACGTTTCTCAGAACAAGCAGTTTGTTATACCAACGTCTCTCAGAACAAGCAGTTTGTTATATCAACGTCTCTCAGAACAAGCAGTTTGTTATATCAACGTCTCTCAGAACAAGCAGTTTGTTATACCAACGTCTCTCAGAACAAGCATAGTTTGTTATATCAACGTCTCTCAGAACAAGCAGTTTGTTATATCAACGTCTCTCAGAACAAGCAGTTTGTTATATCAATGTCTCTCAGAACAAACAGTTTGTTATATCAACGTCTCTCAGAACAAACAGTTTGTTATATCAACGTTTCTCAGAACAAGCAGTTTGTTATATCAACGTCTCTCAGAACAAGCAGTTTGTTATATCAACGTCTCTCAGAACAAGCAGTTTGTTATATCAACGTCTCTCAGAACAAGCAGTTTGTTATATCAACGTCTCTCAGAGCAAACAGTTTGTTATATCAACGTCTCTCAGAACAAGCATAGTTTGTTATATCAACGTCTCTCAGAACAAGCATAGTTTGTTATATCAACGTCTCTCAGAACAAGCATAGTTTGTTATATCAACGTCTCTCAGAACAAGCATAGTTTGTTATATCAACGTCTCTCAGAACAAGCATAGTTTGTTATATCAACGTCTCTCAGAACAAGCATAGTTTGTTATGTCAACGTCTCTCAGAACAAACATAGTTTGTTATATCAACGTCTCTCAGAACAAGCAGTTTGTTACGGCCTAGTTTTCCTCGTTTCTGTACGTGAAAAAAGCATGGCGTTTTCAGAAACTACGCAACTCTACACTGCCACCAAAGCCTGCAGCCATGTTCGGCATCTGGTGTCGCAAACTACATTTGTTTTAAGACTGACCGTTTTCTTCTCAGGGGGCACAGAGCTACAGGTAAGACCTTGTAACGTACGAGTATTTCTAGCCCTGATGATGAACAGGCGAGGAGACAAGGCCAGAAGCGACAGCTACATGTACACTTACAAATCTTCGTGATCTCTTTGCAGAGAATGATCAGGATGGTCTGACAGAATTATAAACGTGGATTTGATGCGGGGCACGTCTTTGATACGTCAGGCGATATAGGACAAGCAGAACAGGGATGTATATGAGCCTTTAATAAGTTCCCTACTAGCATAACAAGACAGGCTGTTTTTCTGGATTCCTGATAAAAGAGACGACGACGAGACCTTACAGCGACTGTATTAGAGACATATAGGCAGAGAGAACATGAGACTTTAACATGCCTGTATGTGAGACATGGAGAAAACAAGACCTTAACATGTGTGTATGAGAGAAATATTGGCAGAAAGAAGATTAGACTTTAGCATGCCTGTATGAGAGAAATATTGGCAGAGAGAAGATGAGACTTTAAAATACTTGTAGATGAGAAATTTAGGCAGAAAAAAGATGAGACTTTACAATACGTGCAGATGAGAAATATAGGCAGAGAGAAGATGGTACAAGATTAGAGTGTATGGATGGCATTGGATGAAAGCCAGTGTTCTACATTTCTCTGGGTGGCACAGGATAATGATGAATACCACTTGTACGCTGATGGCTACATAGTAGAGATTAGACATAGTATCCACATATATGTTGTAAGATTAAACATAGTATCAGTAAATATATTGTAAGATTAAATATAGTATCCATATACATATATGTTGTAAGATTAAATATAGTATCAGTATATATGTTGTAAGATTATATATAGTATCCACATATATGTTGTAAGATTAAACATGGTATCAGTAAATATGTTATAAGATTAAATATAGTATCCATATACATGTTGTAAGCTATGAGATCTCATACAGTGGGTAATTAACTGCAAATTTCCCCTCTCTCCCCCACACCCAACTGCCCCTTCTTCCCAACGAAAAAAAAGGGGGGGGGGTGAATTTTAGTGTTTCACTGAGTACATAATCTACAGGGGTGTAATCTGTAGAGAAATAGTTATTCCACCAATCTGAGGTGTTAATCTGAAGTGTTAATCCGAAGTGTTAATCTGAAGTGTTAATCTGAGGTGTTAATCTGAAGTGTTAATCTGAGGTGTTAATCTGAAGTGTTAATCCGAGGTGTTAATCTGAAGTGTTAATCTGAGGTGTTAATCAGAAGTGTTAATATGAGGTGTTAATCTGAAGTGTTAATCTGAGGTGTTAATCTGAAGTGTTAATCTGAGGTGTTGATCTGAAGTGTTAATCTGAGGTGTTAATCTGAAGTGTTAATCAGAGATCCTAATTCATCCTCCTCGGAACTCTTAAAATTCCACACACACACACCCTCAAACCTCGTTCCCGCCCGTGGGGGAAGGGGGGGGGGCTCCTTTAGCTGTTTAAGAATCCCTGTTATAAGCGGTACATTATGAAGTTAAGAAGCAGGAATTCACATTTTTCACAGATATGGTTTCTGTCACTGTTCTGCTCATGTTTGTTTGTTTGTTTGTTCCTCCGAGGAGCATAAACGGAACTTGTGTGCAGGTAATTAAATAAATAAATACACTCGCAGCCCCGGCATTAAATCTGTCACAACAAAGAATTAGACTTATTTAGAAAGGTAGGAACAATTTTGTTCATTAATTAACAGTAATTTTTAGACCTTCAGCAAGTTTCCCCGCCACGCTGCTTGTCGTAAGATACACTCACATTTAACTCTTGTTTAATTATAACAAAGGGGAAAAAAACAACGTAATAACAATCTGTAAATACTAAACATGTCTCCTTATTACAATCATTTATGTTTAAATGCACTTTCTGGCTCACTGGCAGGGAAAACTCATTTAAACGTCCAGTATTTGCAACAGGGTCACAGCTTAAAGATGAAGGAATGAACGAACGAACAAATAAACTTTATTCTGAACGACTGAAGAACTGGGCTGTCATTCAACATCAGTAGAGCACTAATACTACAAACATACAAAGAGCAGTGCTAAGTATTACCTGTTATTCACACACGTATAATTACATGCAAACAAAAGGTACGGGAAATTACTTCACAAAATCACACATTAATTACGGCCAAACTGATAAACCAGTTGCGTACAAGGCTTACTTCAGCTACTCTATCAGTATACATCACTTGTCAACTTTATGTCCTCAACAGTCAAAGAAATAAACACTATGAAAAGTTATAAAAACACATAAAGACCATAACAAAGGATGAGAGACAAAGACAGACAGACAGAGAGACAGAGAGAGACAGACAGACAGAGAAGTATTGGGTACGCAGGCTCGTCTAACATTCTTCCCTTTATCACACAACTTCCACTCTACTCCAGAGTTCTACATGAGCTAGTACAAATATTTTACAGGGGTGAGCAAACCTTGGCTCGCGGGCTACATGCGGCTCTTTAGTATATAATATGCGGCTAAACAAAATATGCTCACCGAGCTCCTTTTTTTAAACATCGTAATTAATACGAAAAGCAAATAAAAAGTTTTCAGCCTTTCTAATTATTTGTTGGATATAAACTAAGCTTCCAGTAGATTAGAAAATACGTTTAATGTTTGTGATGAGTATATACAGTGAAAGATTTTAATGGAAATATGTTTAAATTTCGATTTGAGTCAAGGTTAAAAAAAAACGAAAACAAAATCGACTCAGCAAGGATTGCGGTGGAATCTTGCTGGAGAACATGTAATCATACGACCCGATGCTGACAATCAATAAATATTAATATTAATAATAATGAGTTTTCCAAAAATTTGTGCAAATATTTGGTAACGAAGTGTACATGTAACAATAAAAACGCGTGATTAATATTTGTCAATGTCTTACGGCTCTCACATATCTGACATGTGTCTTATCTTAAGCAAGTTCGCCCACCGCTGTCGTATAACAAGTACAGGTAAAACTGAGGTAACAGATACTGAAATAACAAAACGAGAGAGAGAGAGAGAGAGAGAGAGAGAGAGAGAGAGATTATCTTAATAGTCTGATCACATGGCGTGAAAAATGAAACGAAAGATGTCAAAAATACAAAGAACAGACCCAAGAAACATGGTCGTCAACACATACCGGCGCTGTACTAGCAAATGACCGTATTACACAACTATACACACTAATTTTTTTATTAATACTGACATAAGAAAAACACACTGTGATAGATCTACATACATTCTATATCAGCATATAGAGAATGATGATAAAAGCACAGGATAATGTGTTCGGTCAAGCCGATAACCTGTAACACTTTATCACGACGGACGTGCACAATTACCTGCCTGCACTTCGGATTCTTCAGTGTTATCAGACCTCGTCCACACTTCGTGTAACATACGCTCTTTATGAACGTATAAAAACGAATTATCTTTCGGGAAACTATTTGCAGTTCAGATGACTGCTTTTGCTTTCATGTTTTGACGCTGCTAAGCTGTGATAACTTATCTCTTCATTGTTTTCATTAATATCCGGCTTCAGTGTATGAAAACATAAATATTTTGGACACATTAAACAAAAATGATAATCTAGAGAAGACCGTCTTGGTAGGGTGCATAATGGAAAAAAGAAAGAGAGGAAGACCAAGGCGAAGATGGCTGCAAGACATCGTTGATAATCTGCAAATGGATGCATCAGCAGCAGGGGATCTTGCTTACAACCGAAAGCCCTACAGGAGAGCTGGTAGGGAGGCAAAGTTCCGCAAGAGACATGCATATGACTGAGTATATGAAACAGCACATATTCATTGCTGTAAACAGCCCTTGTCATTATTGGTTTAAACAGCACTCGTCATTATTGTTTTAAACACTCCCTGTCATTATTCGTTTAAATAGCACCCGTCATTAATGGTTTAAAACATTTTGTTACTAGTGTTTTCAAAGGAACAAAAATATATTTCTGTGTTAAATAAACAGAAGAACCATCGTTCTTTTCTTATTTTTTTTTAAAACCTGACATTGCTTTAAATAATATCTGTTTTTAATGTTTCGTTTAATTTCGTTATAAAAATGAAATCTAGCTTCATGTTTTTTCAGTAAAATATTTGATATTATTATTTTAAACAACGAGTATCGTTATTTCTTTAACATATTACAGATTTTATGTTTTGCAGAACAATAATCCCCAGAGCACCTTAGAAAATATTCCAAGGTCTCCACAATAAATATTCCAAGGTCTCCACAATAAATATTCCCAGGTTTCCATTAAAAAAAAAACTTTAGTTTACAAAGTAAACTTTCCCAGGCTCAACAAAATAAACTTTTCCAGGCTCAAGAAAGTAAACTTTCCCAGGCTCGACAAATTAAACTTTCCCAGGCCCGTGAAAGGAAATTTTACCCTAGAAGTTTAAAAAAAGGAAACTTTCCACATAATCCACTGGCTAACAACCATAAGAAGAATTTCTTTCTCAATACCAAGAAAAGAGAGAAAGGGAGAGAATGTTTGTATAGCTGACAAACATAAATGTTAATGAAGGACAACATACGAAAGGACATTTCCCCAACAAGAAATGATGTCATATCACATAAAAATTCCCAGAACCTTACACTCCATCTCCGATATCTGAACCCATCTTGAGTGTCCGGCTGTAAGTCGATGTGGCCGTTAAGCCAGTCCTCATATGGGGAGGTCAGACGCTAGATACAGGCACTATAACATGCTACAATATGAACAGATGTGTACAGGTACTAAACATGCTACAATATGAACAGATGTGTACAGGTACTATAACATGTTACAATATGAACAGATGTGTACAAGTACTACAACATGTTACAATATGAACAGATGTGTACAGGTACTATAACATGTTACAATGTGAACAGACGTGTACAGGTACTATAACATGTTACAATATGAACAAATGTGCTTACCATCACTTTAAAACACTAACAGAAAACAAATTAGGGCAATAATTGCTTGGAAAATTAATTAGAAAATAATGAATCACAACACATTAAAGTGGAGCACAGAAATATACGTACAAAACGAGACCATTATATTGTCTGCACACCAAATGGTGATACAAAGTGCTAGATCATCCCCATCTCTTGTCTTGTATTAATTGTTTAGCGTATGTACAACTGCCAGTCTTTGGTAAATTAATCCCTAAATGAATAACAAAAACATTAAACCGTCCGATGAGGACTTCGGCCGTAAGTACAAACAGCCGTAACTCGATTTGTCGTAAGTTTACTAGTACTAGTGCTACAATGAGAGAGAAACAAAATGCTGAAAAATATTGTTACTGAAGTTTATAAATTAGAATACTGAAACTAAATAATGAGTGTAAAAAAAAAAAAACGTGTAATACATACATTAACAAAGTCTGGGCAAGTCCTTTCTCCTAACATCCGTTTGCGGCTTTTGGCGTTAGAAAAATATCTCCTCTGATTTAGGATGAGACACAAAACAACTTCGATGGACCGGAGCTACATTCATTGCTAACTGAGGGTTTGCTGCATTTGTTGACACAAACACAAACACAAACGCCTACAGGAGCAACTAAAGCAAGCTTTTTCTCATTACGCGCCTTTCTCAAGCGCCTGTTGTCAAATCTTTGTTTGGGTTTCGAGTTAATTAGGTTAAAAGTGGGCGGTTAGTGATACTAACTCCGTCAGTGATAATCTGATGTGTCTCTAGTTGTAACTTGCTCTTGAATGTCCTGTAAGACTGGAGGATATATATGTATTGTTTAGGTACCTTCGTGAAGTTAGTATATTTCGAAGTTTTTGCATTGTAAATGGTAGTTTAAAGTTGCTTTCGAATGCTTCGAGGAAAGGATGTATGGGAGGAAGAAGTTGTACCACTGGGACCCATGCTACTGAAGGAGCCCAACGGCCCCTTTTTTCAGTTTGGGGGCTTGATGTTGCTAAATGACTGTGACTGAGTGAAAGCCGTATGATGAAGGGCAGAATGTTTGACGGGCCTGCGTGCCCAATTCTTAACCCTTTGAAAATAAAGTATGTTTGTTCGTTCGTTCGTTCTCCACAGCCCCAGCTGTCACTCACCAGACTCAACAACCTTACAGTGCCAAAACGTGAATAGAGAGATGAGGGGAGGAGACACAGGTATGAGCGTAGGTGGCCCCTCAAGATCTGCATAAACAATGAGAGAGTCAGATGGGAATTTCCATCACTTTGTGTCTTTATCACTAGAAGTAACTGCCCGGCCTGAGTCGAAGCTTGCCATGATGAATTAGTACATAAGTACTGTATATAGAACTTATATGCAGATGGACACCACAGGGGAACAGAAGTAAGGGTAGACCAAAAGAGACATGGAGAAGAACAACAGAAAGGATGTTGAGCAATAGAGGGCTCACCTGGGCAAGAGCGGAAAAAAGGCAAAGGACAGGCATTTGTGGAAAACCCTTGCGGAAGTCCCATGTGCCCTGGGCATTTAAGGTTCAGAGAGAGAGAGAGAGAGAGAACTAAATATACAGTATAAGTATACACGAAGCCACTTAATAAAGCTGTTCCTACTTTTTTCTTAGACAGTTTTAACATTTTGCCAGAATGAATAATCCTGTAGACTGCTAGGACGAATTACGTGGGATAAGGAAGATGTGCGGTACCGCTTGGGCCAAGATAATAAGACTTACTGTTACAGAATATGTTTCTCTGGGTGTGCTCCCCTGCAAGTTTCATGTTCTGTTAACACCCCTTGTTGTTTGTTTATATACTCTGGCTTGTGGGACGATTTTCCTTTGACTTTTGGGTATATCTTTTCTCGCGCAAATGTGTCATTTGGAATAGACACGTGATTTGTGAGAGAAAGCATGGGCATGTTTTGTAAGGCATGATTTAGTTAGAGTTTTAGACTTCGTCTAACGTTGTGTGGGAGATGTTGTGTGGGAGATGTTGTGTTTTGTGTCTGAGTCATTATGTGAAGTTCTTGTTCTTCGTCGCTCGCTCAGACATCGACACAATCTCTCTCCTAAATCTGACAGTTCGTCTCAGGTTTTCAGCATCACTGTAGAGCTTCCCTTGTAGAGGTCTGGGGTCTGGTCATCCCCTTTATCTGAGTGGGTTGTGTAGCTGGCAGCCCTGGAGGATGTTATGTGGTGCCTGCCTGGTGATCTTCAGCTGCAGGCACATAGGTCAACATCCGAAAGAGAGAGAGAGAGAGAGAGGGCAGGAGAGAGAGAGGGAGAGAGAGAGGAGAGGGAGGGAGAGAGAGGAGAGAGAGAGGGAGGGAGAAGAAGAGGGAGGGAGAGACATGTTTCTTTTGTTTTTTTTTTCGTCTTCTGGTCGTTCCAGTTGGCTATGGTTGCTTAGGTCACTAGAATCCATCCATCCATCCATCCATCCATCCATCCATCCATCCATCCATCTGTCTGTCTCTCCGTTTCTTTGTCTGTCTAATATTTGTTTGTTCTTGTTCACTCCATTGTCATTTCTGTTTTTTGTTCTTTCCTTTTTAACTCTATCACTAAAACTATGTTCCTCCATTTACTCAGCCAAAGTAAAATTGTTTTCTTCAACCACGTTTTTTTTTTGTTTAATGTCCTGTCATCCGACATTTTAATTTATTGTCCAGTCGTAAGACTTTCTTACTAACTGTCCTGTCACAAGGCTTAGCTATTTAGCGACCTGTCACAAGGCTTGGCTATTTAAAGACCTGTCACAAGGCTTGGCTATTTAAAGCCCTGTCACAAGGCTTGGCTATTTAACGCCCTGTCACAAGGCTTGGCTATTTAACGCCCTGTCACAAGGCTTGGCTATTTAAAGCCCTGTCACAAGGCTTGGCTATTTAACGCCCTGTCACAAGGCTTGGCTATTTAACGCCCTGTCACAAGGCTTGGCTATTTAACGCCCTGTCACAAGGCTTGGCTATTTAACGCCCTGTCACAAGGCTTGGCTATTTAACGCCCTGTCACAAGGCTTGGCTATTTAACGCCCTGTCACAAGACTTGGCTATTTAACGCCCTGTCACAAGGCTTGGCTTTTTAACGTCCTGTCACAAGGCTTAGCTATTTAATGCCCTGTCACAGGGGTTGGCTTTTAACGCCCTGTCACAAGGCTTGGCTATTTAATGCCCTGTCACAGGGGTTGGCTTTTAACGTCCTGTCACAAGGCTTAGCTATTTAATGCCCTGTCACAGGGGTTGGCTTTTAACGCCCTATCACAAGGCTTGGCTATTTAATGCCCTGTCACAGGGGTTGGCTTTTAACGTCCTGTCACAAGGCTTAGCTATTTAAGTCCTATCACGAAACTTGGGTATTGGCGCCTTTCATGGGATTTGGTTATTTGCACCCCGTCACAAAACTTGGTTATTTGATGTCTTGTCACAAAACTTGGTTATTTGATGTCTTGTCACAAAACTTGGTTATTTGATGTCTTGTCACAAAACTTGGTTATTTGATGTCTTGTCACAAAACTTGGTTATTTGATGTCTTGTCACAAAACTTGGTTACTTGATGTCTTGTCACAAAACTTGGTTATTTGATGTCTTGTCACAAAACTTGGTTATTTGATGTCTTGTCACAAAACTTGATTACTTGATGTCTTGTCACAAAACTTGGTTACTTGATGTCTTGTCACAAAACTTGGTTATTTCATGCCCTAATACCAGATTTGGCTAGTGTAGAATCATGAAAACCTCGTTATTTGGCTACTTCAAGTTGGCTCACAAAATGTTAGATGAAATAAATTCTTGAAGAACACCAGATTCATATATTTTAATGTTAATAATAAGAAACAAACACAACTTTAAATATACGTGCGTACAGGGAGGCTAAATGTTTCAGAGATTTCATGTAAGTACCATCTGACCGCGGTTATCGTACTATTATTTGTTACATTTGTTACTATTTGTTACATTAAAAAACAGAAGCAAATATACAGAACAAAAATTTTGAAAACCGTTGTTAATGATGTAATAGTAATCTCTGGGGCTAAAAGTGGGAAAACAAAAGATAGGTTGAAGACAGGCTCGCATGGAGTGGACTTTGTGCTTTATGTTCTAAACCGCGTAAAGTGGTTTCATAAATAAGTGGCGTTTGTTGTACGACGTTGCCTTATTTATCAATGGCAAATGTTTTTCTTGTTCTGTTTGTATCTATATAAATTAATATCACCTGTGCATTCACAATTTTTTTTTCATTTGAATATGAATTATCTGTTGGAGATCGTTGGCTGTACATCTTTTCCTTGTGTATGTAGAATTAAATAAAGCTTTTAATTTATCACTATTTATAACGTGTCAAAAATGAGGGCAGAAGAAACACAAATGTGGCTTTTTGCACAAACCTGCAAACGGTATCCATTTAACTAATTCTAATAATAATAATAATAATAATAAAGAAAAAAAAATAACCTCTACAAATAACATCTTATTCAAAGTGCATGCACTTTACCACTACACCAAGTTCTTCACACAGTTTTTAGTTGGTAGAAGAAAGTTTATATCATCATAAGAGCCACTGATTCACTTAGAAGTGAAAGAAAAGAATCGCACTGGTCACCTGTCATAAAACATACTTTCTGCTGCTGGATAAAAGGCACACAATGGAACTAGAGAAAAACACGATTTAATAATTTTACGATCATCTCGTTTTTTAATATAAAGTTGTAGGGACGACAGTGTAACTCAGATAATTATGAAGACGCATAACTTTGTTAACCGGTGTAGAGTTAAATAGAGACATATACTGTAAACTGAAAGCGTGAAAACTAAACCAAATAAAGTCAACACATTCACATAAGCAAGGGTTGTGTTTTTATTCCTATAATAGTTCATGAAGTAAAGAGCATAGGACATTGATAAGGTCATTGTTACATATAAACACACTTTAATGATTCTGTACCGTGTTTCTAAACTTGACGTCAATACCACGCTGCCATATGCGCTTATTTCAGCCAATGAGATGCTATCATTTCATTCACTCCACATTTTGGTATCCATGAGACGGGACAAAAACGTAGAAACACACAATCTTTGCACAAAACATTAAACATTCTGCATAAACAAGATGTCTTTTTTTTAAATGTATATAAACTATGAGACGTCTACATTGTAAAAAAAAATAATCTTGTGACTGGTTTATTTATGTAAGTGAGATGACCATGATTTAGAGTTGGACAATGCCCTCCAGATCATCCGTTTTCATGTCCTTGGCCGTGAGCTCGTATTTCGCCACTTCCGCGACGTTACAGTCCGTGATACGAATTGGTCTTTTAGGTTTGTGAGTGTTCTCTATATTTCCCATTCTATTGATGCCCCAGAGGTATTGCTGTGAAATATTCACAGAGAAACTATTACAAACGTGCACAAGGTTTTCTCTGCAAGACAAAACATAAACAGTTAAAATTATTGCTGGGTTTTTTTTCCTGATCTTTCTTGAGCTGCTAAAGCGTTTTTCCTTGCAGCTCAGGCCGTGGTGATGTTGAAGTTCAGCTCCCCCCTCCCTTGTTGGATGAGAAGTTGTGTTGTACTGAATCACCCAGAGGGCCGTAGAGAAACGAGCTGCACCTTTCTCTCTAGACTCACCCACAAGAAGAACCTCGGCAAGCTCTACTACACTAGCCATACTGAGGCTAAGACGAGGAGCACCTAGAGAAGTTTGGACAGGGTCTTGACCAGGTCCGGTATGCCAGCTCTGATAAGCGTGCCATCCTTCTGGAACAGTCACCCCCGTGCTCTTCCCAGCACCAACCAGGGGCCAGCACGTGCATGCACTGCCCAGCGGTTTTCATACAAATATCTGAGAACTTTATTTTAAGATGAAAACCGTTGTAACGTATCTACTGATAGAGCTCGAAGCACACAGTCACTCATAGATCACATGCCAGCCTTGGGGGGTTGGCGAACAATAGCAGATCAAGACCCTGTCCCACCTCTTCGTTAGTACTCCCAGTAACAGCCTTAGCCTGGTTAACGGGGCAGTGATCGTCATAATCCCCGTGGTGGTGGAGTCTGCTAAAGAAGTAATAGACACCTCCTGCTTTTTCTGAGTAGCCGCACTCAGGGACTGAAGAAAACAGCCGCCAGGACCCGCTCCCAAGCCTACACGACCCGCTCCCAAGCCGACACGAAGCTGTGCCCCAACATCTCCATCGAATAGGCTGCAAAGAATACCAGCTCGCAGTTTCAGGGAGCATTGTGCGATAGAATTTTATGAATTAATTTGGCCTTATTGAAAAGAAATCTCTTCCTGAGGGATAGAATATCAAGATGTTTGTCCTTATTTGTAATACGTGTTGGAAGTTTGTCATCTAAAAGCTTTACTGCTCGTTTTTGAAGTGAGTAAAGTCTTTTCATGTTTGACATGGAACAACCATCCCAGACTGTGGAACAGTAGTTCAAGTCTGTTTGTATCTGTGATATGTAGTATATTTTTCTGGTGTTTATGTCAAGAAACTGTTTAATTTTAATAAATAGGTAAACTTTTTGTGCAATGAGGTTTGGTTAGATTGTCTGCAGTGTGATTCCAGCTGAGGTGGTGGTCAGTCATGACACCTAGAGTTTTATGTTCACTAACATTCTCTATCTGTGAAGTTCCAGTATAGAGCTGTAGTGTTGTTGTTGTTGTTGTTGGTGAATTTGTTAATTTCTGTCTTGTTGTAATGAGCATGGATTTTGTTTTGATGGTGTTTATGAGCATTCTGAGAGAAAGAGAGAGAGAGAGAAGGAGGGAGAGGTCCAGGCGGTGGATCCTCCGGGGCCTAGAGACCCAGATGACTGTCTCTATTTAAATGGAGTGGAGGGGGGGGACACACTGAGGCTTCCCCTGTCTCAAGCAAGATTCCGCTCCTATTAAACAGAATGGTTAATCAAAAGAGTATGAGAAGTGGAGGGGAGAGACAGTAACAGAAAGGGAGGGAGGAAGAGAGAGAGAAACTTTTATTTTACAAGATTCCTTTTGGTTGTCTCACTCTTAGTCATAGAATCGTCATTTAAAGCTTTCTTTACTTTTCACCTTCGGCAACTTTTATTTTACCTATTCCGACATTGTAAACATGGATCTTTTGTTTTTGTTAAACTTAACTGTTTTTTTTTTAAATATCAGTGTAACAGGCTCATGCCACTGTGCTAAACTGTATTGCTTCAGTTCTGCAAGCACTCGTGTCAATGCAGAGTGTATATAAATATATTTTTTTTTGTTTCGTGTAAATATAATTCGAAAGATAATTCGAAAGATAATTCGAAACATTCAAAGCGGCAAAAAAAAAAACAAACAAAAAACTTACGAATCCCTTGAGGACTTTTCCAAACGCGACATGTTTGTTGTTCAGGAATCTTGATGGCCCAAGAGTTATCAAAAAATGCGATCCGTTAGTATCCCTGCCCTTGTTGGCCATGCTTACAACACCGCCGCTGCTGTGGCTGATGACGAAGTTCTCATCATTAAAGTACTCTCCATAGATGCTTGTGCCTGTTATTAAAAAATGCGGGATTAAAGGATAATTTGGGGGCTCTACCATTCTTGCCGTACCTGGACAATACAAGCCCATTCATTCTATTGATGCATCAAAGGCTGTGGATTACTGCCCGAATTTTCTTGACCTCCTGGTACATGATGTGGTCAGCGTCATGCTTGACCTCCTTTCCTTCCCCAGCTTCAGGTGCAGGGTACCTATTTCTACACCTGGGTGAATGTTCTCCACAACAAACGTCGTCCTGAAAGGCAAGGCACTAATTACTGGGCCACTCCAGAGCCCGGTCCTTTGATCACGAAGGGAAGAAGCTGTAATTTAAATGTATAAACTAGAAAAAAAAGTAGGAACAGCTTTATTACTTAACGAGTACACAGTTGTGACGTTTCGGCGTGACCTTTAATCTTAGAAAAAGACATAGGACAAAGAAATAGAGAGAGGAGATATGCATCATAACTTTTCTGCGGTGGCCTTGTGTATAGTTACATACTTATACACTAATTATTGTTTGTTCTGTCATCTGCATGTCCCTTGTGGAACTGTTCCTCTCTAACAGCTCTCCTGTAGGCCTCTCTGTTGTAAGCAAGATGCCCTGTTTTCTGATGCATCCATATGCAGATTATCAACGATATCTTGCAGCCATCTTCGCCTTGGTCTTCCTCTCTTTCTTTTTCCCATTATGTATCCTTCTAAGACAGTCTTCTCTAAATTCTCATGACGTTTGATGAGTCCAAAATATTTAAGTTTTTTTCTGTTTAATCTTCTTTACTAGCCAAACTTCTTCAATATTAAGTTCTTGTAGTATGGATATATTTGTTCCTTTTTGTGTTCATGATATTTGAAGAACTCTTCTGTAGCATTTACATTCAAAGGCATGTATGTGTTTCTCAGCTGTTTTGTTAAGTGTCCAGGTCTCACAGGCATATGTTGCAATGGAAAAGATGCATGCCCTTAAAAATCTTATTTTTGTAGTTCTGTCTGTTCCTCTCCACAGATTATTTAGTTGTTTTACTTTCTGAAGAGCAATAGATGTCCTCCTTTTATTTCCCTCATTGTATCTCTATTTTTAGTTAGTAATGATCCAAGATATTCAAAACTCTCCACTTCTTCCAATTTTTTTCTCATTGATACATATTTCAGCTGCCTTATTTATTTTGTTAGTTGTCATCAATTTAGTTTTCTTCGCATTAAGATAGACGTTTTGTTCTTTGCATTAAGATAGACATTTTGTTCTTCGCGGTTCTTACGGACTGACATAATTAGTGTTTCTATTCCTTTTTGTGTTGTGGACAGTAATACTGTGTCATCAGCATATCTAATCTCTGGTATTTCATAATCTCCAATTGTTATGGCATCGTAATATTCTTTGTCTACATCTTCTCTAACATTCCTCATTATATTTTCAGTATACAAGTTAAATAAGTAAGGTGACAATATGCACCCCTGACGGACCCCTTGTTTTATGTCAAACCAAGTTGTTGTTTCACCATTTATTCTTACTACTGCCTGTTGGCCTAGATACAGCAGTGATGTTAATTGTATTCTCTTCATTTCTCTATTATTAATCTTATATTCAATATATGATCTCTTGATCCTCTCCCTTGTCTAAAACCAGCTTGGACCATATTGACTGCTTCTATTTTCTTACGAAGTCTACCAGTTATGATTTTTACTAGAATTTTACTGGCATGACTAATCAGGGCAACGGTTCTATAGTTTGTGCATAATTTCAAGTTACCCTTTTTTTTGGCAATGGTATGAATACAGTTCTTTTCCATTCTTTTGGCCAAATAACTGAACGCCATATCTTTTTATATGATGATAGATTGTTGCACATTCCTTTCCTCCTGCTTTAATAAGTTCAGCTGTTATCTCATCACATCCTGATGATTTATCATTTTTCAGATTCTTTATTGCCCATGAAACTTCTTCTATCGTCGGTTCGGGTTCTTTCTCCTCCAATAATAATTCATACTGTTGATTTCTTCTTTCACAGTCAGTTGCATCATACATTCCTCTGCAATATTCCTTCCATCTTTCAAGAATTTCCTCTGTCTCTGTCAAGGTATTCCCCATCTTGTCACAAAGTACATTTAGCTTAAGTGTGACATTTCTCGTCGGTGTCTTCATTTCTTTAAACATTTCACTATCTCTTCCACACTTCTGATGTTCTTCTATTCTTTCACAATAATCTTGTATGTATTGTTTTTTTTATCTTTTTCCTATGTTTCTTAGTACTTCTTTTGTTAAAAATTTATATTCCTATTTGTTGCTGTTTGTCATTTTCTATTTCATCTTCATTTCTCTAAGTTGTTTTATCAGTTCTAGTGTGCCTGCTGTAATCCATCTATTCTTTTGTGTTTTCTTTACTGGAACCATGTCTTTAGCTGTTATTAAGATATGTCTGGCCTGCGTGGCTAATTCATCTGGAGTCATCTTCTCCTGTACAGCCATCAGGATTGCGAAACGGTTCTTCACTTCTATACCGTATTGTTCTGGTATTTTTGTAAGATCAAAGAGGAGTGGTCTTGATCCCGTAACTGTCTTTTTTATCTTTATCTTCATGTCTGCTATTAATAACTCATGGTCTGTGTCACAATCAGCACCTGGTAAAATTTTTGCTGATGTTATACTTGATCTCCACCTTCTTTGCACTAAAGTGTAATTTATTTGATTCTTGGTTTTCCCATCAGGTGATGTCCATGAGTAGTCTTCTTGGATGCTGTTTAAAAAGTGTGTTAGTGACTATTAGCTCATTTTCCATGCAAAACTCCTCTAGACTGTCACCTGCCTCATTTCTATGTCCTATATTAAATTTCCCTACAACATATCCTTCGTCTTCTGCTTTTTCTGTCCCAATCTTTGGACTAAAATCCCCCATTATTATAACAATTTCATTTTTCCGTACCTGGGTCTATCGTCGTTTGCAGTGTGTTATAAAAGTCTTCTACTTCCTCTTCTTCTGCTGCTGATGTAGGTGCATATATCTGGATGATTGTTACATTTCTAGGAATGCCTTTAAGTCTGATTGTGAGGATTCTATCACTTACTGGATTGTAACCTTGTAATGCTGTTGACGTTGATTTGTCCAAGTAAAAAGCCACTCCATTCTTTCCTCCTAATTCTCTACCAGAGTATATAAAGATATTAACATTCTCGCTCTTGAAGTGTCCTGATCCTTTCCATCGATGTTCGCAGATTCCCAAAATGTGTATCCCCGTTATTTTAATCTGTCACTTAGTTGATACTTCCCCTCATACATACTTCTTACATTCCATGTTCCTACTTTTATTTTTCTTTTTAGTTTGATGCAGGTTTTCCTTGGTAACACAATCAGGTACTAGTAACTGTGATGAGGGACAAAATCCTGACGATGTTGTGTGTTAGTAAATTTTAATTTAGTCTTTTTTCCAACACATTCATACTTGAAAGTAAATTATTTTTATGTGCATTGTACATTCCTCTATATTTAATGCACAATAACAGCAATCATCATCATCATCATCATCATCATCGTCATCATCATCACCATAAGTTTCTTTGTCAACAGGAGTCGCAGTTTTATGTAGATCTTGTTGTTTCTAACAAGATGTTTTGTCTTTCTGTAGCTATGTCGCTTGATCTCCCATTCCATGTGCATTTCTTTCAATTTCTGCATCATCCTTTTCTGGCATATGCCTTTAGTTTCAATAACTGCTGTTTTATCATGACCTGCCCAAAGAATGCTTATTGTTTTTTTTTTTGTTTACATTTCTTACTTACTCATCTGTGTTCTGTAAATTCTCTGGAACGCCTGTGCACACTTTCCTAATGGTGCATAAACTATAGGAACAGAGAAAGTGTACTCACTTCCAGTGCCGCCTTTGTTAAACACATCCCCACATTGGATGAGCGTGTCTCTCATAGATCGGTGGCACTCGGTGTTCTTATACGTGATAAGTGGTTGCTGTAGAATATTTCAAAACAGCATTAAATCAATTTGTTATTATGGATATGTATTACGAATTTATATGCAGAAATCATAAGTATTAATCTGCAATTGAAAAAGAAAGACGCAATGTTTAGTCTAATTATTTCAGTTGCATTAAAATTTTGATTTCATTTGTCATGTTTTGCTCTGTTGTCGAAAACGTAACTTAATATACCAAAAAGCCAGAGTGGGTTTATGTTCTTTTGGCTTTCGTTAGTGGTAGTTAGCGTGGCTTTTTTCCCCATGTTCCTCAGCATTGTTTCTCAATTTTCCACGAAGCCAGCAAATCCTTTCTTGACATATCAGAACAACGACTAGAGCCTGAACCACGTTTCCAGCAGATAAGCCTACAATTGTTGATGAAAATGATGTAGAAAAGAGCACACGAGTATATTTCGTTCATTTGTTGCTATGAACATAGCTTCACCACAGTCACGACATGCCCCACACCATTGTTGGCATAGTTGGCTAAGTCGATAGTACGCTATTCTCTCGTGGCTAGACGGTTGCTCGTCCTACCAGAGTCCGTGGTTCGAATCCCAGGTAATTCTCTTGTGATTTTTCTTTCTCTCACGCCTCACTAAAGTGCTTTGTCTACGATTTTTTCGAGGTCTAATCCTACACAATTTGTTCTCTTACTTTAGGAAGTCCGTAGTTCGATTTACGATCATTATAGTACTATTTTTCTTTCTCTCACATCCTAACTGTTTCATGTTTTTTAGACTAACCATACAACATTGCATTCTGTCATTTTACAAGTTTGGCGAATATGAAGCAACAAGGCTTACGCACAGTAAAGTGGCACAGCACAGTGCTTTATGACAAAAGAATAATAGTGACTGTACAAATGAGCAAAGAGAAGTAATTACTTTTTACTTACACAACGCTGTGCTCTATCACTTCACTTTAGGCAAGCCTTGTTGTTTCCTATCTGCTTTCATACTACTGAGGCAGTTAGGGAACGTGGTGCTAACACTTCTATATTCCTTCTTGCTTTCTCCGGCTATCATCACAACTGGCCGATTTTCCTTCTTCATCTTCTGGAAGGTCGTGTACCAACTGCTACAGCTGATCAACCAAATGGATTATTTCCGGCCGGTTTCAAAACATCGACCTTCGGCGTGAAACTGAAGTGCATTAACTCCGCCAACCGTTTCGATGCTCAGGCATATATAAATATTGTACTTTATTACATTTTATATCCTTTTAATCCTTTTATGAAAGTAGTACAGCAGAAATATTACCAGGATTACTAATTTGATGGTAATAAAATGATAAAAAATGCAGTAGAAATTAGACACATGATAATGATCCTGTAGAAATATTATGGCGTAGTACTTGTAATATTTCAGCCTGGCGTGAAAGACGAGTTTTCCAACTTACATTTGGTCTCTTGAAGCCTTCACAGAGGGTCTTGAAGTTGAGAGATGCCACAGGAACTGTCTCGCCAAACAAGCCGATGACAACTTGCCCATTTATGTCATCGCCGTTTCCATTGTAGTTCCTAACTTCGATGTCCAGGGTGACCTCAGATGTCACTGTGAAATTTTTGTCGCATGCCACCAGGGCAGATAGGGCAGACAATGCAACAACAGTAAGAAACAGCATTGTTTGACCTGTACTAAGGAAAAAGACAATGAGTTAAAGACAATTTCTGCATTTAACTCTTTCACATCCTATATCTTTTGCCATGAAGTCCTGTGCAAAGCGACGTAGATTTTGAAAAACAAAATTCTTAGGCAAGCAACATAGAATAAAAAACAAATTCATTAGACAATCATTATATAGATTTAGAAAAAAGAACAAATTCATTAAACAAGCAACATATTTTCCAGGTTCTAATTTTAAAAACCGTTATTAAAATCATAAATAAATTTGCAGCATTTTAAAAAAATATTGATTTTATGCATTTAACAAAGGAAAAACAAACAAACTAAATGGTATGAAATAGGCAAACGAATTTATAGAAATTGGACTCATCAGCCTGTTTAGTAAACAATAAATAAATAAACTTCTTTATATCACCATTTAAATACTTCTTTCATGTGCGAGTATAAAAACTGTTGGCACTATGCTTTCACAAAAATTAACATTTTCAAAAACCAGTTTGATGGAAAACTATCGCGCAGAAAAGTAACTACAAAGAAATGCGCCTAGAATTTCTCTCTTTCTTTAAAAAAAAAAAGAAACTGTAATAATGTTTGAAAGAAACATTTAGTTTTCTGAAAAAAGACTTCAAGGAATGGTACACACTTAAAATGTCTGGCAGTCGTCGTTGATCGTGATGCGAACAGTTTGAAGGAGAAAGAATGATCAGTAGAAATCAGGTATTTAAACACAAGACCTCCGGGCCACGAAAACAGCTCACGTATCCTCCAACCACGTTCGCGACATCTGGACCTACAACATGGCCGCCCAGAAAGCCGGCACACGTTGTGAATCGATGTCGCAACATTTTGATATAACCACGTATCACTTTAAACGTTGTCAGTGCTAACGTGTAAGAAAATGTTAGCAGCACTCGGTAGGTCGTCCATTTTCCCAACCACAGTCTTCCATGGCCGTTAAATGACTGATACATTTCTGACTTCTTAGACTTCAGAACTGCCTTGGGGTGTTATATCAATGAGTCCTTACTTCCTAGATTCTGGAAGCTACTAAAGTGTACATAAGGATAGTAAAGCATAGTAAATTTTAATCCAAATTTCGCGAAAATTTTCATCAATGATTTGAATCAAAACTTCGTTATAAATACTTTCTTATCTTTTATTTTCTTATTTTCCTCTGTCCTTTTCTTTATGAACTCTTTATTTATAAGTCAATGACACTTGGCACAACAATATCAAGTGTAGCTGCGAAAAACTGCCACAGAACTCTCATAAATATCATAAGTATTCGCTCATTAACTCTGCGGTAAATATTGCTACGCACGAATTAACTTTAATAAGGAAATGCAAGTAACTTGTAGCCATTCTTAATATTTTCTACTTTTCAAGGGTTAAATTTCCTTCACTAGTTTGTTCGTGTCACTGATAATTCTTCTCCTAGAAGGAATGGATTAAGCAAAACTAGCTACTTGTAGTAGTTAGCTACTTGTAGTAGTTAGCTACTTGTAGTAGTTAGCTACTTGTAGTAGTTACACATTTATACAGTTTTTGCAATTGTTACTACTCCCCCACATCTCTCATCAGGTTAATTTATCAGGTTCAGTCATCAGGTTAATTTATCAGGTTCAGTCATCAGGTTAATTTATCAGGTTCAGTCATCAGGTTAATTTATCAGGTTCAGTCATCAGGTTAATTTATCAGGTTCAGTCATCAGGTTAATTTATCAGGTTAATTTATCCAATTCAGTCATCAGGTTAATTTATCAAGTTCAGTCATCAGGTTAATTTATCAGGTTCAGTCATCAGGTTAATTTATCAAGTTCAGTCATCAGGTTAATTTATCAGGTTCAGTCATCAGGTTAATTTATCAGGTTCAGTCATCAGGTTAATTTATCAAGTTCAGTCATCAGGCTAGTTTATCAGGTTCAGTTATCAAGTTAATTTATCAGGTTCAGTCATCACGTTCAGTTATCAGGCTCAGCTTACAGCAGCTGTGTGGTCTAAAGACTTAACTAATAGTCCCAGCGGAAAAAAACAGATCCTGCTTCAACATAGTTGAGCATTGTAAAGAAAATGGCGAAGATCGCCCAAGGAAATGCGTCTAATTCGTCTCTTTTAATCTGCAGTGTCCAGTTTTCTTTATCCCAGGATTTACCTGGTGTATCTTACTACATCTGTCACCGTACTTCCGTCCATCAAATGTAGCAGCTACCTGTAACGACACTTGATGTGAGTCAAAGGAGTCACACGAAGAAATAGTAGCAGATATGTTATTGTTATAGTTTATTTACATGTATAACTGCGAAATTACAAAAAAAAAATGGCTGATTCTGTCTCTTGATCTGCATGGTAGTCTTTCTTCGTGAATGCCTTTATTACGGATACCCTAAACATAAATCCTAACATCAACCCTGACCATATATCCTAAACTCAACCCTAAACACAACCCTAACCATGAACCCTAAACTTAACCATAGCCACAAATCCTAAACACAACCCTAACCATAAACCCTAAACACAACCCTAACCATGAACCCTAAACTCAACCCTAGCCATAAACCCTAAACTCGAGACTAACCATAAACCCTAAACACAACCCTAACATGAAACCTAAACTTAACCCTAACCATGAACCCTAAACTCAACCCTAACCACAAACTCTAAACTCAACCCTAACCACAAACCTTAAACTCAAACCTAACCATAAACCACAAACACAACCCTAACCATGAACCCTAAACTCAACCTTAGCCATAAACCCTAAACAGCTCAATCCTAACAGTCAACCCTCAACCTTAACCATTTGACAACGTCTAGAATGTTTGATGTAGTCGAACAAATTAAACAGCCTTTAATTATCTACTCTATAAGTCAACAGATTATGTCACTCCTTCGTTGTGACAAAATTAGTGTCACGGCATTGAAATAGATCTCCTATTTTTCATTTCTTCGTTATATCAATCCTTCGTTATGTCACTCTTTCATTATGCCACCCCTTCTTTATGTTACTTCTTCATTATGTCATTCATTCATTATATCAGTTCTTCATTATGCCACCCCTTCATTATGTCACTCCTTCGTTATGTCAACGTTTCATTATGTCACTCCTTCGTTATGTCATTGTGGCATTAAGTCATCCCTTCATTATGCCACTTTTTCATTAAGTCATCCCTTCATTATGTCACTTCTTCGTTTCCCTTCATTATATCACTTCTTCATTATGTCCTCCATTCGATTTGTCACCCTTCATTATGTCACTTCTTAATTATGCCACCCCTTCGTTATGCTACTCTTTCTTTAAGTCACTTCTTCATTACGTCACATATATCTTGTCCTCGGTATGCCATTCCCTTGAACCGCACCCAGCACACTTGTAACTTATTGCAGCCGCTGCTGTGCTTTGTTCCTCAGCTGTTACTGTGCTTTATTCCTCAGCTGCTACTGTGCTTTATTCCTCAGCTGTTAAATTGCTTTATTCCTAAGCTGTTATTATGCTTTGTTCATCAGCTGTTACTGTGGTTTATTCCTCACCTGTTAATGTGCTTTATTCCTCAGCTGTTACTATGCTTTGTTCCTCAGCTGTTACTATGCTTTGTTCCTCAGCTGTTACTGTGCTTTGTTCCTCAGCTGTTACTGTGCTTTGTTTCTCTTCTGTTAAATTGCTGTATTCCTAAGCTGTTACTATACTATGTTCATTAGCTGTTACTGTGCTTTATTCTTCACCTGTTAATATGTTGTATTCCTCAGCAATTACTGTGTTTTATTCCTCAGCTGTTACTTTGCTTTATTCTTAATCTGTTACTGTGGTTTATTCCTCAGCTGTTACTTTGCTTTATTCTTAATCTGTTACTGTGGTTTATTCCTCAGCTGTTACTTTGCTTTATTCTTAATCTGTTACTGTGGTTTATTCCTCAGCTGTTACTTTGCTTTATTCTTAATCTGTTACTGTGGTTTATTCCTCAGCTGTTACTGTGCTTTATTCTTAATATGTTACTGTGGTTTATTCCTCAGCTGTTACTGTGCTTTATTCCTCCGCTATAGCACTTTCTGGTCTCAGTTTAGTTGTTATTATTTTTTCTATGAATTATTATAAAAAGTGTTACTTTTTTAACCGGGGAAAAATAGGATGTAGTTTGTTATCGCACTGTAATCACTGCTTGTGTGCTCTGTGATTTGTAGTGATCATTGTTAATCAAGAAGTGTACAAATAACAAACATGTACAGACATTGAACCTCTTTCCTAGTTTTCCAATTATTTTACTTAACTGGTGAAACTATAGAGGACATATGTGAACTACAAGGATTTAGCAACGTCCTCGCCATCTTTTCTTTCACCTGGTCTAATCTAAACCGACATATGAAAGTTTACCCACATCCAAATCTTTGCTTATTGAAATTTTTTATATAGTAATATAATGCCTGGAAGCGGCCGTAGCCACGTGGCAGCCACGTGTAATATTCCCTTCCCATCGTTCAAAACACTTCTCTGCATCCTTTGACTAATCTCTCTTCTCAGTTTCTTAGATCGTTAAACCACGTTTACAAAGTAGTTCTGTTTGTGACCGTTATCAGACCACGTTTACACATTAGTGTTGTTTGTGGCAGTATCAAACCAAGTTTACACGTAAGTGTGTTTGTGGCAGTATCAAACCAAGTTTACACGTAAGTGGGTTTGTGACAGTATCAAACCACGTTTGCATGTGTCTGTTTGTGATCGTCTAAAACCATGTTAACATGTGTCTGTTTGTGACAGTATCAGACCACGTTTACATGTGTCTATTTGTGACCGTATCAAACCACCCTCACACGTAGGTCTGTTTGTGACAGTATCGAACAAACAACCACGTTTATGATGAGTCTAACTGTTTCACTTCTGAATTAATTCCATGCTCAGCCCGAGCAAACTTTGATGAGAACTTCTGGTAGTAAGGAACTGGAAGGAAGTTATACTATAATTTAAAAATACGGGGTTTAGGTTACAAATGTGCTACTTTTCATTTTATTTAGACTATATAAATATCACCATGAGTACTGGTGTGCGTAGATGTGCAGGATCTACTAAGCACTGTCAACTTTGTTTTGCGGTGAAAATGTTAATTAGGTTTCCTATATTCTTCATTCTAAATCACATGTGCGGTGTTTCTAATCATTTTAATAATTTATAAGATATATACACGGACAAGCTTGTTCGCTGTAAATGCGTACCGGGGAAATGTCGTATATATCTATAATCTGATTTACTGGTCTGTGTACTAGAAGGTGACTTTTGTCGTTACAGAAATGTCGCTGCCCGTTACTGTATCTGATAGTGGTGATAACCGCGGCACTGATTAGTTTGTTCCGAAACGTGAGAATTATATGTAGTTGTATGTGGTGATCCTCACTAACGAGATATATACCATATTAGAAGTAAAGAATAATAAATAATTATAGATTGTATAACTGTCCTTTAACCATAAAAGCTGGAAAACAACTAAAGTAATAAACAAGAAATTAGACTCTTTCGAAAACAAATACCTAAGGAAAATTCTTGGTATAAAGTGGAACGAATTCAAGAACAAAGCAGAGATAAGACAGATGAGCAAACAACAACTTGTTTCATGGGGTGATCAGAAAAAGAAAATGGACATATGTAGGCCATGTGATGTGAAGAAACAATCAGAGGATCCCCAAACAAGCTATCAAGTGGAACACAACAGACCGAAGAAAAAGAGGCCGACCACGCGAAACTCTAAAGAGAATATTGTTAAGAGAAGCCATTTCAATGGACATAACATCCCTTGATAAAATTGAAAAACTCGCCAAAGATAGGAAATCTTGGCGGACTTCCATTAGGGCTCTATGTGACGTGTAGCGGCACGGGAAGGATGTAAGATGTAAGATTTAACCAAGGTTTATATTTGTGAATGTTTTCTGTGTGTGACGTATTAGTGTCTTCACATTTCTAGGCCACTCTAGCATTTTAGGTAAGCTCCAGCACCTGTTCTCGTAGCCTTTGCATTTTTCTAGAGAAGTCCTAGGTACCCACTTGTCTGGAGGCTGTGATGACCCCGGTGCCTGTCGGGTGGAAGAACATGCCCTCCCCCGGGGTGGGGGGGGGGGGGGAATCGAACCAGAAACCTTCTGATCGCCAGGCGAGAGTGCATTAGCCACTACACTACAGCGATGTACGATACCGTAAATAGAGAAATCATAAAACATTTTCATGTTGTTTTTTGTTGTTTAGAGTTTGCCGTAGTTTGCGTGAGCTGTTGGTTTCACGAAGCATGGCGAGCTACAACGAAAGTAAAGTACTTTGTGTGCTGCGCAGTTTCGTGTACACGTGTAGGGGTTGCTTGCGTGGTAGATAAACCTCTGACTCAAAACTTTGATATCTGTTTTCTGTCAATATTTGAATGATTTAATACCATTGATAATCCGCGACATGTGGCCAGAACCAGAATTGTTTAATCCGATGCAGCTTCACAAAGAGTTTTAAACGTTTACCACAGCCTCTTTCTGATGTGGCTATAAACCGTGTTTAACATTGATCTGCCAACCTGGCCAAATTAAGAGATTCCTGTTTTGTGATTGGTCAGCTGCAACCCTTGCCTCGTGGCACATGCCAATATTTTAAATGCGGTCCCTATCTGATGTTATTCCCCCATCCCGTCCATCAGACAGCGAGCACATTTGAACAAGTAAGTTTATCAAACCCAACTAGACATTTTCCCAATGTTGTGTTACACTGTTTTTTGTTTCTGTTCCAAACTAATTTCTGAAGAATACGTGTAACAGTTATAGAGTAACAAGCATAAAGTAATATACTGTGATTTAAACGATTTCTTAAAAGCATTTCAGCTATTTTTTTGTTCCAGACGTTATTTTAATTGCTCCATTATGTAAGAATCACGCCCATGTTTTCTTGCTGCAATAAGTGACATTCACGAAATTGTGTGGCAACAATTTCAAATATTCATCTTTGGTCAGATTTTTTACTTGTCGACTGCTATATATCATTAGTGGTTTGGCAGTAAAAAAAAATGTTTTATTGTTTTCTGTGCCTTCAGATGTCTGTCAGTTTCGTTTATAATTTGCCATATTATATTTTCACTGCGGTAAATGAACAAAATATAATGAATAGAAACAGATAGCAGATGCTGTTTATTTTAAAAGGTACAACGTTAAATACATGTGTTACAGTTGTTATAAATTCACATTATTCATTCTCAGTTCATTTCATCCTTGCCTTTTCAAGTTTTGTTTTTAATGACGTTACAACACGAACTGTTACAGCATTTTCTTCTTAATATTTAAATGTTATTGTCGCAATTTAATTCGATAAAAAATGATTTTATGTTTCCCTAATCATTTCCAGATTTAAACAATGAAATCTCCGCGTATATCGTCGGCGATCCTGGCTGCCATATTGTTTTCTCTGACAAAAGCACAAACTAAGAAAGCAGAAAGTGTTGTACAATGGCAGTCAAAGAAAGTAAATGAGACAGTAACAGCAGGTATGTTCTTATTTTAACACGCTTGTAAATCTTACATTTCTTTTTTCGAACTCCTTATACAAACATCACGTACATCGTAAGAACTGATCACAAACATCACGTACATCGTAAGAACTGATCACAAACATCCTGTACATTGTAAGAACTAGTCTAATTTATGCTTTGTGTGTGACAATGAGTTCTGTCAGTGCATTCTTTTTTTAAGTGACTGAATAACGACATAAAGTAGCCAGTGTGTTTGTCTTTCATGGCGAAAAGTCAGTGGTATCCAGTGTCATCTTCTACTCTTCTGCTGCACACTTAGACTAGAGAGGGATGACATAATTTATCTGTACTACAACTATCTACTACTCGATTTAGATTTTCTTTGAGCAAAATTAGTGGCAAAGACAGCTTTTGGAAAACATGAAGAACATATTAATAAATCAAAAACTGTCATTGGCAATAAGAAAGAAGGTTCGAAGATGATATATAGAACCTATTCTACTTTATGCAAGTGAAACATGGGCTATGAATAAACAATTAGAACAAAGAGTAAAGGCTAGTGAAATGTAGTTCTTAAAAAGGATGCTTCAAATACCACGGACAGCCAGAAAGACAAATGAAGAAGTGTGATAGCAGGCTAAAGAATATCTCAAACTGGTGCCATACACAAGAAAAAGACAATCAAAGTTTCTTGAAAACATCAGCAGACATGAAGGTCTCGAAAAATTGGCCAGTCTGGGAAGGTAAATGGCAAACGACATAGAGGGTGAAGAAGACAGACATACCTGGATGGCCTGACTGCATGGTTTGGTGAGAGAAGAAGAAGACAGACATACCTAGATGGCCTGACTGCATGGTTTGGTGAGAGAAGAAGAAGACAGACATACCTAGATGGCCTGACTGCATGGTTTGGTGAGAGAAGAAGAAGACAGACATACCTAGATGGCCTGACTGCATGGTTTGGTGAGAGAAGAAGAAGACAGACATACCTAGATGGCCTGACTGCATGGTTTGGTGAGAGAAGAAGAAGACAGACATACCTAGATGGCCTGACTGCATGGTTTGGTGAGAGAAGAAGAAGACAGACATACCTAGATGGCCTGACTGCATGGTTTGGTGAAAGAAGAGTAAGACAGACATACCTAGATGGCCTGACTGCATGGTTTGGTGTGAAAACAACAACTGAATTGATTCGAGACATGGAAGATAGAGCGAGATGGAGAGATTATCCCACATAAGACTATCGATATGGAACTATCTGATCTGAAAATTAATGTTATTTTTTACTTACTTCCCCATACTTATTTGTATGTACTTATTTCCAGTAACTGTTCGTGTTCAGTAAATTTATCGTAGGTCTACTCCTTGGATTCAGTAAATTTATCGTAGGTCTACTCCTTGGATTCAGTAAATTTATCGTAGGTCTACTCCTTGGATTCAGTAAATTTATCGTAGGTCTACTCCTTGGATTCAGTAAATTTATCGTAGGTCTACTCCTTGGAGAATTTGGTCTTCGTTTCAGTTTTTACATTTTTGTCTCTTCAGTTGGCAAATGTGACCGTTAACCCCTTGTAAACTTCATTTATGTTCCAAGTCTTTTTATGCATTAACCCCTTGTAAACTTCATTTATGTTCCAAGTCTTTTTATGCACTTTCAGAGCTTCTGTTGGGACGCTGCTTTTTATTTTAGCTGTTAGATATTGTTCAAATTCTTTCAAATAATTTGTAAAATTTTATCTTATTTTTTTAGACATTTACAGTGCTCGGTACCGTAACTACACTTGAGTGCTGTAACTACAACTTTACAGATTGTCGTCTAAATTTCTTTATATAGCTTTTGAAACAGAAAAATTCCCTATGTATACAAAGTTTAAGGTTGGTACTAGTAATCTATGTACATGTGCCCAGGTGCCACAAACTGTGGAACATATCATCCAGAACTGCATCAACTACGAGACACTGAGAAATAATTACTGGCCCAGTGAAACCATTAAAGAAGATAAGCTCTACGGTTCCATATATGAATTACAAAAAAAAAAACAGTGAAATTTATCCAAGAAACAGGACTGCAGATACAGACAGACAATGTGAACGAAGAAGAAGAAGAAAATTCCCAGGTCGCGTCCTTGCAGGGGTCAAAGTAAGAAATGTAAATTTTAAATCCTTATAGAGAACTTTACAGTGAGTGAACATTTTTAATTCGTTACCAAGAGGAGGAAAACCCGGGGGGGGGGGGGGCGAACTATCCCTTGTTTTAGGGGGTCAGCAGTCTAAATAATTTCAGAACCACTGTCTGAGACCTATGAACAGCAATATACCAGATATGTGGGCTTTTCTTAAGAGTGGTAATACAGTGGATTCCATTCCCTTGCTGTATACCAGGTAACGAAAGATCTGACATCCTAGCAAAAGAAGATAGTAGATTACCACAAACCTGACACACGAGGAAGCTAAACCTGTGATTAAAAATAACATTCAAGAGTAAATGGGCAAAGGAGCCCTCTGATGCTACCAGAGAAATGACGTTCACTCACAACTAGGCACATAAGAACAACTGATCACTTTTCGGCTGACACAGGTAACAACAGACTGAGGTAAATTTTTTCAACATGATCAAGATTCCCCCCCCCCCACCCGACCTAACATGTGCACATCTAGCACCGGTAGATGGCAGAACATATGTTACTGGAGTGGCAGTATTCAGTGAGCAGAGAAAACGTGTGTGGCTAACACCTACGGCTATATCAGTGCAAGAGAACTTTTATTGGGATGTACATCAACTCTGGTTGATCACATCAAAAGCTTACGAAGGAAGGAAGGAAGGAGAAGGGGAAGGAAGAAGAAGAAGGGGAAGAAAGAAGAAGAAGAAGGGAAAGAAAGAAGAAGGGGAAGAAAGAAGAAGAAGGGAGAGAAAGAAGAAGAAGGGGAAGAAAGAAGAAGAAGAAGGGAAAGAAAGAAGAAGGGGAAGAAAGAAGAAGAAGGGAGAGAAAGAAGAAGGATAGAAAGAAGAAGGGGAAGGAAGAAGAAGAAGGAGAGAAAGAAGAATGGGAAGAATGGGAAGAAAGAATAAGAAGGAGAGAAAGAAGAAGAAGGGGAAGAAAGAAGAAGAAGCAGGGAGAGAAAGAAGAAGAAGGGGAGAAAGAAAAAGAAGAAGAAGGGGAAGAAAGAAGAAGAAGAAGAAAAAGAAGAAGGGGAAGAAAGAATAAGAAGGAGAGAAAGAAGAAGGGGAGGCAGAAAAAAAAGAAGAATGGGAAGAAAGAAGAAGAATTGGAAGAAGGAAGAAAGAAGAAGAGGAAGGAAGAAGAGGAAGTAGAAGAAGAAGGGGAAAGAAGAAGAAGCAGAAGGAGAGAAAGAAGAAGAGGAATAAAGGAGAGAAAGAAGAAGGGGGAGAAAGAAGAAGAAAGAGAGAAAGAAGTAGAAGCGGGAAAAAGAAGAAGAAAGAAGAAGAATTGGAAGAAAGAAGAAGGGGAAGGAAGAAGTAAGAAGGAAGGAAGGAAGGAATGCACTATAGAAATATGTCTTTCTCAATAGTTTCACTTCCCAAGAGTAGTCAGTGATACTGACCACATTAGCCCTCAAGGAAAATGTTGGCACTGAGACTATATCATATCATTGTCTGTGACACAACAGGCTTGTCTTTATCTTTACTTGTACTTAAGTTACTAAAGTTTTCACTGCTCGTGCCATTCTTAAGTGTTGACCTGTGGTGTTCCAAAGGAGACAAATTGGTCATAAAAGATCTTCCACATTTTATAAATTTCTTCACATAACAGCCACCTATCAAAATTATAGGGGCAAAAAAAAAATATTGAATGCAGCAACTATCACCAGAGACTGTGGGAGACAGTCAGAACTTTGGGGGAAAAGATAAAGCTGTGTTCAGTCAATGTGCCATTGGCACTATCATCCAACGCCCACTAGGAACAACAACAACGAGGTTAAAGGCTACGTATATATGGTAGTGTCCTGAGCGCAAGGAGGGCCTTCTTTAGGCCAGCAGCAGAGCATGGCCGTTCTTCAAGTTCATCATTGTTTTATACCATAAGAAAATGCATACGTCAGTATAGCATGTCCTAGATGTCACCTTGTTCTGGCAGCGATATTTTTAAACTTTGTGTTTTGGATGTTCTTTTTCTTTATGTCTAATCTCCAGAGGCAGTACTTGATATAGTTGTGAAGAACTATGATGATAGCGGTGACCTTCAAGGTAGTCTCCGCATTGCTTTGTTCGGGGAAACTGTTCCGATGACGGTTCTCAATTTCTACAGCATCTGTAACGGCGTGAAGCGTCCATCTGTAAGTCCTCAACCTCCTTTTGTGTGCTAATTTAAATGCCATGTGCTATTTAAATGCAATGCGCTATTCAAATGCCATGTGTTATTTAAATGGTGTGTTCTGTTTAAATGTCAAATGCTGTTTGAATGTCATGTAGCGACACATCTGTCATCACATCTGAATGCCCAAAACATAAATCTAGACTAAATTTTTATAATAATGGGCGATTTTATAGTCATAGTGGTTACAGTAATGTCGGAAAATTGATAAAAACAGTGTGTATATATATATATATATATATATATATATATATATATATATATATATATATATATATATATACTCTTTATATGTGTATATATATACGTATTTAGATCATCACGCTGGAACGCCTGGAGCAATTTCAACCAAAATTGGCACACAGATGACTTACAATCTGGACAGCGCACTGTGTGAGTTAGATCATCCCTAGGGCCCTAGGGGGGCCTGGGTTGTGGGGGTCGATCGATATAAACAATATCCCACTGAACGACAGAAAGTAACTCCCATGATATGCTCGGGTTGTCGGCCGCGGCGGACAAAGGTCAGCCCACACAAATCGATGACGTTATATCTGCTGACTTGCCGAACGTTTTAACGAGCGTGGTAACGAAACACATGATCCACGGTGTAGATTTCTGATTCATGATAGACACCCTGATGTTTTTAACCTCAGCCTCCATTTAGAAAATGGTCAGAGTGTTTATTTCATACCAGAGAGCTCCCACACAGTAGTTGATCAGTTACCAACCGCATGGGGGGGGGCATAGGGATGGGGGTGGGATCTTCTAGAAGGTTGTGGATATGACTGCGGTCTTGGATTCATGATGTTCAAGAAACTTCCAGCACCCACCAGAATCTTAGATGGTCGTATTATAAGGTAAGCTAATTCGGCAAGTCTCCAGTTTATCATTTCTCAGGAAATGTGACAGTGTCATGTCGTTCTTTTAGTTGGTGGTGTCTTTTTTGTTTTAATTATATTTGTAAAAATAAATTTTATCTTTGTTTTCTCCTTTTGTTTATATTATCTTTTTATTGTATTCTATAGTAGATTTCATTGCTCTGTGACAGTGTGCTGTTTTCGTATTTTTTCAAATAAGCTTTTCAAATTAGAGAGGGGGGAGAGAGAGGAGGAGAAAGAGAGGGAGAGAGAGGTAGGAAGAGAGATAGAGACTGGGAGAGAGGTGGGAGAGAGAGGGAGGGAGACAGAGGGAGAGAGTGAGTTAGAGAGAGAGGGGAGAGAGAGATAGAGAGGGAGAGAGAAGGAGAGAGATAGGGATAGAGAGGGAGATAGATAGATGTGAGATCGCCATGTTGCTCCCACGGACAACTTTATGTTGCTTGTTCAAGGGAGAGAGAGGGAGAGATGGAGGGAGAGAGAGAGGGGAAAGAGAGAGAAAGATAGAGAGAGAGGAAGAGAGAGGATGATAGAGAGGAGGAGAGAGAGGGACAGAGAGAGATGGAGAGAGATAGATGTGAGATCACCATGTTTCTCCCACGGGCAACTTTATGTTGCTTGTTCAGGGGGGAGAGGGAGAGAGAGAGAGGGTGAGAGAAGGTGAGAGAGGATGAGAAAAGGAGAGAGAGATAGAGGGAATGAGGGAAATAGATAAGGACAGAGAGAGAGGGAGAGAGATAGATTTGAGATCGCCATATTTCTCCCACGGACAACTTTATGTTGCTTGCTCAAGGGAGAGAGAGAGAGAAAAAGATTAGAGATCGCCATATTTCTCCCACGGACAACTTTATGTTGCTTGCTCAAGGGGGAGAGAGAGAGAGGGAGAGAGAGGGAGAGAGATATAGATTTTAGATCGCCATATTTCTCCCACGGATAACTTTATGTCGCTTACTCAAGGGAGAGAGACAGACAGAGAGAGAGAGAGAGAGAGAGCGATAGGGACAGAGAGAGAGAGTGAAGTAGAGAGAGGGAAAAATAGATAGAGAGGGAGAGAGAGATAGGGACAGAGAGGGAGATAGATAGATTTGAGATCGCCATGTTTTTCCCACGGACAACTTTATGTTGCTTGCTCAAGGGGGAGAGAGAGAGAGGAAGAGAGATAGGGACAGAGAGAGAGGGAGAGAGATAGATTTGAGATCACCATGTTTCTCCCACGGACAACTTTATGTTGCTTGTGGTTCACTCAAAAATTTATTTCTTCTTGCTCCTGGAGGTGAAACTAAAAATGTTGTTTATAATCAAACCGTCTAGACTCTGTTGTGGAAATGAACTGAATATTGTAGAACCTTCCAGAAGATTATGGAACTGAATAGACCTCTATAGAAAGTTCTAGAAGGTTGTGGCAATGAATAGAACTTTGTTGATTGGGATAAATAAATACCCAGAAAACATCGGGTACTCAGCTAGTTGATAATAAAAGCAACGTCAAATACTGGCGTCACTGAAAGTGAAGATCTATATATAAATGAGAGATTGATTGATGTGTATGATTTTAATAATGCAAACAATTTTGGTAGTGTTAATACCTATTATGAAAAATAGGACGATAAAGTTGTTGATGATGGTAATCTCAGGGGGAACTGAAGTATGCCAATACTCGCTGTCACAGATTGACCCAAGACATGAGCGTCCAGTGTGGTGACACAACAACGGGCGATGGGACAGGAGGTAAGTACATTATCTAGACCGGCTGCTGCATTTCCCTAAATTCATTTAAAGCCGTTTTTGTTCTGGAAATATTTGAGCGAATTCATCCGCTCTGGACGATTCGAGCCCCTTCATCCTATCAGAGGTACACACGAAATCCACTTTGGATTCTTGCAAAATCTTTTCACCTTCTCTATGCTCTAGGCTCGCTATACTCTAGTGAAATCCCTTTGTCTGCTCTAGATTCTGACAAGTTCTTTAACTCACTCTTGACTCTCGTGAAATCCCTTTGTCTGCTCTAGGTTCTGACAAGTTGTTTAACTCACTCTTGACTCTCGTGAAATCCCTTTGTCTGCTCTAGGTTCTGACAAGTTCTTTAACTCACTCTTGACTCTGGTGCAATCCTTTCGTCTGCTCTAGATTCTGACAAGTTCTTTAACTCACTCTAAACTTTGGTGCAATCCTTTCGTCTGCTCTAGATTCTGACAAGTTCTTTAACTCACTCTTGACTCTGGTGCAATCCTTTCGTCTGCTCTAGATTCTGACAAGTTCTTTAACTCACTCTTGACTCTGGTGCAATCCTTTCGTCTGCTCTAGATTCTGACAAAATCATTTCCCTCCTTCCGGATTCTGGTGAAGTTTCTTCACCCTCTCTGAACTAAGAAGTTTCTTCATAGCAAAAGTCCTTAATCTTCGTTCACACTTATCTGTATCTGCAGTGCTGCCCGATGTGCCTTGCTTATCTGTCAGATATTCCCCATGTTAATAGAATGAAAAACATCCTCATGACTAGTACGTCCATTGTTCATTTTTTTACAGATGGGTCAAATGAAGGATGATTGTAGCCGGTCATAAACCTCCACAATCTTCCTGGTGAGAGTACAAGTCACTAAGTACAAGAAAACTCGCGCCTGTGTCAAACATGTGACGTCCTCTTAACCCTCCAGGCTCCTAGGCTAAACTTAATAAGAGCCCTCGCTTCCTCTGACCTACACTGTTCATTAGGACCTTAACGAGGAATTTTGTAAAGTAGTATTAAGTTACTTTCCAGGTTTCTTAGTATTAAGCTATTTTCTAGGCTTCTTAGTATTAAGCTATTTTCTAGGCTTCTTAGTATTAAGCTATTTTCTAGGCTTCTTAGTATTAAGCTATTTTCTAGGCTTCTTAGTATTAAGCTATTTTCCAGGCTTTTAAGAAGTAAGCTATTTTCCAGGCTTCTTACCCTAAATCGGAGTTCTGAAAATCGTATTTAATTGACCCTCACGTTCCCATTAACCCTCTGGTCCCTATTTCGTGTTTTGAATGATGTGGGACCAAAAGAGAAAGAAGAGTCTAAATTACAGCTACAAGAAAACAGTGTGATTTTTCGATTGCAAATATTTCGAACAAAAACATCAACAAGGAGAGAGCTAACGAAATATCACTTCCGCCTACATTATGCGTCTGATCACTTGTGGTCTGTCATCATATTAAACTCTTAAGTCTATTAACCAGTCGTTTGTGTCGAAATTTTCATTCTATGAAAAACAACCAATCACATGTTTAGGATATTTTAAGCCTGTGTCTAATAGCCAGTAATTTTCTATGGGATATTTTAACTCTGTATCCAATACCAAACGTTTGTTTAGTGTATTTTCAACATGTGGTTAACGACCACTCATTTCTTTAATATATTTGGAACCAATAGCCAATAGATCTTTTTTTGTTTACTATTTTTCGAGACCATCTCCAATAGCCAATCATTTTTAGACTATTTCTAGCGAATGCTCAGTTACTAAAATGACGAAAGAACACTCAACGGAAGTTCTTAATAGTATTATATCACGTGACATTTGCATACCATAGGGGTAAGAAGTATTAGTGTCTTCACATTTCTAGACCAGAGAATTTGTCAGGTAGGAAGGTCAGGTCCTGTCTGCTACCTGTTTCTCGAGGCTCCGTTGAGTCAGGTACCATTTCATTACATAAATGACACATTATGGGAACTGAAAGCTGAAATTTCTGGTCGACAGGAAAGTGCATTAACCGCAGCACCACTAGGACAGCCACGAATTTCTTACTTTGAGCTTTTTTCTACCGTCCAGGAATCAGCATGTACGGAGACATCTTCAACGACGAGAACCATGATGTCGGTATCAGCGAGAAAGGTACAATAGCCATGGCAAACAGGGGCAAAAATACCAACGGTTCTCAGTTCTTCATCGTCTTTCATACCCGGCAGAACTACGACAACGACTACGTCGCCTTCGGACAAGTTGTGGGGAACGAGTCCCTGGTGAGCATGTTCTGCTGCTTGATTTTTAAGATTAGACTTTGGGTGAAAAATTGCACAGTGATACCTAATTAAATTATAAGATTTCTAGCATAACTGTACAGTGATATCAAATTAAATGATAAGATTTCAAGCATAACTGTACAGTGATATCAAATTAAATGATAAGATTTCAAGCATAACTGTACAGTGATATCTAATTAAATGATAAGATTTCAAGCATAACTGTACAGTGATATCTAATTAAATGATAAGATTTCAAACATAACTGTACAGTGATATCTAATTAAATGATAAGATTTCAAGCATAACTGTACAGTGATACTTAATTAAATCATAAGATTTCAAGCATAACTGTGCAGTAGTGATACCTAATTAAATAATAAGATTTCAAGCATACCTGTGCAGTAGTGATACCTAATTAAATAATAAGATTTCAAGCACAGCTGTGCAGTAGTGATACCTAATTAAATAATAAGATTTCAAGCATAACTGTACAGTGATACCTAATTAAATGATAAGATTTCAAGCATAACTGTGCAGTGGTACCTAAGTAAATGATAAGAGTTCAGATATAACTGTACAGTGATAGGTGATACCTAATTAAATGATAAGAGTTCAGATATAACTGTACAGTGATACCTAATTAAATGATAAGAGTTCAGATATAACTGTACAGTGATACCTAATTAAATGATAAGAGTTCAGATATAACTGTACAGTGATACCTAATTAAATGATAAGAGTTCAGATATAACTGTACAGTGATACCTAATTAAATGATAAGAATTCAGACATAACTGTAGAGTAATGCATAATTAAATGTTAAGAGTTCAGACATAACAAAACATGCTAAGATAATGACAACTTTTTATTTGAAGAAAATAAAATATTTCCTATTTATTGAATTTTTGTATCCTTTAAATTAAAATCATATATATATATATATATATATATATATATATATATAATCTGTTTTATTTGTTTCTCAAAGTCATCAATATCACATATGAAGAATGACTCAACATTCATTCCAACACTTCTCTCTTCTATAACTCGGACAGAGAGAATGCTGGTATCATACATTTAACAAGAGCAACAGTTTGTGGGGACAATTTTGCTAAGACATTTTTTTCCCCCCTAAAATGCAGGCATTTCTGGAAAAAATCGGGGATGTTGAGGTTGAAGCCAACGGTTTCACACCAAAGAAGACGATCAAGATTGTGGACTGTGAAGCCAAGGACGTGAAAAAGTACAAAATACAGAGACGAGCGTCGGTCAATCACGATAAATTCTAGAAATTCTACAACGTATCATAGTACTTCATGATTTATAATTCTAATTTTCAGCTTAATTACATTCCACTTTCAATGTTGAAAATGTAGTTCATTCTATGTTTGTTTCTCGTAAGTTATGTTGTATAAGTGTTTACCTTAATAAATATTTGTTCGACAAAGAGTACTTTTGGTTTCTTTCTTGGTCTTTAGTGAGAGCACTCTGTTAGCCGAGTTCACGTAAAGATTGCAAGACTGTTTAGTTTAAGGATATGTATTTGATAATACCACGTGTGTAGGACATTCTATGGATGGTAAGAGTGATTGATAGTAAGCATGACTGATGGTAAGTATGACTGATGGTAAGAATGATTGATGGAAAGAGTGATTGTTGGTAAGAATCACTGAGCGACTGATAGTAAGGGTGATTGATGGTAAGAGTGACTGGTGGTAAGACTGACATAGTAAGAATGATTCATGGTAAGCGTAATTGATGGTAAGCATGACTGATAGTAAGAGTGACAGATGGTAAGAGTGACTGATGGTAAGGGTAGTTGATAGTGACTGATGGTAAGAGTGATTGATGGTAAGATTGACATGGTAAGAATGACTGATGGTAAGCATGACTGATAGTATGAGTGACAGATGGTAAGAGTGACTGATGGTAAAGGTGACTGATAGTGACTGATGGTAAGAGTGATTGATGGTAAGATTGACATGGTAAGGGTGATTTGTGGTAAGAGTCACTGATGGTATGAATGATTAATCGTAAGAGTCACTGATGGTAAGAGTGACTCTTTATGAGAGCTCAAAAGTAAAAATGTTTAAAACTTTTTCATCACTTTTATTTCCTAGATTTGAATAATGTGCAATGATATCGTCATCTTCATCATCATCATCATCATCATCGCCATCGTCGTCGTCGTCGTCGTCGTATACATGCGACTGGCAATGTAACAAGGAAAAATAGATGATAATCGTGCACAAATGACATACATATCATTATGTTATACTGTGAATAACTGTCGAATAATCTGGCACACGCTATAGCTCAATACAGATATTTAAAGAAGGGAAGTAATGCATTACACGATCGTCTGTTTCAGTATTTAGTCACTTCTAATCTCCCTTAGTATAATATACTAAAATCAATTAGTAGCAGGTAGAGTGCACTGTGGTCATAAGATGCACGTTTTTTTTTTGTTGCTATCTATAGCCACCTTTGGTTGTCCACAGTGCGACACTGAGTACCTCCATCTGATCTTTCTCTGTATGATGATCATATAGAATGTGATAGCCAGAAATATCTTAGAAGACGAGTCTAGAACTTTATTGACACTGCAGCATATTCCAGAACTTTATTGGCATCGCAGCATATTCCAGAACTTTATTGGCATCGCAGCACATTCCAGAACTTTATTGGCATCGCAGCATATTCCAGAACTTTATTGGCATCGCAGCACATTCCAGAACTTTATTGGCATATTCGCCTAGAGGCTAAGTAGCAATGTGGTTTTATCACAAAGGCGGCAGAAGATCAATAGGAACTTGCTAGCTTTAGATCAAATATATCGCCACCTGGGGAGTAGACTTCAGATGGACGCGCTACTGATCTTTGTATAAACTATGAAACAAATAGGAAAAGCTTTATTATTTACGATAACACACTTGTGGCGTTTCGGCGTGAGCCTTTGTCAAACAAAAACAAACAGGAGGAAGAATCAGAGAGAGAGAGGAGACAAAGTACAGATTCACATAAATTTAATCCCCTGGGAACAACTGTGTTAAGAGCACACTTATCTTAACATAGTGTTTGTGAGACAGGGAACATAGATCTGTTTGCTTAAAAACTCTGACCTACCTCTGTAGCCCAGAAACTTGTAGCAATCAACACTAATTGTAATTGTTATTTTTGCAAAATGTAATGTCAGGTTGGTGGACGGATGGGGACATGGAGATCTCTGGCGGGGATGAGGGAAGTCTGGTGTGAAACCAATGAATCCAGGACGTGACAAGCCTATGGGTCTTTACAACAATGGCTATCAGAATGATGTAAACAAAACAGAGCCAGTAGACTATAGGTGGCGGGGAATGGATATCGTTGAAGCACTCATCAGATTCCTCATCTCAGAGTCAGAGTGTCTTTGTGGAACTGTCTCAAACCATCTGACATAGAGAAGGGGCTTAAGTACAGCCACCAGAGGCTGGAAAACAAAGTTTTGGCCAGGCCAGCCACACTGTCTTCATGGCAGTCCGAGCAAGACCACAGTCTGCCCTAGCAAGGAAAGGTGCTGAAGTCGGAGTTACCCAGCCAAAAGGCGCATCGCAAAATCAGGGTAACACGCATTATCGCTAATGAAATGTCTATATCTACAGTTTTCAAACATGGTGCTCGCCCTGTGAAGACTAACCAGGCAGGTGCAGTGCCGGGCCCCCTGCCTCGAAAGGGTCCACCCAATGCTACTGGAGGTCCTCTCAGTTCGTCTTGTGGAGTCAGGAGACATGAGAGTAGAGCTACTGGCCAAAAAATACAATAGAAGAAAACAGCCAAAAAGCAAGAACTTAAAATAATGCAGTGGAATGCTGAGGGTGTCAGCAGTGTTAGAGATGGCTATAGCAAAAAGGTTGAACTAGAGAACATACTTTTTGCAGAGCAGGTAAGTATATGCTGCATACAGGAGACACACCTAACCAAAGATGCCGCCTTTAAAATCAGAGGCTACCAGTGTTTTAGATCAGACCGACAGGACAGAAGAAAAGGAGGAGTACTCACACTTGTTAAGAATAACATCAGCGCATGTCAGGTGGGAGTGTACATGGAAGGAGCCGAATACCAGATGATCCATCTAAAAAGTAGTAATACAGATTTCCACCTCCTTAACTATTACTGTCCTAATGACCGCCCACTTGCTTTAGGAACAATCCCACACAAAGAGAGACTGATGGTCTGTGGTGATTTTAACAGTCATTCCCAGAGCTGGGGCTATGACCACATAGACAAGAGAGGAGAGGAAGTTGAGAGCTGGCAGGATGATAATGGACTTCTCCTGATCAACCAGCCAATGAATGCCCCAACATTTTACTCCAGGGCTTGGCATACAAAATCAACACCAGATCTGGCATTCCACTCTCCAGATCTGAAGTGGAACATTACACGTGAAGTTGGAAAACAACTTGGAGGTAGTGACCATCGACCAGTCTTCCTGACAATAGAAAATGAACTCCTTAACACCAGTAACCCTCTCCCCAGATGGAACTATAAAAAAGCAAACTGGACAATGTACAGACATCGTACAGGTATCCTGGTGGGACAGCTGTCCATAGAAGGTAAGGATATTAACAGCATAGTGAAGGAATTCAATGCTTGTATCCTTCAGGCCGCTCGTGAAACCATTCCCAGAGGAGCTCGCAGGGACTATAAACCATACTGGTCTAGTGAGCTGGGAAAACTCCATGATGACGTGGAAGCAGCTCGAAAGCAAGCAGAAAATAGACCATGCCAAGAACACCACAATAATTACCAACATTCTAAGGCCAAATTTCAGAGAGCAAAGCTGCAAGCCAGACGGGAAAGTTGGAGAGAGAAAACAGAGTCCCTAAACTTTGAAAAGGATGGAAGGAAACTGTGGAAACTAATCAAACAGTTAAATGATGAGAGTACTGGAAGAAGTACAAAGATTACACTAATAGAGGATAGGAAAACTCTTACAGGTAAGCAGGTAGCAGATCACTTTGCTCGCATGTTTGCACAGGACTGCAACATTGATATCCATCCAGAGAAGGAGCGTACAGTGCGCATCGAGCCACAGAAAGAGGAGGAACAAGTCAGAAAAGTGGAGGTCATGGATGCACCAATCACACGCAGTGAGTTAGACCTAGCAGTTAGTAAACTGAAACCAAGGAAATCACCAGGACCAGATGGAGTGTCCAATGAAATGATCAAGAACCTGGGAATGGCAGCAATGGGAAAGCTGTTGGATATTTTCAATATGTGCTGGAGCACAGGTAAGTTACCTCAAATCTGGAAGGAAGCAAGCATGGTACCACTGCTAAAACCAGGGAAAAACAGTGATACTGCCTCCAGCTACAGGCCAATCAGTCTCACTAGCTGCCTATGCAAAACGATGGAACGCATCATTGACCTGAGGCTAAAATGGTACCTAGAAAGTGAAAACCTTCTCATTTCACAACAAGCAGGATTTAGGCAGTACTACAGTACAGAAGATCAAGTGACCTATCTCTCTCAAGAGATTGAGGATGCATTCCAAGAGAAAAACCTTGTACTAGCAGCATGGATAGACCTGAAGAAAGCCTTTGATAAAGTATGGAAAAAAGGTCTGTTGTGGAAACTAAGAAACTGCAATGTGAATGGAAAACTGTACAACTGGATAAAGTCCTATTTACACAATAGAAGAGCTAGAGTAGTAATGGATGGACACAAAAGCCAGAAAGTACTTCTGCGACACGGTGTACCACAAGGAGGAGTCCTTTCGCCTACACTATTCCTTGTATTCATTAATGACCTGGTCAAGGAACTTCCCTATGGAATCAAAGCAGCACTGTATGCAGATGATCTGGTCATGTGGTGTACAGATGAATATGCGACAGTTGCTACACAGAGACTCCAAAGAGCAGCAGACATCTTGACATCATGGACAAACAAATGGTGTGTAAGTATCAACACAGAGAAATCAAGCACCACTCTGTTCACCCTCTCATCTAAACAGAAAGCAGGTAAGATCTTTGTAAATGAAATACCCTTAAGGATGGACAACCAACCCACTTACTTAGGAGTGACTCTTGACTCAAAACTGACGTGGAAGCAACACATCAACAGTGCAGAAGCAAAAGCCAGAAGAAAACTAGCCATATTAAGAAAATTGAGTGGGACTACATGGGGAGCTAGTGAAAGAATCCTCAAGAACGTATATCAGCAAAGTATTCTACCACATTTAGAATATGGCTCAACATCTTGGTGCACAGCATCAAACACTACGCTGCATAATCTAGACAAGGTTCAAAATCAGTCACTACGGATTATCACAGGTGCCATGAGGTCCACACCAATAGTAGAAATGCAGAAAATAGTTGGTGTTCAACCACTAAAGGAACGTAGAGACACAAAGGTCATGACCATGGGAGAAAAATTCCTTAGCTCTGTAAGCCATCCCCTGAAGGAGAGATTCAATAACTTGGCATTAGGACGGCTTAAAAGAAGCAGCTTCATTCATCAGGCCAAGCGTATGCGTAAGCTGATACCTGACCTTCCAACTGTAGTCACTCCATTATCATCTGTACCAGAGCATACACCATGGAAAGAAGCAGATTATACACAAATAACTATTCAGACTGAAGTGAAAGGTGTGCAGAATGGTGAGATGCACAGCAGTCTTGTAAGATCAACAGCCACACTTAGTGTTCTAGATGACAAATATCCATGTGACACCTGGATACGTGTGTATACAGATGGATCTGCACATAATGCCATAAAGAATGGTGGGGCAGGAGCATATATTGAATATCCAAACAACACCATTGACAAGATTTCCATACCCACTGGTAAACACTGCAACAACTTTGATGCAGAAGTTAGGGCAATTATTGCTGCAGTTGAAAAACTATCAGACTCCAGAATTGATACATGTCCTGTAGTAATTCTCACAGATGCAAGATCAGTACTGGAGGCTCTTCAGTGCAACAAACTACCAGACCTTAAGGATGCCTTGTCAAAAATTGGCTTACAACATGGAGTCACTTTGCAATGGATTCCCTCCCACTGTGGGATACCAGGCAATGAGAAAGCTGACCATCTGGCCAAAGAAGGCACTGAAATGGAGCAACCAGACATACCAGTCACCTATAATCAGAATAAAAGCATGATAAAAACCTACAGGAAGCCACAAACACCACCACATGATGACTATCACATGCTAAACAGAAAGGAACAAGTCACCATCTTCCGTCTCCGAACAGGACACAGCCGACTCCGAAGTCATATGTATACAAAGTTTAAGGTTGGTACTACTAATCTATGTACATGTGCCCAGGTGCCCCAAACCGTGGAACATATCCTCCAGAAGTGCATCAACTACGAGACACTGAGAAATAATTACTGGCCCAGTGAAACCACTAAAGAAGATAAGCTCTACGGTTCCATACATGAGTTACAAAAAACAGTGAAATTTATCCAAGAGACAGGACTGCAGATATAGACAGACAGTGCGAACGAAGAAGAAGAAGAAGACATAAATTTAATGGTAACAGAACAATAAAAAAAAAATTGGAAAAATTAATAAAAAATGAAAAAAAGGACTTATCTCAGCCTCTGGATCAATACAGCATCAAAATTGCCTGTATGTCCTCGATAGTGCTTTGTGTATAGTTGTATAACTATACATGAATTATTGTGTGTTACTGATCTTTGTGAGGTTGTTTGTACAGATTAGCCATACATACCACCTATGGTGCAAAATACCCCGACGCCATCAAGTCGACGACCTGAACTGGAGTTCGACTGTGAAGATCTACTTCGAATCCACTCCAGAGATGAACGTTAGTGTGATTCGACTCAGAGCTTGATAGTAGAGATTTGTTGACTCAGTATGAGACCTGCAACTCAATGTTGGACCTGCACCCCGGCGTGAGACTAGCGACTCGACATGACACTTGCAACCCGGCGTGAGACTTGCGAATCGACATGGGACCTGCAACTCGGCGTGAGACTTGCGACTCGACATAGGACCTGCAACCCGGCGTGAGACTAGCTAGTCGACGTGGAACCTGCAACTCGGCGTGAGATTTGCAACTCGACATGACACCTGCAACCCGGCGTGAGACTTGCGAATCGACGTGGGACCTGCAACTCGGCGTGAACTAGCGACTCGACGTGGGACTTGCGACTCGACAAGAGGCTGGATATGAAGGCACTGAATGCAACACTGCCCCAATGCTTTGCTGAATTTATAACACATAAATTACTAAAGTATTAACTATTTTTTCTACGAAAGATTACTTATCCAAATGAATCACATTTTTCATAAAAGCTTTACAAATTTAAACAACATGTCAACACAAATTGGTATGTTTAATAAATCCTTGACAGGATAGTGAACAAAGAATATTTCATATTCTCTGCCCAAACCTTTGTTTAATAGTGGGCATATATAATAATTTACACATAGGAGAAGTGCCATTTCATTCATTACAATTTAATACATTTTCAGTGATAAAGTTCATAGTTTAGAACACGAAGTTAATGAAAGTCCCATACTGTTGTCCAGATGTTCATCTAATAGGACAGAGGAGCCAGACATTCGTTAATCCGGAATTTTCTTGACTTCGAAATTACGTTGAATAAGTTTGTTAAAAATGCTGTTGAAAGAAACGATATACTGGGTGCCTCATTATGCATAGAGATATTAGTAACCACGGAAAACTTAATTACAGAAGAGGCAGGAAGAAAAATATGAAGATCTGGGCAGTCTCTAGAATCTATTTCTTTGGGGGGGGGGGGGGGGGGGGGGTTCATACTAGTGTAAATTATTTTCCCACCCATTATTTCCATATATATTGAAGAACATGATCATTGTACAGACAATTAAGAATTCCATTCCTTCGAACTTTCATTCAAATTATAGTATCATAATTCTGCCACCCATGAGCTATTTTATGGTTGCTCATTACTTAAATCACACCATTCCCAGACTGTTCTTTATTTCAGTCACATAATTCCGAAACTGATCACTTTGTTCCCCCCAGTCAGTACACCGAACTGTCCTGAGGTTGTTCACTGTTTGAATCACACTGTTCTCAGATCGTTCTTTATTGTATTCATGTAATTCCAATTTTACACACTTTTTCAGCCAAAACAAACGAGCTCAACACGATTTCTTGCGAGTATGTGATATAAATAGCCATTGTGTGAGTATGTGCATGCGCGCGGGTGCTAAGTCAGTTAAATATTTTGAAGAATTTATTCAGCGCTTTCTTTTGTTGGATTCTCTCATCCTTTTTGTCCGGAGCAGCCTTGGGCGACTTGGGTCTTCGCTGCTGAAGATGGTGAAGATGTTGGGACTGGTGCTGGGTGGTCTGTTGAGTCTGCTGAATCTGCTGGTGATGGTGCGAACCAAGCCAAGTTGGAGGTCTCTCCTCCGCGATGAACAGCGGCTGTAGAAGATGGCCGTATTTGTCGCTGTGCGTAGCTTGTACAACTCTGTGGAACACTCTCTCCACGAGCTCGTATTCTTCCGCCGCTGTCGTCTCATAGAAAACAGATTCATACTCCGTTGCTAGGGACGCTCCTTCCGACTTGTTCACTTGCCTACGCAGTCAAAATATAAATACAAAATTCCACAATAAACTGATAGAATACTTAAAGACAATATGTAATGAACAAAATAATGAATGTGAGTTCTAGAAAAGTGCTGCTTGGAGAAGGTGCTACTTTTGTTCTAGATAGAAATATACAGGTTGTCTTTAAGAATGAAATTACTGTAAAAGATAAACTAGAACAGTAATTTCTTTAAGACTAAGTTTGTTTTGCTGAGGTTTCATTTTTACTGGACATACTAATGAGAACTTTTGTGTGTGTGTGTGTGTGAGAAAAAGAGAAATGGACAGAGAGAAAGGTACACAGACAGACAAAACGGAAAAAAGGCAGAGAGCGGGCGAAAGAAAGAGAACCAGAATAAGAGAGAGAGAGAGAGAGAGAGAGACTGACAGAGTGAGACAGGCAGACAAAGAAGACAGACAGTCAGAGTGAAACATACATACATATAGACAGACATCATGAATGAATGAATGAATGAATGATTGAATGAAAGAATAAATGAATGATCTTTATTTTTAAAAGATAAAGAATTAGGCACGGAGGCCCGTCTTACATTCTGCCCTTCATCACTCCATCTTTCATTCTTCCCACACACTCGATTTAATACAAGTATACAAATTACATTAAGAAAATAACATATCAAAAGAGTGTAAGATTAAGCTATTACATTCAAAGTAAAAGAAACGAAGTAATTAACAGACAGTAATTATCAGACAGGTACCGAGACAGACAGACAGACAGAGAAAGAGACACAGACAGAGAAAAAAAAACTGTTCTCAGTAATATGGCAAGAAAATGAATGTGCTTTGATTGAACTCATTAGTGACACCTGCCAGTTTTACCTGTCTGAATATCTTTGGTAACCCTTGGCCTGTATTTTACATGAAAAACTTTTTTTTTGTCTAGAAAGACGAACGGACCTTATTTTTGATGATCTCCATTCTTTCTCTTTTCTTCTGGTATATGACACAAAATTTGATAGTTTTTGTACTTCTGAACACTTCTTCTGTGGCATTCATTACCAAAGCTTGTTAGAGAAAGTCAAAGAAAGAAAGAAAGAAAGAAAGAAAAGTAAAAAAACGAACAATTATGAAGAAGTGTATAAGCAGTTAGACAAAGTTGTAGAAAAATGTGAGGAGAAAGGACTCAATTTAAATAATAAGAAGACAGAAGTCATGGTTATGTTCAAGAAACACCAGAAAATGCAGCATCAAAGTAAAAGGCACGTGGACAAATTCAAGTATTTAGGAACAATAATAACACAAGATGGAAGATTAAAAACGGAAATAAAGAGCAGAATAGCCCATTCCAAGTCAGCATTTATGAAAATTAAAAACATTCTGTGCAATAAAGCTCTGTCAAGTAACACCAGGAAGAGAATTATCATCTAACTCGTATTATTATATGGATGTAAAGCATGGACGATAAAAAAGAGCGCTCAGAATCTACTGGAAGCAGTGGAGACGTGGTTCACAAGAAGAATGATGAGAATACCATGGACAACCAAGAAAACAAATGAAGAGGTTCTACTGAGGCTGAAAAAAAAAACGATAGAAATTATTTCAAAATTCAGAACATGACAGTCCAGATTTGTAGGACATGTTTTAAGAATAGGCAGACTGAAATATCTAGTGACAACAAGAGATCTGGAAGGAAAAAAGGGACAGAGGAAGACAAAGAAACAAGATACATGATGGACTAAAAGAGTGGCATAGAGCACAGTCCAAAATACATATTATAGAATGAACAAAGAATAAATGGTTGTGGAAATCAATGTAATCAGCGCCTGATTGACATGGACCAGAGAGAGAGAGAGAGAGAGAGGGGGGGGGGGAGACAGACAGACAGAGAGACAGAGGGAGATCATAACAGTATTTACAATCAGTCAAAATTTAAGTGATTTGGAATTCATAACCGTGTTCACTTTTCTATAACCCGATCAGAAAGGGGGAATTTCTTGATCATAATCGAAGCATTGATCTTCCACAGACTCTAGGACAACGACCCTTACCTGTAGCGCTCCAAGTCTATCTTGTTCCCTACCAAAGCTACTGGACATTCTCGGCCTTGGCTTTTCATGAACAAAGAAATGTTCTCCATGTAGTCTCTGGCGACGTCGAAGGTCTGCCTATTTGTTATACTATAGACAATGATGAAAGCGTCAGCCCATTTCAGGTATCTCCCTGGATCGCTCTCTTCCTGAAACAATCGATAATAAGAACTGATTTTCCTGAAACAGCCAAACATAAGAACTGATTTTCCTGAAACAGCCAAACATAAGAATTGATTTTCCTGAAACAGCCAAACATAAGAATTGATTTTCCTGAAACAGCCAAACATAAGAATTGATTTTCCCGAAACAGCCAAACATAAGAATTGATTTTCCTGAAACAGCCAAACATAAGAATTGATTTTCCAGAAGCAATCAAACATAAGAATTAACTTCCAGAAACCAACAAACGTAATCTTTTTTTCCTGAAACAATCAATTTCACAAACGTGTCTTGTCTTGTCTTGTCTCCTTCCTCATGTACCTCTCAGTGTTGAGGAGGCACACGGACGTCTTGACAGGGCCACACGGTTTGCTTCATATAATGGAATATTTCACGTTTCTGTAGTTTCCTCCCTCCGATATTTGGTGGCTAGTCTTTCCCTCTGTTTTTCTACAATTCTTAATGTGAATGTTTCTGAAGTCTTGTGATAGTGGTACAACGTCACTAAACCATTTGACTTGCTTCTGGATGTAGTGTAATACATCATCATCATCATCATCATCATCACCACCATCATCATCATCATCATCAGGTGCCGTGCCGACTGGCGTTGGCTATTATGCTTCTCCAGAGTACCCGATCCTTCATGCAGGCCATCAGTTCAGTTGGTGATCTCCTCTCACACCATCCCGCCAGACTGTCCAGTATCATTTCTCTTGGTCTTCTCTTGATCTTTTTCCTTCTATTTTTCCTGTTGTTATAATATTTTCAATGCCCCCTCTTCTCATTGCATGTCCTATGAAAGTACATTGTCTCTCTCTTATTTTTTTGACAAGGTTTTTCTCTCTCCAGCTCTTCTCATACATTCTTCATTAGTTATTTTTACTGTCCTGGGGATTCGCAGCATTCTTCTAATAAACCACATTTCTGCTGCTTCCAATGATTTTTGTGCAGACTTGCCTATTGTCCATGATTCACTTCCATATAAAAAGATAGATTCAATACAGCATTTTAGGACTCGTTTTCTAACATTCATTGATAAAGATGTGTTAGCTAATATGTTTCTCATTCTCTGAAATGCAGTCTTTGCTTGGCCTATTCTGTTCCTAATTACTGTTCTGCATTTCCTATCTGAAGTTATTACTGCTCCAAGGTATTTGAATTTGTGCACCTGCTTTAGAATAGTTCTGCTTAATTTTATACTGCATGTTGGTGGATTCTGTTTCTTAGATATAATAGTCTCTGTCTTTTTTATGTTTAAAGTAAGGCCTTTCTGTTCACTTCCTTTAGCGACTTTATCCAAGAGATTTTTCAGGTCTTGTTGGTTCTCAGCAGTCAGTGTAATACTTGTGTTACTCAAATCTTTACTTTTACGATGTCATTTCTGATTTTGTCTCTTCTTGTTACATTTAATATTCTCCTCAGACATTTCATTTCCGTTGTGATGATTTTCCTTTCATTTGTAACTGCTAGTGTCCATGTTAGATATTGATGGCACAAGTTTGGAGGAAGGCTGTGTTGTACAGTGCTTTTTTTTTGCTTCAGTTGTGATATATTTGTTTTTCATTGAAAGTGTCATTTGCTTTATTGCATATGTTCTTAATTTGAGCATCGATTTTCCTAAATCGTTTATACTTTATTCCCTGGGTTTTTTAAATGCTTTATTTGTTGATTGTCCAGGAAGATCTGTCTTAGGACTTCTTCTTTAGCAATGGTCAGGATTTCCGCTTTCTCCGCATTGATTTTCATCTTGGGTTTTTTCACATGCTCTTTCACATGCCATTGGCCTGCTGTAGTTTTTCCTCTGATGTGGCTGAAAGCGCTTGAACGCCAGTAAAAAGAAGTTCATCTGTGGTCCACCTAATGGACATGTTTTCTGAAAAGTGTTGTCAGCTGAACTGGATTTTTTTTTTCTGGAGTTGATTTGTTGAGCAGTTTGGTGATGACATTCTTACTGTGCATGTTAGCTTCTTTGTAGATGTTCTCAGCGTATAATATCAGCGTATAGAATAGTAACACATAAATAGTTTTGGGCATAAGTATAAATAAAAGTAAATACACTCTTGCAAATATACACAAAGCTTGGCAGTAAGGACAAAGTATTAAGATATATATAGAAGGTGTATAACTTGCATATTGTTCTAACAAAATACACAGTCACATTCCCTCCCCCACTAAGTTCTCGTCTACTTTTTCCTTACCTGCATCTGAGACTCCATGACCGTCAATTATAAATCCCCTACACCAACCATCTACCACAACCATCTACCCCAACAATATTCATTTATTTCATCTATCCTTTTCTCGGGCTTGATAACCACACTCTCTCTCTCTCTCTCTGCCTCTCTCTCCTTTCCCTACCCTCTCTTTACCACCAGCTAGGTAGTCAGAATGGCCTCACAAGTCTTCATTATCACACGCACTCTCGGACGAAGATTCTTGCAAGTCACAGGTACATGCTCCCTTTTTTCTGTTTCTCATTCTCATTTGTTATATAACGCATTAATAAAAATTTATATGCTCTCTTATTTTCCTGTTTCTTTGTCCTTTATGTTTTTGTATAATTTAGATGTAAACCGAAACATTACAACTGTGTGCAGGAAACTCTCTACCGTAGAGAGCGGAACAACAACACAACTCCTTTAGATCATCAGAGGAAGTACCCCCACCCCCTCAGAAAGTGTTTCGGCCCTTTAAACTCCTGACACTCTAAGGCCCTGTGAGTTATTACTTTTTCTTTTTTTTTTCGGTCCCGGGATTGAACCCATGATCTTCCAGTTGCCGCTGCACTTTTTTTCCTGAAGTGCGTCTTTAGCGATTTAGCTACGGAGGACTGGTATTGGTTGTGACAAATGAAATTACTTATGTTCCCAATGCTTGTTTCGCATACTCCACAGCCAGCATGAGGCCTTTTCTGCTGTTTCTGAAAGGCGTCTCAATGCCCTTGCTCTTGCTTGTCCCTTTATGCCTAGTTGCTTACATAGGTCATATGCTGATGTTGCTACGAATCCTCTTGCTCCCACTTCTACAGCTATCACTTTTGCCCTGATTCCTTGTTAGTTAATTAATTGCTTGTTAATTAATAAATGTGTTCCTACTTCTGTTTTAAATAGTTTTAACATTTTGTTATAACTAGTAGCGGAGATAGTACGCATCCCTGCCTCACCCCAGATCTGGCAATGAATGAACCCCGTTGTCCCATATTTGTTTTAACTGTACAGTGCCTGTTTTCATATAGCTTTTTCCACAGGTTTATCAAATGTGTACACGCTCAGTAATCTTAGATTTCCCAGTTTATCTCTGTCTGTTCTATCGAATGCTTTTTCTTAACCTGCACAAGCTACGTGCAGTATCAGATTGTGTGCTCGAGTGATTTTTCTGTCGGTTTGGAGAATAAAGTTTCTGTACAAATTCCTTTTTTCCTGAAAACTGTCTAACTCCGCTTCAATCATTGGCCGCACTATTCCTTTTTTCCAGGACCTTACAGAATATTTTTCCGTATGACTTAATAATGACATGTTTCTGTATTGACTACAATGTATAAACTAGAAAAAAAATAGGAACAACTTTATTTTTTAACGAATACACAGTTATTACGTTTCGCCGTTTCGTCAGAGAATACAGGACGATGAATAAGATAAAAGAGACAAAGTATAGGATTACACTAAATTAAGTTAATGAAATTTAAAACAAAATTTTAAAAACTGCTCTACTGAGGTGCTTTGTGTATAGTTGTACACTTATACACTATTTATCGTGTATTGACTACAATCCTTTTAACTGCCCTTTTTTTTCTTCCAGGATAAGGAAACTTTGGCATTTCCCCTGTCCCACGGCGTTCATTGCTTTTCTTATATCAGGTTATAGAGTTTGTGAAGGCAGGTTATTCTGACATCTTTCGTACATCTGATTAATTCACTGGATGTTCAGCCACACCCAGGAGTTTCGTGTAATGGGCTAGCTTTACGTATGGTCTGGGTCTCATGGAACCGATTGTGTGTTATCTCGATGCTGATGAACCTTAGCCTGTTGAGTAGCTTGTCTGTGTATTATCTCCACCTCTATAATACAAGTTCTGGTTCGTATATTGTCTCCACCTCTATAATACAAGTTCTGGTTCGTATATTGTCTTCACCTCTATAATACAAGTTCTGGTTTGTATATTGTCTTCACCTCTATAATAAAAGTTCTGGTTCGTATATTGTCTTCACCTCTATAATGCAAGTTCTGGTTAGTATATTGTCTCCACCTCTATAATACAAGTTCTGGTTCGTATATTATCTCCACCTCTATAATACAAGTTCTGATTGGTATACTGACTCATCTTTAACATCGTTCACAATCTTTGTTCCGTCGAAGTCATCGGACCCTCTTTCTCATTGAACTGATCTTTTTATAAAAGATTTTGGTAACTTCTCTGTGTACGTTGTTGAATGTTTCGCGACATACCTGATATGATCTTTATATTTGTTGCTTTTATTGCTGTCTTAGGTAAGAAATGTAGTCTTAATCCTTCTTAATTCTCGCCCATTCTTTAAATTTATTCTTATTTTCTCTTACAGCCTCTTTCACCTCATTTCCCCATCATTTTATTAATAAATGAATTTCGGTGCCTTCCTTTTCCCAGTTACATTTGTTTCCCTTGCTGCTTGTAAAATGCTGATTTTTAACAGTATCCACTCATCTTCCCTTATTTCTTTTTAATGAGTAATACAATGACCAAATTATTCACTTCTTTCCTATATTCCTTTTTCACATTCTTTTCCCTAAGCTTGCTTAGTTTTGCCGTTTTGCCTATCTTCTTCTTATGAGTTCTAATATGATACTTTTCCTATGTGTTCTAATATGATACTTTTCCTATGTGTTCTAATATGATACTTTTCCTATGTGTTCTAATAATCGCTGCTACTGTGGTTTGTTTTTTTTTTGGTCAGTAAATGAGCTCGGGCTGGCTTCTGGTCTTGGGTCTTGTCAATCATCATGACTGTCCTTTACTTGTGGCTCCTTGTCAGTTAAATAAATCAGCGTGGCTTCCACAGGTCAGGCCATTTCATTTGCACCAAGTGTATATGTGGGATTCTCTGTGTAAGAATGTATTTGTGAGGAAAGGGCCATGTCGCCGCACAGCTCTCTGGGCTTTCTGTCATTTTCTTAGAAACTGTTCTTAAAATAAGCAAAGATCAAAGCAACTGTTACTACTGAACAGAGAACAGATCAACCCTTCATGTATGACTACTGATTTAGAAAACAAAGAAATACAAGAATAGAAGTAAATGACGAAAAATTAGTTTTTACATTTTCTAATTTACTAAACATTCCATTCCTTTTAGCTCAGTGGTTCTTAAGCTTTTGGATCATGGGCCGCCTTTTCTGTCTAAGAACAGATGTGGTTCCCTCAGTAGAATTAAAGTATTAAATAGAACCCACATAATGCCAAGATTCTTTTTTTTTTCTAATCGAGTCAAGACATCTGCTGGTTTCTGGATCCCATGAGTTAGAAGATACTATGGATCCCTGGTCTGTGGATCCCCTGAGTTAGAAGATACTGTGGATCCCTGGTCTGTGGATCTCCTGATTTAGAAGATACTGTGGATCCCCTGAGTTAGAAGATACTATGGATCCCTGGTCTGTGGATCCCCTGAGTTAGGAGATACTGTGAATCCCTGGTCTGTGGATCCCCTGAGTTAGAAGATACTATGGATCCCTGGTCTGTGGATCCCCTGAGTTAGGAGATACTGTGAATCCCTGGTCTGTGGATCCCCTGAGTTAGAAGATACTATGGATCCCTGGTCTGTGGATCCCCTGAGTTAGGAGATACTATGGATCCCTGGTCTGTGGATCCCCTGAGTTAGAAGATACTATGGATCCCTGTTCTGTGGATCCCCTGAGTTAGGAGATACTATGGATCCCTGGTCTGTGGATCCCCTGAGTTAGAAGATACTATGGATCCCTGGTCTGTGGATCCCCTGAGTTAGAAGATACTATGGATCCATGGTCTGTGGATCCCCTGAGTTAGGAGATACTATGGATCCCTGGTCTGTGGATCCCCTGAGTTAGGAGATACTATGGATCCCTGGTCTGTGGATCCCCTGAGTTAGGAGATACTGTGAATCCCTGGTCCTTGGATCTCCTGAGTTAGAAGATACTGCGCAAAGTATTACATAGAAGATATTTCTATTTTCTTTTGAATGAAAATTATTATTTGTTTCGGTGCTGGGCTATACAGTGGTGGTGGCTTTTAAAAAAAAAACTAACCAGGAATAAAGGCAGCATTGAAATACCACGAATATAAATAGCTTATCAAGGCAGCTCTTGATGAACGAGTTCACAAAAATAGCCAACAATGAATCATTACTTCTTCTCTCTCTCTTTTTTTTAATATGCACGGTGCAGCTGTTCTGGAAGGTGGTATCTAAAGTTTTGGATTAGCTTCCACAGGTGACCTACATTCATTCAGTTTAATGCCTGTCCTTTGTCACGCCCCCGAGATAAGACTGACAGGTGAGCTATAACAAGGCGAAGTGATAACACGTTTATTATAAGTCGTAGCTACTTGATTTAGATGGCTTATTCTAGTCTTGCTACCGCATTTCTCCTACTTGTTTGTCACTAAATTATTATTTTATTTTTAGGAGTTATATCAGCAACAGAGATAGGGGTAGGGGTGAGAAAAAACGTGGGGGTGGGGAGAGGATGGGTGTGGGGATGAGTTGAGAAAGTTTGACTTATTAACAAAAGGGAAAGTAAGGAGTTCAAGACAAGCTGGTGCCAAACAGTATGATTTTTGTTACATAGATAAATAAATCATTAATATAAATATAAATTAACTATAAAACTTCTTAACTTCTTAACTATAACACTTCTTTGTGTAACGCTGCAACAAAGCTAACGCCACCCAATCTTGCCTTGACACAAGCCCTTTAGATAAATTTGTATCTTTGCTTTAAAATTCAGCATACTGGTTGTTCTTTTCTGTTAATTTTTAGCATTTAAAAAAAAAGTTAATTGTTTTTTACATAATTTTATTGGGGTGGATTGGTGTAGGAATCAGGTCCTTGAATAAAGGGGCGGGGGTTGCATGGAAGTAGCTAAAAATTGTTGTCATAATTAACAGACTATTCCTTATTTTGTGCCGGTAGCCTGACATTTCTGTTACAAAATTGAAGATAAACACAAAGAAGAGAAGCGATAAAAACGAGACTAGACAATAACAACAACAACAACAACAACAACAACAACAACAACAAACTCAACCTACGGGACGTGGTCATGAAATTATTACATTCCACTGTTGTAGTAATCGTTCTAGAATGTGATGTTTTTCAAAGATTGTGAAGAGTAGAGAAATGATTTCCCATTCTTAGTGTTCAGTGACGTTTGCTCTCATTTCCGTTACCTCCCTTTTTTTCTCCACCGCGCCTGATCACTAGCCATGGTTCAATAAATCAGAGTAAAAAAACTAGGGAGTAAAAATAAAAGTGATAAAAGTTTGCACATTAATAGTTCTGGAACTAGCACCTTCCCCCATCCTGCAGCTGAAAACTAACATTATTATTTGTTATATTATTTCATTCTCTGCGATAGTGCTTTTATTCCTTTGTTTGTTGTTGTTGTTGTTGTACGAATGCGTGAGTAGAAATATTACTTTCTTATTATGAAGAAGATTGTTCATACAATTTCGGCAGTTACTTCCCCTTCTACTTTTCAAAACTTAAAATATTGGGCGCTCCAAAAGCTACTTTATACCCTCTGGAGGCCACTGTAGAGAAAGTCTGTGTTACTTAGAAGAGAAGTTGCCAAAGATTTAGACGAAAACTGACCGCCTTTCCTTCTCCAGCTCAAGAACGAGTCAGGTACCCATTTCTACAGCTGAGTGGCTGGGTTGATTCCAACCAGACCTGAACCACCAGCTTCTCCCTATTTGTCGACCACTCTAACCACTCCCACTCCTTAAACGGAAGTTGATTTTTTAAGTCAGTCGTTTCAATCTTTAAGTCAGTTGTTTCAATCTTTAAGTCAGTCGTTTCAATCTTTAAGTCAGTTGTTTCAATCTTTAAGTCAGTCGTTTCAATCTTTAAGTCAATCGTTTCAATCTGCAGCCATCTTTTTGCCAGAAAGTTTCCACCTTAAAAATGTATTTTTCTTGTATGTTTAGGAAGATTACTCTGCTTTTTCCTGATTCCATAAGTTGTTCAGAAATTTCATATCTGTCCCGGAATTCACCTTTTATGGGACATTATTTGTTAAGTGTGCCAGTCTTATTTTTAACATGGTCCTGTATGAGACACACGTTCTGAAACACTTCTGTGTGTAACGCTGCAACAAAGCTAACGCCACCCAATCTTGCCTTGACACAAGCCTTTTAGAATCCCAGTTTAAAGTTCTCAACTCATGGTGGAAGATGTTAGTCTCTTATAACGTGAAGCTAATTAAAGACATAATACTTGAAGAACATATTGAAAAGCAGAAGCCATTAATATTGAACTTCATAGACTTTTAAAAAGGCATTTGATAGCGTACACAGAGATTCATTATGAAGAATTTTAAGTGTATATGGAATACCATCTAAAATTGTCAACATTATTAAGGCCTTATACAATGGATATGTTTGTGCAGCCAAGACAGAAGAAGGGATGAGTGAATGGTTCCAAATTGAAACAGGCATGAAACAAGGATGTATACTGTCTCCTTTGCTTTTTTGGAATTAACAATAGACTTCATAATGAAAGAATGCTGCACAGATAACACAGGTATTGACTGGGTACATGGGACCCAACTAGAAGATCTTGATTTTGCTGATGACATAACTCTTATCAGTAACAATGTGAATTCCATGCAAAAAAAAACAGATAGCCTGTCTTCAATGGCTAGCAAAATAGGACTTGAAATTAACAAGGACAAAACAAAAATAATGAAAATTCCCATTAGTCAAAATGGAAAAATACACATAGAAGGGACAGATATTGAAGAAGTCAATCAATTTGCATACCTTAGCAGCTACATAGACCAGGATGGTGACACCAGAAAGAAAGTTAGAATTAGAATTGCAAAAGCAGCATCGATCTTCAAGAATCTTGAGAACATATGGAATTCAAAAGTTATAAGCACAAAAACCAAGTTAAGACTATTTAATTCAAATGTAATATCCACCCTCATTTATGCATGCGAAAGCTGGACAAAAAATAAAGAAATAGAAAAGAAATTAGACTCTTTTGAAAACAAATGCCTAAGGAAAATACTCGGCATCAAGTGGAACGAATTCAAGAACAATGCAGAAATAAGACAGATGACTGAACAACAATCAGTTTTATGGGTGATCAGGAAAAGGAGATGGACATATGTTGGTCAAGTGATGAGAAGAAATGATCAAAGAATCCCACAACAAGCTATCAAGTGGAACACAACAGGCCAAAGATAAAAGCGGCAGACTGCGTGAAACTCTGAAGAGACATTGTTAAGAGAGGCCAAATTAATAGGCATAAAATCCCTTGATGAATTTGAAAGACTCGCCGAAGACATGAAAACTTGGAGAACTACCTTGCGAGCTATATGTGACGTTTAACGGCACGAGAAGGATATAAGATAAGATAATTAAAGATGAATTTAAATGTTTCGCCCTGTGACATGGATGCAGTCCATATTTTTAATGATATCAAGACGCACAAAGTCCTCGCCTAAGAATACACACATCAGTGTAAGTTATAACTCATTAAGCTTTATGTAGACAAAAATTTCGTAAACATCTTATGAAGCAGCTTTTATCATTTAGATGCCAAGACTTAAAAACAAAATCATCTCAGCCTGGACCAAAAATAACGAGGGCAGAGTGACATGGAGAATGACCTCGAGGTTAGAGCGTCCTGTTTCAGACCTGAAACGGCGGTCCCTTGACCTTAAAAAGTTGCTTTAATTGATTAACTTCGTTCTGCTCATTCATTCAGTACATGCTGGACAGAACACGTTGAGGATCGTCTTTAGTCATTTTGCCTTCTTCTTCTTCTTCTTCTGCTTCTTCTTCTTCATACGCTCTTTGCGTGGTTATTAGTAACGAAGTCAGTTGAGTTACACTTCTTAGCTCCTTCAAAAACAAAACAAACCTCCCCCCCCCTTTTCTACTTTCCCCTCTGAACTTTCCAGCGATTTTCAGGTTTTCGAACGTGCACCCTCTGATGAGACTTCAGCAAATACTGACATTTTTTTCTTAGCTTCTAATTATTTTTCTTTTGTCTGTATACATTATGTAGAATTTCTCCATATAAATGAATGAATAATCTTTGAATCTTTTGCGAAGAGCCACTTACAAGAATGAATGAGTTTTCCTAAACCATGATACATATACCAATGTTTAGTCTCAGATACCAAAATGTTAAGAGTGGCTGAATGGGTACATGGCTTTTTGAACTGAAAACAGAGAGTTGTATCCTGGCTGTTGCTTTGTATCACAGCCAAGCTTCCATAGAAACATCTACACGCTCATAGTCTCGGGTTTCGCGAGGAATTTTGCTTCCAAAACGAAACACCCTTCCCCCCACACACACATACCAGCTTATTCTATTCATTAGCCATTCTGTTTTCCTCCACTACGGGCCCCCGCGGAAGACCTCTGGGCCCTCCCTTAAAATGGGGAAATTCTTTCGGGCGCTGTGGTAATACACTGGCTGGGCCCTCCTTCTATTGGGCCTGATCAAATGCACGTTTACATGCAAACATATATACAGAACAAATATACAGGACAAACACAGGACTTATACACAGGACATATATACATGACATATATACAGGACATATACACACAGGTCAGACATTCGTGTTTTCTCTGTGTAGACTTCTATATTTTACTTATCCCAGGTATGTATGATCTAGGTACTGCCAGCCACTGTTTGTACCACAATGTCACAAAGAACAGTAACTCACCTTATCACACGTGTCCATGACGTGAACTATGAGATCTTGACCATCGCATTCTAGATGTTTCGTGTAGGTGCCCTCTGGCAACAGAAAGAGAACTTCACTGCTAAATGTTACATAGAAAAATCTAGCATAAATCGGTCCTGTTGCTATTACATAAAAAATCGTTGGTAATTATAAAAACAGACAAAACTATAGTTATCAATAGATAAAACTACAGTACTATGTGAACGTAACAAGACGGTAAGATACTAATATCAGAACATTACAATATGACATATCTCACTTCAGGCTGTGGACTGGAAACTTATTGAAGAAGCTCCCTATAGATTGTATGAGAAGATAAGTGTTGAGTGACTATTCAAGAGTGTCTATTTGGATACTTGTATTTGTCAGTCTGAACTGCTGCTGCTGCTGCTGCTGCTGTCTGAAGGGCTATCGAATAACTGGCTGTTTGTTTCCAAGCAAAAACTGTTTGTTGTGAAATTTGATTTTGTGTTTGAATCACAACTGTGTTGTCGGGAGGTTTGATTTTGTGTTTAGACAAAACTCTTTTGTTGTGGTGAAATTTGATTTTGTGTTGAGACAAAACTCTTTTGTTGTGGTGAAATTTGATTTTGTGTTTTAGACACAAACTGTTTGTTGTCGTGAAACTTGATTGTGTGTTGAGACAAAAACTGTTTGTTGTTGGGATATTTGATTTTATGTTAAGATTAAAAACTGTTTGCGTTGCTATGACGAATGATGCTCGGCAGGAGCCAAACCCCGGACTTTCGCCGCGAGGGATGACTGAATTAACCGGTTCTTTCGTCGGTTACTCTCTCAAGGAACGACCCTGCATGATTTAGTCACATTGTTTTAGCCACGTGTATCTTGTCAGTTATCTATTCTTGAGCCCATTCTTTTCTCACTTCATTTATTGCCCATTCCGACGCTCAGATACCTGCACTGACTAATATTAGCAGCAAAAGATAGAAAAAGCTTCGGGTATATGTACTGCTATGTTCCTATATGTTATATGTCGATATGTTGAAAATATGCATCCTCGTTTTGTGTTGACTCACCCAGATCTGGATCGTATTCCATTATAAACCTCCTGGTTATGTACTTCACTGTCAGTGCTGGGAAAGAAACAAAGCAATCAGGATAAATCTTTGGAAACAGAGTGCAAAACGAAGATACGCTGGATGCACAAAATATAGCTACACAGAAACTACATTAAACTGAAACAGTCAGTAAAAGTTAATTCACAAGTTGGGTCTTAGAGATTCTAAAATATCTTCTTCTACATATATACAATTTCAGACTTCAGATTTTTTCTTCTGAAGTTTAGTTTTTAAAGGGTTAACAAGACTATCTTGCTTTGCTTGGGGGTATGAGTAGGTAAAAGGGTTTTAAAAAAATAATATCTTGCTTTGCTTGATATATTAGTTGGTAGCTGTAACTAAAATAAGAAAAAGTAACAAATACATTATATAGGTACATTTTTGTTGTTGTTGTTGTCTTTGTTGTTTCGTCATTAACATTTGATACGCAGTTATATAAGGTTCATGTATCTGTTTAGGAACAACTTCTGTAATATGCACACACATGCCTAGAGAGCGAAATTAAATGTGCGTAAACATACACAAATACTCTTTCACTTCGTTTTCTGCTCTCTCTCCTCCCCTTTTTTTGGCTTCTATATATATTTGCGTATTTTTTTCATAAAAACATCTTATACAAAGTGTATTTAAAAGCGTACAGAAGCCTCTTTTGTGAAACCTTGTAAAAAGAATTCCCTGATTTCGCTAAACAGGGAAAATTCTCTGCATTTTTCAGAGGAAACTGATCAAAACAAAAGGTAAACAATGCCTGCTGTTTCAAATTACCGCCCACAGAAATGTGAAGTAAACAGCAGCAGGGATGGTGGTAAATAAACGCATGAAACATCTCAACTTTACACATCCCTACATCGCGCTCAGTAGAAACTCTGATTCCTCAATGACTCATTAACTTATGAAAGTAGAAAGCTCCTTTTAAAACAAAAAAAAAATGTGTTTAGTCCAAGGCAGACTCTGCTGAAAATTGGAACTCAGATTTTGAAAGAACAGTTTTAAGTTTCGAGAGTGAGTCACGGAATTTTTCGTACTGCTATCAGTCTCTGAAAACATTTTATTAGCACACAGCAATAATGCGAAGTGTTCCACTATCCAGTTTGCTATTATGTTAAATTTAGCATTCCGAGTACTATTATACTTAAGTAATTATATACATGTACTATGAAACAAGTAATAAATAACGAAATTAAAGTGAAGGGAAAATGTTTGTCTTTGTCTAATTACTATATAAAGGTTACAGACTATAGTCTGGAACTGTGAAAAAGTTTATGTTCTTCAAGTTCTGTTATTTAAATGTAAAAACTCTTATGAACCTATAAAAATATAACATATGTGATAATGGTAATGATTTTTAAAAAAAATTACACGCGTGTTACTCTTTCATTTTAAAACAGCACTGGCAAGGTTAGGAGATCCAGCACCAACTGTGCGAATCAAATGCCCAGAGAGATACTGAGGGAAAGTCAATCAAATGAAAAGTAGCACATTTTCTAACCCAACTCATATTTTAAAATAAATAAATAATATACAGTAACTTTCGTTCAGTTTCCTTCTGCCAAAATTTATGATTAAAATTTGTTCTGTCAGACCATGGACATTAGTTCAAGAGTTAAGAAACTGCACGCAATATTAAAAAAAAAACAGTAAGAAATCATATTTAAGAAAAGCATCATTAACCCACATGAAATACATTGATCTATGAAGCAAAGAGCCGGGCCCTAGCAAGTCTAGGCCCTCAACACTGAAAGGTATATAAGGAGAGACAGGTAAGGGGCGATAACCCGTGTTTCTGTATTTTGTTTTCTTGAAGACCTTTGAATGGTAGTTCGCTGAAAATGTAGACTGTTTTTACTTTTGTTCAGTTTCCACAGATTTAAAAAAAAATAATTACCAGAATTTCATGATAAGCATTATAATGGTTCTAACAGTAGTTACAACAGTAAGTAGTTCAATTCATGTGAATGAAAAGCTGTGTTTATCATTTCATTTAGAATTCCGAGTTTTCTGAATAAAGGAAGCGAACCAGCTGGAAAAGTGTATTGTGAAAGCACGATCAACTCAGTTATTTCCCCTTTCGCTTCTCGACCTTTTGGTTAAGATCAAAGTGGCTGAGGTCAAAGTGTCCTCTTGGCAGGTACCCTGATCAACATGCCCTTTGGTTAAAACAAAAACGTCGTTATTTTTTAACTAAACGAGATGCCCGAGTCCTGCCCTGCACATTGAATGCCGCGGGTATGGTCCACATCTCGTTACGGGTGGACCCGGTTTGCAGTACCACCGGGTCACGGCCTGTTGTTTTCGTCGTCGTTAAAAAAAAAAAAAGTTATTTCCCCTTTTTGTGTAATCGGGTTTTAATTGGTTTACATCACGCGGGAACTTAAATTACACGTCAAGTCTGGATGCGCAACTTTAGCCTATATTGACAAGTCCTTGCACGTGAACCTAACAACAAGGCAGCTGTATCTCCATGCTGTCAAATCTTATACTAAGACTTGATTTAGTTCTTCTGACTTTCATAGTTCTAGCCTCAGAAATCTATATGTAGTGTCCTGGGTCTTCAAATTACCCGCGGGACACTGACCAACTCTGGGGATACCTGTATCACTCAGTCTATCACACACCCCTGACTGCACACGTGAGACATGTACCCAGGGCCGCCTTAACAACAATGGGGTGGGGGCCCGAGGCAAAGTAGTAATAAAAACAAAATAAGCCGTCTCTGCCCACTCATGTACAGCATACCCGCTACATACATTCATATACATAGATTTCCATGGGGCCCCTTGGCAGTGCTGAATCGGGTTATGGAATTTTTCTCACAAGCCCTGCATACAGGTAAGTTTTCTGTTCATTTAATACATCCAGGTGAAGTAAGTACTCACTCAGGTGTTTAGGAATGGCAGCTACTTTAGTTTTCTTCCCAAGAAAGTGGAATTTTGATAGCAGACTTCCAGTTTACTGTTGCGGAGACAATGTTCAGCGCACCAAAGTGTGCGTCAATTGTGGATTAGAATTTGGAACTTTGCCTGCACCGAAATTACTTTCGGAGCCAAGAGCGAAAGGAAATGAGAGAGAAGGGGAGGGAGAGAGAGAGGGGAGAGAGAGAGAAGGGAGGGAGAGAGAGAAGGGAGAGAGAGAAGGGGAGGGAGAGAGAGAGGGGAGAGAGAGAGAAGGGAGGGAGAGAGAGAAGGGAGAGAGAGAAGGGAGGGAGAGAGAGAGGGGGGAGAGAGAGAGAGCTGTTTATTATCTCCACGTGGGTGCGTTTGATGACTTGAACGGTCATGAATTGCCACAATCATCATCGTCATCATCATCATCATCATCATGGAGTGTCTGCCGAGCAGTATAGGCCTTTATCATTATCATCATGTGTCTGCCGGGTGGTGATCAACTCTGTATTGATGTTCTCTGTAATCCTTAATCGTTGGTGTTCTCTGTAATCAACCTTTGATGCTCTCTGTTATTTCACTGCACCATTTTCTCTGAGGCTGACGTCGTCCTCTCCATGATTTTTCTTGACCGCAGGAGCAAAGCTCGTTCTTGAGACGTGTCGCTTATGGTTTTTTTAAAAGCCACAAAAAAGGCTCCTCATTCATGGTCCCATGAGATGTCATTAGGGGATCTGTGAGATGTCATTAGGGATCTGTGAGATGTCATTATGGGATCTATGAGATGTTATTAGAGGATCTGTGAAATGTCACTATGGGATCTGTGAGATGTAATTAGGGGATCTGCGAGATGTTGTTAGAGGATCTGTGAGATGTTGTTAGGGGATCTGTGAGATGTTGTTAGGGAATCTGTGAGATATCATTAGGGGATTTGTGAGATGTCATTAGAGGATCTGTGAGATGCCATAAGGGGGTCTATTAGATATCATTAGGGGATCTGTGAGATGTTATTAGGTGACCTGTGAGGTGTCAGTAGGGTATATGTTAGATGTCATTAGGGGATCTGTAAGATGTCATTAGGGGATCTGTGAGATGTTAATAGGGGATCTGTGAGATGTTATTAGAGGATCTGTGAAATGTCACTACGGGATCTGTGAGATGTAATTAGGGGATATGTGAGATGTCATTACGATATATGTGAGATGTTATTAGCGGATGTGTGAAATGTCACTACGGAATCTGTGAGATGTAATTAGGGGATCTGTGAGATGTTATTAGCGGATCTGTGAAATGTCATTAGAGGATCTGTTAGATATGGCTTGGGTTTCTGTGAGACCAGCGGTTATGTGAGATATGGCTAGATGTTATGTGAGATCTGGCTAGATGTTAAGTGAGATGTGATTAGATGTTATGTGAAATGTGGCTAGGTGTTATGTTAGATCTGGCTAGGTGTTAAGTGAGATGTGAGTAGGTGTTATGTAAGATAAGGCTAAGTGTTATGTGAGATGGGACTAAGTGTTATGTGAGATGGGGCTAAGGGTTATGTGAGATGTGGCTAAGTGTTATGTAAGATATGGCTAGGTGTTATGTGAGATGGGGTAAGTGTTATGTAAGATGTGGCTAGGTGTTATGTGAGATGGAGCTAAGTGTTATGTGAGATGTAGCTAAGTGTTACGTAAAATGTGGCTAAGTGTTATGTGAGCCATATCCATCAATGGTATGTGATCCAGGACCCAAAAGAAGAAAGAAAGAAAGAACTAAAACTCTTTCAAATTACTTAACATGACATAACTTTGCAACTAATAACAAAAGTTATGTATAACATCACGTAGGAGGTCAAACTTTTTAAAGATTTTATGAAACACTTCAAAAATTAAAAGAGCCATACTTTGTAAAAAACTAAATTGATAATCTTATATCTTATATCTGTCCCGTGCCGTTAAATGTCACGGAGGGCTCGCAAGGTAGTTCGTCAATTTTTGCTTTTTTCAGCGAGCTTTTCAAACTCATTAAGGGATTTTATGCCTGTTAATTTGGCCTCACTTAACAATGTCCTCTTTAGAGTTTCACGTGGTCTGCCTCTTTTTTCTTCGGCCTGTTGTGTTCCACTTGATAGCTTGTTTTGGGATTCTCTGATCATTTCTTCTCATCACGTGACAAACATATGTCTATCTCTTTTTCCTGATCACCCATGAGACTGGTTGTTGTTCACTCATCTGTCTTATATCTGCATTGTTAAACTGATAATAGCGAGTGCACTTGTTGCTATTTTAATATTTAGCTATGAAGAGCTCAAAGTCTTCTTCAAGCGGCGGGATTGTGGTTCCTAAGAAGAATGATGAGGATACCATGGACAACCAAGAAAACAAACGAAGAGGTTCTAATTGAGGCTGGGCAAAAAAGAGAAATTATGGTCAAATTAAGAACACGATAACCCAGATTTGTCGGACATGTTTTGAGAAGAGGCAAACTTGAACACATACTGACAAGGAGAAAACTGGAAGGACAACGGGACAGAGAAAGACAAAGAAACAAGATATTTGATGGAATTTTAAAAAAAACAAACAAACAATGGCACAGACCACAATCCAAAACACAGCTTACAGAAAGAGAAAAGAAAGGATAGAATGTTGTGGAAATCAATGATGACCAACGTCTGATTGACATGGATCAGAGAGAGGGGGAGGGAGAGGGGGGGGGGGTTGAATACATAAACTAATAATAGAGTGTCTCTCAAATCCTACACATTTATTTTAGTTATTTTAAAGTATTAGTTTTTCACATTTACTTTCATTATATTCTCTCTCTCTGTGTCTCTGTCTCTCTCTCTCTCTCTCTCTCTCTCTCTCTCAGACCCTTCGCGACTAATTAGGGTCGTCCTCCACAGTTTGAGAAGCACTGCCCTCGAGGCCACACTTTCGATTAGCGACTTTCAGCAGTGAAAAGATTGGATTGCGGGAATGACGTCATTCAGACAGAACAGCGTCTGTAACTAAGCAGCCAAGAAAGGTTTATTTGTTGTGTTTCCCTATAGAAACAAATCCACCCCAAGACAGTTTACGATATTCTGTCCGTGTACATTTTCCAACAGCTTCTTCGTCTGTGTATGTCCGTGTGTATGTTTTTTTTCTTTTTGCCAATTAGGGTAAACAGAAAGAAACACACATTATTTATCTCTCCTGTTCATTCTTTCATTCATTCACTCACTCATTTAACGCCGTGCTCTAAGACTTTTGGCTATCAATCATCACCATTTAGTGTTTTTATCTTTTGTATTACTAATCCAGTCGATCTCCTGCTTCTTTTTCTCTTACAATTCAGGTATCTTTCTCTCGGTTTCCTACCCTTTCTTTGTCCCTTGAGTTTCCAACTGATTGTCAGAATATGCTGGCACGGTCTAGGAATGTTGATTGTCTCCCTCTTGTGATTTTAATTTGTCCTCAAATACTTGGCTCCTGAGAGAAATTCTTCATCAATTTTAACATTGCGCTCGGCATTATTTTGTACAAAGAATAGAAAGCTGTATATTTGAACACTCTAAAACATTTTCTGTTTAGAAAACCGAGACGGCTGTAGAGAACTTAACAAAAATGTTCGCCTTGTCACAGTTTTGCCCATCTTGTGTCAGGTGAGTTCAGACAATAATTGAAACTAATATTTCACGTGTAGAAACGAGAGCCAGATAGGGGAGAATTCATCGCATTTTTAACATTCTTGACATTACAGTAAAAATAGTTCAGAACACAGACGGTCAAACAGCTATTGTGGACGAGAAAATAAACTGTTTATATTCATGAATACCTGCAGGTAGGCCAGAACTTGCGCAGATTTCAAGGAAATATCCCGGAACTGACCAGCGTGTAGCAGTCTTTGCTGTAGTTGTTAAACGCGCATTTAAAATAGATCGCAATTTTGCTACAAAAAACGCAGGTTGTGGTTAGCGTTTATTAGATGCTTGGCATTGCAGCTGTTTTAGAGGGCATCTTTCAACCTCCCTGCCCCTCAACACTCAAGCCTTACCCTGACTCTAGACCAATAGCGAAGCTGTAACAGTCATCATCATATTATTATTGTCTTATACCTTATATCCTTCCCGTGCCGTTAAACGTCACATAGGGCTCGCAAAATAGTTCCCCAGTTTTTCCTGTCTTTGTCGAGTCTTTCAACCTCGTCAAGGGATTTTATGCCTGCTAATTTGGCCTCTCTTAACAATGTCTCTTCAGAGTTTCATGTAGTCTGCCTCTTTTTCTTCGGCCTGTTGTGTTCCACTTGATAGCTTGTTTTGGGATTTTCTGACCATTTCTTCTCATCAAGTGACCAACATATGTCCATCTCTTTTTCCTGATCACCCATGAGACTGGTTGTTGTTCAGTCATCTGTCTTATCTCTGCATTGTTCCTGAATTCGTTCCACTTGATGCCAAGTATTTTCCTTAGGCATTTATTTTCAAAAGAGTCTAATCTCTTCTCTATTTCTTTAATTGTTTTCCAGCTTTCGCATGCATAAAATCATCATCATCATCATAAATCTTCATTACCCGTGAAGGAAGAAACAAAACTTCTTACTTGTAGATACTTCAAACATCAACTATAAAATTCAGGAAAAAAATATACAAAATAGAAGTAAAAACGTCCATCAGCTACTGGGAAAGTACAGCTTATTATATCACAGGCATGCGAAAAATATTTTAAGAAAATAGGTCAAATATTTTGAACTTTTTTTTTCTGGAGCACTTTTGTTAACTTCGTGTGTTTCCTTCGTGCTTCGTCACAAACCATGCGTCCGCCAGTCATGTCTGCATCCGTCTGACGTACCCACACCGGAAACAGTTAGATACGGGTGCAGTCCTAGTTTAATGTTCATTTACACGTTTTAGCCTCTAAAAACTCGGCTTTCGATAAACAAGAGAGCCCGTCCGAGACAATTGAAGAGAAAACAGAGATAAGAATATGAAAGAAAGGCAGGAATATTTACAGAAGTTGAAAATATTTACCAATTTATAGTTTCCTAAATTTGACTGTTCCCCCGGCAAGCGAATTCACATGTCTTTTAGTGTGTGTGGGCGAATCAACATAAAATGCGTGCCCCTTCCACTAAACTCCTGTAAAAAGAAGGCTATCTAGATATCACTCATTACAAGGCTGTCTAGAAAACACTTATTATAAGGCGGGCGTCTGTACTGTAAATATTCTTAGGTGACAATATTTGGTTGGTGTATTACTATACTAATGTCTGAGTGGCGAAGTGGTTAGTGCACTGGTCTCTCATGGCGAAAGCCGGGGGTTCGAATCCGGCCGGCGGCACCCCAGTCACCCAGCTGTAGAAATGGGTACCCGACTTCTTCTGGAGTTGGGGAAGGAAAGGCAGCCAGGCGTGATACTGACCATATCACCCTCTAGTGTGCTGACAGGTCAAGGAAGATATGGGCACTAACACCATATCCCTATGTGCCTCCAAGGCATGACAGGGTCACCTTTACCTATTACTATACTAAGGTTTGGGAAAGCAGTTTTTGGCTGTGTTAAGTTCAGCTCTTGAGTTACTTAAATCGGAAATCCAGTCCAGGCCCCCCCCTCCCTCTCTCTCTCTCTCTCTCTCTCTCCTCCCCCTACTCTCTCGCTCTCTCTTTCTCTTCCCCCTCCCCCCCCCCTTCAGACTTTAATGACTTAACTTTGTGGGCAGGAAAGTGGGAAGGGAAGGGCATGATGGAGAGAGGGAAGGGATAGGATTCTGTAACTGTTGCATTAATCATTTTAATCATGAAACAACCCAGATTATTGTTTATCCATTTCTATACCAGATCTTATCGCTTTGTTTTCCATAAATCTTTAACGTCTATTTCTTGAGATTACTTCCCTTGTTCTTCTTGTTCTGTATCTCTCCATTCGTGACATTTTTGCAATGTTCCAAGATTGTCCTCATAACAGTAATCCTGGAGAATCCCAGTGGTACTCCCAGTCTTCCCCATGGAAGCAAGATTTCTGGACGCGTGAATGAGCTCCGTATCATCTCTGCTAATCTTTATCGACTAAAACAGGTCGGCAGCTTTTCTATCCAAACATGAAAATCATAAGGGACATAAAAAAGGAAAAAAATTCCCGTTTCCATACCATTAAGGCATATTGAAAGATTCGATGTTAGGCCCGTATTTTCCACGACCTTCGGAACATGAAAGTGTGATGTAGTCAGTATCACGCCTGGCCGTTTTACCTTCCCAGATTTCTCAGGTACCCATTTTTAGAGACTGGGTGAACCTCGAGACCTTTTTGGTGTGTCAATCAGTTAGTCAGTCAGTCAGTCATTTGCATGTCCCTTGGGAACTTTGCCTCCCTAACAGCACCCCTGTAGGCCTCTCGGTTATAAGAAATATGCCCTGCTGATTATGCATCCATTTGCAGATTATCAACGACGTCTTGCAACCATCTTCGCCTTGGTCTTCCTCTCTTGGTATGTACCAGAAAAAAAAATCCCACTGCTGGGACTGAATCCAGTATCACTTGATCAATAAACCGAACGCCTAACCACTCAGCTAAGCAGACCGCCCTATAAGGGGCATAACCAGTTCTTATTTTGATAGAAGTGTCACGGTTCATTAACTTCTTTCTGTAAAAGCTGCTGGATACCACCACCTTGTGGGAGCGAACAGCTGAGCACTGCTACAGCTAGTAAGTGACAGCAGTAATAAAATATAAAAATGTGAATAACAGTTGTCTAATTAAAGAAATATTATGTAATAACGGCATAACATTTGGTATGATGTTGCCCGATGGCCATAGTTTGACCACCTTCTGGACTAAAAGTCTTCGACAGCGGGAGTACACGCCCATGTTTTCAGACCTGCCATTATCGCTTCCCTCATTCCCTTTTCTCCTTCTCATTGCCCATTTATTTCAATTTTGTTGTTGATTCGATCACAGTTCCCATCAAGTGAGTTACTTCTTTCTATTAAGCCCAACCCTTTTCCCTTCTCTTGGTCATTTGTTCTTCTCGTACGCTGTATATCACCAATCTATTTCGGTCTCCATTATTTGGTCTAGGTTGTTTATGACATTATTATTTTGCTGCATTCTTGAGTTTCCCCGAGTTATACCCCGCTCATATTGTAGCCTTGACCCACCCTTCATGTCACGCTGCACTTGACATGTTGTCTACAGTTTCTTATTGTTGCCAAAGAAAAAAGAAAATGACAACTGAATGTTACTTCAAAAGCGAACGAAATTAAAGAGAAGGAACCATTTGCTCTCAGTCATCTATGTTCTTTTTAACTTCCAATTACGCATAGTTAATGTAACTACAGTAACGTTAATGCAGAACAGAATAGCATGAGACTAGATACCGACATCAACATATTCATGTCCACAAACAACAGCTTACAAAGAACAGTTTTCCAACTTTTTCCCCCGAAGTTAATAATTGGGTTTGGGAGTAGTCGGTGCGAAATGTCAGTGACTGGTCGAAGGTCAAGATAAAAGAGTTCAGATGGAAAGTAAAGGTTACAGTATTTTGTCGTATTTTACCGCATTTGCCCGTATATCAACACCGACTTCATCCAGCTTGTCTGTTGTAAACACATTTATCCTCAAACGAGAAGCAGGCGAGCTGAGCTTGTTAGAAGCCGCACAGGTAGACGTTGGCTTTCAACATGAAACAGCTGGCTTCAATCGCTAGGGGGAGCATGATTTCCAGGTAAACATGGAACTGTTCTGTCTATTAGACCTACTCGTTCCATCTCTGTAGTTTATCTCATATCTTCCCGGACCATTTAAAGTGGTCCTAGCAAACAAATAGGGTAACAAATTTTTTACCCATGATAAAAAAAAGTTGTTGGGCTCTTCAAACTTCAAAGGAGAAACGGGGTGAGACCTTTTTTCGAAGTGGTAAGATTTTAAAAACGATTTTTTTGGCTTAGTAAAATTTTTTCTGGCATGTTCTGGCGAGTGTTGTCCACGCCATCTTCCACGTGTTTTGTATGTTATGAGCAGCTGCGAAGAAAGAAACAAAACAAATTGAACAAGCTGGTATTTATATCATCTTTCAACATCAGCATTAGATGCGGAGCTGGCAGACGTCAGCGATCACGCTTCTTCTTAGATCTCGACCCTTGATGTTTTCTATCAACTCGGTTGGTGCCTTGTTTTGTTTTCAAATTCCCACACAAATAGAAAAGTATTCCGCTGAGTGACTGCCTGGTTGATTAAGTGAAGGCTGAGTTTGAGGACTGGTTGCTTGATTGGCCGATTGACTACCTGAATTTTGGTTGGATGATTGGTTGGTTGTCTGACTGGTTGATTGTCTGATTGTCTCCCTGACTGACTGGTTGTTTGCCTGACTGTTTTCCTGGTTGACTAGTTGGTTGACTGATTGTTTTCCTGGATGACTGGTTCGTTGATTGATTGAAGCAGAGTGGACATGTTATGGAGACTGGGCATCTGATGTGGACTGGGCATCTGATGTGGACTAGGCATCTAATGTGGATTGGGCATCTAATGTGCATTTGATATGGACTGGGCATTTGATGTGGACTGGACATTTGATGTGGACTGGGCATCTAATGTGGATTGGGCAACTAATGTGGATTGTGCATCTACTGTGGACTAGGCATCTAATGTGAATCTGGAATTTTATTTGGACTGGGCATCTAATGTGAATCTGGCATATGATTGGAACTGGGCACCTAATGTGGATTGGAGATCTGATGTGGACTGGGTATCTGATGGAGACTGGTGTCTGATGGAGACTGGGTATCTGATGGAGACTGGAAATCTGATGGAGACATGGTATCTGATGGAGACTGGTATCTGATGGACTGGGTATCTGATGGGGACTGGGTGTCTAATGGAGACGGGTATCTGATATCCCTGAGTACGAGAAGTCTTAAATACCACGCAGTAAGCGAAGTGGAATAACATAAGGAAGGGAGTTAACCAGATTGTGAAAAAAAAAATTAAAATCCGCAGAGCTGTACTATAGTTGTCTGATCTTGGAATCAGCCAACACATTATCCCCATGCTTCTAGCAAACCTCTCTTTTTAATGTTCCCTGTTTATTTACATGTGTAATTCTTACGACAACAAAAATCTGCAGGCGCATGTTTCTTTTCTAAACTTCGTTTCCTTGGGGCAAAAGTAAACATTGCCTGTTTTCCTAGAGATGTTACCGCGCCAAGATCTGTTTCCATAAAAAGTCTTCAAGTCATATTTTCTGTTACAGATTGTCGGACTTTGAGGATCACATAAACATGGAAAGGTAATGAAATACCAGAAATATGTTCGATACACCTGGCTAAACAAACCGTAAACGTGCGGGGCCACTTTTTCTTATAAACCTGATTATTTCATCACGAAAATAATTGATGTGAGCCATCTCAAAAACTAGCGAGCAAATTAGGAACATTTGCCCCATCATATTTTGATTTTATTATGATAAAGATGATAAACTTGTGAATAATTAGAGCGATGAAAAAAATCTACAAGAAAATGAAAGATATCTACATTACGGGAAAACTCGAAAAGTTCAAGAAACTTTGGATCAGCAAGGGTGGAAAAAAAGACACCCATCAGAGAAGGGGAAAAAAAGCATGGACATGACAGTCCAGTGGTTCCAAAACTCTCGAATCACTGACCCCTTAAGCCACGAACGGTTTCCCTCATTCCCTAGCACTGTGCGCTAAACGTGAATTTGCACATGTATCTGGTATTCTAAGCTCAGCCTTATACAACCCCTGGGGATTGGTGGATCTTAATTTGGGAGCTGATTAGCCAGGGAAGAAGTACGAAGGAAGACGTATGAAGGAAGAAATATGAAGGAAGAAGTATGAGAGAAGAAGTATGAGGTTGACAGTTCTGTTCTAAACCCATTCACAGTTTTCCCATCATCATTGTTTATAAACAACTTCAAAATCCGTCAACATTAATGAGAAACATCGGCGTGGATTCGTTTCACGTCAGTCTGGCTTCAAACTCTATCTATACTTTCTTTCTAAATACCTCTAGAAAGGAACCCGCATGTTCTACGTTCTCACAATTTCCAGTTACAACTTTCCAGTTAGCCTTCTTGTTGATTAACCGGCATTTCGTGATTATGATTCAGTGTTTACTCGGAATAAGTCTGGCAAACAGTGATCGCGGAAAACAGAAGGTAACTTGATAACATGATAAACAGCTGTTGGACGACTTAGTTATTTTCCCGCATTATTTAATCAATGAATCAAGAAACGTTTATCTTAAACGTTGGGACCCTAGAGCTTTCCAGCTGAGAGAATATTTTAAATACTTTTTAAAAACGTATAGCAACTTAGAGTTAGACTTTTTTCACTCAATTTTTATACTGAAAAAAAAGAAAGGAAAAATATATTTTTCTTTTTAAACTTTAAAAACAATTTTCAATGTGTATCATTTTTACATGATCGAATCAATATCAACCCGGCTTCTAGGACTTCAGCGGTTGGTACTGCCACGCTTCCCTACAGTCTTGTTTGCTGCCGCTGCTGCAGAGATATCCTTCTTTGGAGAAAGAGATCAGTGCTGAACGTGTTCAGATTTCAGTAATGACAACAATTTACCAAAGGGTCTGAACTATTTTCTACGTATTTTCGTGACAAAGAAAGTGATTCTTTCTTGATTTTTTTTAAAGTTATAAATACGAGTTAAAAACTAAAAATAAATAGAGGCAAACCTGGTATACTCCCACTTTAATATCCTTATCAAATAACGCATTCCGTCCAAGTGATTAATGTATTATAACATCTGACCCGTTGTATCCAAAACAGAGATATTTAGTTTCAGGCGCATTAATCTCCACCTTTCACCGGCGCACAGAGCATAAACAGTGCGCAAGTAATCAAGTGCTAGGAACTACGTCAGCAAACACTCCTCATTTTGGTTTTTAATCTTCGATCACAAAACGAGGCTTGCACTTTTTTTACATGTTTTTTTTTTTCATAGTTGGAATTTTACTTCAGACACCGAGTGCATTTTCACTGGAGGGTCTTAGTATACGCACTGAATCTTCATTTTTCTGGGATTAAAAAAAAACTTGAAAGATGATCAGGTCTTTGTTGTGTGCAAACAACAAAAGAGCAGACAAGTACAAAAGAATATAAAACAAGAACAGGCAACATTCCAGCACCAAAAGAACAGACAAGTTCGGACAGGCAACCTCCATCATCTATTGCAAGATATTCTGCCGTTCTATTTATAAACAGCGTGATATATTTTCTGCGGATCCGAATTCTTGTGTGTATTTTTGTTAGTTGAGAAATAAATATTTCATATACATACATGACACACAGAACTTTACAACAAACAAACAAACAAAATTAAAAGATCTGGCTATACAACATTTTCTTGTAATATGGGCTTTCCTGAAAGCAAAAAAGTCACTTTACAATACTTTACTAAGACCAGAAAAGCCACTACATAACACTTTCTTAAAACGAAAAGACCCACTATACAACACTTTCCTAAAGCGAAAAGAGTCATTATACAACACTTTCCTAAATGAAAAAAGCCATTATACAACACTTTCTTAAATGAAAAAAATCCACTATACAACACTTTCCTAAAGGGAAAGTGTTAGTTAACAAGATCGACTTGAAAACATCCAGTATACAAAATTTTGCTAAGTGGAAATCAGTCATTATACAACAATTTCCAAGGATAGAAAAGAGTTATATTACAACACGTTCTGGTTGTTTTAACGTGTGTTTTATTTCAGTCGAAATGGACACTGAAAGATACAAGACGGCAAAGAGACATAAATTATGTAAATACTATAACAATTATTTCGAAACTTTTTTTTTTACCTGACAGACCAGTGTCTCCCAGGTTACGTCATTATGTATGTATGCATGCATGTATGTATGTATGTATGTATGTATGCATGCATGTATGTATGTATGTATGTATGTATGTATGTATGTATGTATGTATGTATGTATGTATGTGATAAAATACATACATACATACATACATCTCTCTCTCTCTCTCTGAACCTTAAGTGCCCAGGGCACATGGGGCTTCCGCAAGGGTTTTCCACAAATGCCTGTCTTTCGCCTTTTTTTCTGCTCTTGCCCAGGTGAGCCCTCTATTGCTCAACATCCTTTCTGTTGTTCTTCTCCATGTCTCTTTTGGTCTACCCTTACTTCTGCTCCCCTGTGGTGTCCATCTTAGTGCTATTTTTGGTAGTGAGTTGTCAGTCATTCGGAACACATGTCCCAACCATTGCCAGTGTCTTTCCTCAATAATTGTTGTCAGTGGCTTCATCTGCATTTCTGCTAATAAGATGTTATTTCTTATGGTGTTTGGCCAAAATATTTGTCTAATTCTTCGTAAACATTTAGTCTGGAAAGAATTCAACTTGTTTTCTACGGTTTTGGTGATTTTCCAGCATTCACTTCCATAGAGTAGTACACTTAGAACATTACTCTTAAATATCCTGATTTTCATATTTATGCTTAGTTTTTTTTATTTCCATATATTCTGCAGCATTGCAAAAGCCTGGTTTGCTCTAGTAAGTCTGCTGTTGATGTCCTCTGTACTGTCTCCATTTTCTACTACTCTGCTGCCAAGATATACAAATTCATTGACCTCCTCCACTAACTTGCTAATTTCCATTCTCTTCATTTCTTGTTCGACGTTTTCCAGTTTTCCACGTTCTGTTAATGTTCTACTGTTCTAATGTTCCATGTAGCAATTACTGTGGTGTTTGTTGCTTATGTTTTCTTTGCGTACAGATGTTGGATGACGATCTGGTATCACCTGTCGCACGTGATGGTCCCTACCGGACGAGGTGGTTCCCCTAGAACCCCCATTAACGTTGTTATGATTCAAAGAATTGTGGATTGTCATGATTGTTCTTGGGAATGTACAGTGTTGGTTTCCCCTTGCCTTCCACCGGTTTGTTTATAGTTTACTCAACTAGCTTTTGACTCTGGCCAGAGCCTACCCTACAAGGCAGCAGGGGGTTTGAAGTCAGAGTTTACCTTCTCCTAGATGAGCTACCAACCAAGACTAACGAGTCTCATCTACCCGAAGCGTCTGGTTTTCAATCGCCAGATACTCACCTCCACCCCATGGATATTCCCATCACTACTAAGGAGAAAGAGGTCGTATCACACTTTGGGAGCTACTTTTCTCTACTTTGCTGTAGACTTAACAGGTAACAACTTTTCTCTACTTTGCTGTAGACTGACCAGGTAACAACTTTTCTATACTTTGCTGTAGACTGACCAGGTAACAACTTTTCTATACTTTTCTGTACACTGAACAGATAACAACGTTTCTATACTTTGCTGTAGACTGAACAGGTAAAACTTTTCTATACTTTTCTGTAGACTAACCAGGTAACAACTTTTCTATACTTTTCTGTAGACTAACCAGGTAACAACTTTTCTATACTTTGCTGTAGACTGAACAGGTAACAACTTTTCTATACTTTGATGTAGACTGAACAGGTAACAACTTTTCTATACTTTGCTGTAGACTGAACAGGTAACAACTTTTCTATACTTTGATGTAGACTGAACAATGAATGTGTATTACATGTATTAGATTTAATTAAAATATGGCATTTACATACGTGGTTGGGACATGTGCTCCGAATGACTGACAACTCACTACCAAAAATAGCACTAAGATGGACACCAAAGGGGAACAGAAGTAAGGGTAGACCAAAAGAGACATGGAGAAGAACAACAGAAAGGATGTTGAGCAATAGAGGGGTCACCTGGGCAAGAGCAGAAAAAAAAAGGCGAAGGACAGGCATTTGTGGAAAACCCTTGTGGAAGCCCCATGTGCCTTGGGCACTTAAGGTTCAGAGAGAGAGAGAGAGATTTACATACATCGCTGGTTCTCAGAATTGCACTTGCAGCCTCCTAGCGGTTCTCAGAGTTTAACTCACCGGCCCGCCATCATTTCCCTAAACCAGTACTAAAATTATTAGACGAAACATTTGTATCGGTGAACAGGATCTCAGAAACAAAACCGGAAAAAGAAAACAGCGAACCAACGAAAGAGCTTTGTCTTCGACGGATGAAGAATTGAGCACGCAGGCCCGTCTGACATTCTGCCCCCATCCCCCTCACCAATTACTCCTCTTTGATTGTTACCAAACTTCCTATGATCAGAGATTGAAATACTGGGGAAAAGCACCTAATTAAAAAAATGGGGATGCGAAGGATGGGAAATGAGAAAGTCATGTATGAGAAATGGGGGGGGGGGGGGGGAAAGAGGTGGAGAATAATGGAGACAAGGCATAAAAACGGGTTAGATGAGGATCATGTGTGTATTAAATTCTATCCCATGTCTCATGCCAGACTTCCGGTGCCAGGTGTGTTTACAGACCGGAAGTGTCACCGTGGTTTTCAGTACGCCTGCGCATTTATTCCAGGATGATTATGGATGCAGGGGCAGAATCTGACCCCTGGGTACGAGTTGTGAAATATATTTTTTGACCGTTTTTTAAAAAAAAATACTTGTATTTTGTAACTGTGTTTGGAACAAACACATTTCTCATACATTTACAAGCAGTTTTCTGAATGTTAACTCTTTCGATACCACGTAAAAAAACACGGACGTTACGTTGGTACCGATGATGATGTTACATGGCCGAGCGGGTGTTTTCATATAAGGGGGTCCCTTTATAAAATTCATTGTAACAAACAAACTCCTTCATCAACACGTGTGTATCTCATATTAAAATAAGTGGAAATGAAAGAAGATTCCATAAATGAAGTTATTTATCATTTTTTAAAAAAACAAAGAATAGAAAAAAAAACTGTTCTGAAAAGATCGAACGATTTTTTGGCGCTAAAAATATTTTTTAGGGCTGAGCACTAAAATCAAAGTTTTACATACCTGAAATGTGCCAGAATCCAATGCAGAATGTGTATACCGGTAAAGAAACATCGATAATTGCGGATGCTTTTGATATCCAATAAATCTAACAGGTCTACAGATGTGAAAAACACATTTAGTAAGCTAGGTCTAGTCGATCAGTATGACCATTCTACCAACCAACCTCGAAAAAACTTGAAAAATTTATACTCAAATCAATCCACTTCAATATTTCCTTCTTCTCCGGCTTTACCGGATGCTAAACTAGCTAAACTTTGGACTAGAAGAGTTCTGGTTGGCTAAATGAAAAGTTGCATCGAGTTTTCAACGAAACAAATCAGATGCCTTATAGGGTGGCCTGGGATCCAATGTGAGAACAGCAACTACCTTAAAGGGCGGCTCAGTATAAGAACAGAATATGCCTTTTGTTCCCTAGCCTTATTTTTTTGTTAATTTAGGTGTATTGTTTTGTGCAGTGTAAAATTCTCGTGGTAAACTGGAGCAGCATATTTTTCTTACAAGCAATCATTTTTGTGTTCATTTATTGCTGTGTCCTTTCCGTTGTCCTTGATGGAAGCATTATGCTAAAATATTGATTGCGTTTGCTTTATCATTTTTTTTTCAGATTGTTTCTTTTTTTTTTTTTAAACATGCTTTTCCTACTTTTTGTATAACTACATTGAATCTTTCCTTGGAGGTAGATTTCAGATGGTTTTTGTGGTTATTTTCTTAATTTTTTTCTCTATATAAACAATGAGACTATGCCGCAGAAACAGGTTTATTTCCCATCTTTGTGTCTTTTAAACACTAATACGTGTTTGCAGTTTGATTGCTATATAGAAATTATAACTGTATAAAATAAAACCTGAGCTAATTATTAATTCAATAAATTCTTGATTTTCTCACCTTCATAATTATCACAGAAAGTTTGCTTCGCCATGGGCCACTCGTCTAAAGAAATTTGATACGGGATGTGAATAATGAAACTCGTGTCTTTGAGCAAAACTGACAACAACAACAACAAAATAAGAAAGGGTCATTTAGATTCTAATCTAGGAGGGCATTTTGGGGGCCACAGAACAAAAAAAACAAAAAAACAGAATTTCTGAATCTAATAACTTTTTACACGAAAAGCAACTCTTTCCATTCTAACGTATAGTGAAAAAACTGTGTAACATCTTGTATTCTTCCCATCCTCAAGGTCACTAGAAAAGTGAACTGAGATAGCAGTTTGTGTTATGTCTAGTCTTAGAAGGAATGGTGAATAATACAATTTCTTAACAAATTACGGAACAGGAAAATGACCGTACATGAGTACTCTTGAAGTTCTAATGTCCCTTTCATATTTTGAAGTGAAAGTCAAGTTCCAATACTAAAGTGTTGGATCTGATGAGATGCTGTGTCTAACAAATAGATTTCAACCAAGAAGAGAAACTGCCTTCATTCAACAAATCTATTCCAACATTTTATTAAAGTGTAAATATTTGTTATCACAGACTTACTGCAGTGATTTTGTGTATATTTATTTACTCATTTTATATATTTATAACCGAAAACTGTTTATGTCCTAAGAAAGAGTGAGGTGGCTGAAACTGAATGGAAGTTTCGAACATTGAAACATAAATATTTTAGTGAAAATCCTTGTTTATTTTTAGAGCTTTCTGAGACAGTTTAGAAGATTCTAGATTCTGATAGCTACAGTCTGGTCGGTGAAAATAAATGCGGCATCTTCCAGGTAGGGATAGATTCTCCTGGCCGAACTTATTTCTATCGTCTTCTCCGAGAATTGTAGAAAGTTATCGTATACTGCCGCACAGCCAATCTGTGCCTTATGTACAGGGGATATGTGGCCAAAAAGAATTAAAGTTCCATGGACTTCACGATGTCTGCTTACAGACACACACACACACACACACACACATATATATATATATATATATATATATATATATATATATATATATATATATATATATATAAGAGTTTCAGTTACAGGATGTCTGCTTACAGAAGTGAAAGTTTCAGCTACAAGATGTCTGCTTACAGTAGTAGGAGTTTGACCTACCAGATGTCTGCTTACAGTAGTAGGAGTTTGACCTACCAGATGTCTGCTTACAGTAGTAGGAGTTTGACCTACCAGATGTCTGCTTACAGTAGTAGGAGTTTGACCTACCAGATGTCTGCTTACAGTAGTAGGAGTTTGACCTACCAGATGTCTGCTTACAGAAGTAAAAGTTTCAGCTACAAGATGTCTGCTTACAGTAGTAGGAGTTTGACCTACCAGATGTCTGCTTACAGAAGCAAGTGAGTTTTTGAAATTCTAACAAGATACCTGTTGCAACTTACTAATTTTGTCTGTACACATTTAGCGAAAGACTGAACATTTGCATGAATTCTGGACAATTTGGCTAGAGAAGGTGTCTCCGACAGAGCTTTTACACAGCAAAGAAAGGTGGCCTAATTCAGAGGTTTTTTGTTTTGTTAAATTATGAACACAACATCAATTTATTAAAAAGATCAACAGCAACTGAAATAAAGTATGTACACAACATCAACTTATTGAAAAGATCAACAGCAACTGGTAAACCTATGTATACATATTTCTAATATGTATATTTCGGTGTTCTTTCTCTGTTTCAAAACACAGGATCTACAAACAGGAAACATGAAGCTCTGGCTTTGTTATAGAGCTCATTATTGCACAGTTATCTGTGGAATACTCGTAGCCAGAACACTTCAGACATCTAAAAGTGCTGTGTCTACGACTTTTTTTTTTTCAAGGCTATCTTTACCACATTGTTCACTTATCACATTACTCTGGAAACAAAGAACTCTTCACATCTGGAACTGAAGGTAACTGGAAACGATATCTCTACCCTTTTCATATTTTGTTTTTCTAAAAAGAGAGGGCATTTTGTTTGTTTCTCCTTCACAACATATTTCACATGTTATTCATATTAATTATGTATGTACTTTTCGCACTTTCGGTTTACATTCATTTATTTTTTGACAGAGCGAAATGAATGAACTAGAACATGACAGAAGTAAACGAGTTTGAGTTTACACATTTTTCATATATTTGTATGAATGGTTGCGTCCATTGAGAACTTTTTTTTTCGTGCGTTTTGTTGTGAGTGGAAACAAAAGTCTCCTTAGTCTCTATATCACTGGGCTCAGTCTCATCACGGTTTATGTTCTGAAATAACGAAGTGGCCCGAACACAAGAGGACGTTCTGAGTCTACTGAGCGACCTTAATACATAAAAGGACGTTCTGAGTCTACTGAGCGACCTTAATACATAAAAGGACGTTCTGAGTCTACTGAGCGGCCTTAATACATAAAAGGACGTTCTGAGTCTACTGAGCGACCTTAATACATAAAAGGACGTTCTGAGTCTACTGAGCGACCTTAATACATAAAAGGACGTTCTGAGTCTACTGAGCGGCCTTAATACACACGAGGACGTTCTGAGTCTACTGAGCGGCCTTAATATATAAAAGGACGTTCTGAGTCTACTGAGCGGCCTTAATACACACGAGGACGTTCTGAGTCTACTGAGCGGCCTTAACACACAAGAGGACGTTCTGAGTCTACTGAGCGGCCTTAATACACACGAGGACGTTCTGAGTCTACTGAGCGGCCTTAACACATAAAAGGACGTTCTGAGTCTACTGAGCGGCCTTAATACATAAAAGGACGTTCTGAGTCTACTGAGCGGCCTTAATACATAAAAGGACGTTCTGAGTCTACTGAGCGGCCTTAATACATAAAAGGACGTTCTGAGTCTACTGAGCGGCCTTAACACACAAGAGGACGTTCTGAGTCTACTGAGCGGCCTTAATACACACGAGGACGTTCTGAGTCTACTGAGCGGCCTTAACACATAAAAGGACGTTCTGAGTCTACTGAGCGGCCTTAATACATAAAAGGACGTTCTGAGTCTACTGAGCGGCCTTAATACATAAAAGGACGTTCTGAGTCTACTTAGCGGCCTTAATACATAAAAGGACGTTCTGAGTCTACTGAGCGGCCTTAATACATAAAAGGACGTTCTGAGTCTACTGAGCGGCCTTAATACATAAAAGGACGTTCTGAGTCTACTGAGCGACCTTAATACATAAAAGGACGTTCTGAGTCTACTGAGCGGCCTTAATACATAAAAGGACGTTCTGAGTCTACTGAGCGACCTTAATACATAAAAGGACGTTCTGAGTCTACTGAGCGGCCTTAATACATAAAAGGACGTTCTGAGTCTACTGAGCGGCCTTAATACATAAAAGGACGTTCTGAGTCTACTGAGCGGCCTTAATACATAAAAGGACGTTCTGAGTCTACTGAGCGACCTTAATACACACGAGGACGTTCTGAGTCTACTGAGCGGCCTTAATACATAAAAGGACGTTCTGAGTCTACTGAGCGGCCTTAATACATAAAAGGACGTTCTGAGTCTACTGAGCGGCCTTAATACATAAAAGGACGTTCTGAGTCTACTGAGCGGCCTTAATACATAAAAGGACGTTCTGAGTCTACTGAGTGACCTTAACACATAAAAGGACGTTCTGAGTCTACTGAGCGGCCTTAATACATAAAAGGACGTTCTGAGTCTACTGAGCGGCCTTAATACATAAAAGGACGTTCTGAGTCTACTGAGCGGCCTTAATACATAAAAGGACGTTCTGAGTCTACTGAGCGGCCTTAATACATAAAAGGACGTTCTGAGTCTACTTAGCGGCCTTAATACATAAAAGGACGTTCTGAGTCTACTGAGCGGCCTTAATACATAAAAGGACGTTCTGAGTCTACTGAGCGGCCTTAATACATAAAAGGACGTTCTGAGTCTACTGAGCGACCTTAATACATAAAAGGACGTTCTGAGTCTACTGAGCGGCCTTAATACATAAAAGGACGTTCTGAGTCTACTGAGCGACCTTAATACATAAAAGGACGTTCTGAGTCTACTGAGCGGCCTTAATACATAAAAGGACGTTCTGAGTCTACTGAGCGGCCTTAATACATAAAAGGACGTTCTGAGTCTACTGAGCGGCCTTAATACATAAAAGGACGTTCTGAGTCTACTGAGCGACCTTAATACACACGAGGACGTTCTGAGTCTACTGAGCGGCCTTAATACATAAAAGGACGTTCTGAGTCTACTGAGCGGCCTTAATACATAAAAGGACGTTCTGAGTCTACTGAGCGGCCTTAATACATAAAAGGACGTTCTGAGTCTACTGAGCGGCCTTAATACATAAAAGGACGTTCTGAGTCTACTGAGTGACCTTAACACATAAAAGGACGTTCTGAGTCTACTGAGCGGCCTTAATACATAAAAGGACGTTCTGAGTCTACTGAGCGGCCTTAATACATAAAAGGACGTTTAGAGACCACTGAGTGACCTTAAGAGGACGTTCTGAGACCACAGAGTAGCCTTAACTCAAAAGAGGACGTTCTCAGACCACAGAGCGGACTGAACACACAAGAGGACGTTCTGAGACCACAAAGCGGCCTTGACACAAAAGAGGAGACGTTCTGAGACCACAAAGCGGCCTTAACACACAAGAGGACGTTTTGAAACCACTGACCGGCCCGAACACAAAAGAGGACGTTCTCAGAGAAGTCCTGGAACATTTAAAACTATAAAACTTAACATATGCTGGACTTGTCATGAAAGGTCACAAGTTGAGATTATTATTATTATTATTATTGTGTGCTGTGCCAGACAGCGTTGGTGATCATGCTTCTCCATCTTGCACGGTCCTTGGTGTTTCCGATTAGTCAGATGCTTTTCTTTATTCCATGCCACTTGGTCAGTCCTCCAGGATATTTTTTCTCTTGACCATCCTCTCTTCATTTCTTTTTTGTCTCTTAAATTTTCCAGTCATTACTAAGTTCTCTAACGTCTGTCTTCTCCTGACATCTCCTAGAAACTTTAACTGACTATATCTTATTATTCTAACTAGTTTTCGTTATTTTCAAACTTCTGTGAGGACCTCTTCTTTTGTTATTCCGGCTGCCCATGGTATCCGTTGCATCTTTCTCTAAAGCCACATCTCTGTTGCTTCCAGTTTCTTTGTCATCCTTTCTCTTTGACTGTCCAAGTTTCATGTATATCCTAGATCGTCATATGCATGTGTAAAATAGTGTCATGTGTGCGCAAGACCATTTCATGCGTATGTAAAACGGCCTGATGTCGTCTCATATTTGTGTAAAAGCATCTCACGCATATGTGAAACTGTCTCATGTATGTGTAAGACCGTCCCACATTCTCATTTATATGTTAAGAACATCCAATTTATGTGGCACACACATGTGCAAAACCGCCTCATATATGTGTTAAACCGTCTTATATATGTGCAAAAACCGTCTCACATACGTGTAAAACAGTCTTATATATGTGTAAAACCGTCTCATATATATGTAAACTTGTCTTATATATGTGCAAAAAAATTGAGGGAATAAGAGACAGAGGAAGACAGAGAGAGAAGTTACTGGATGGGCTGTCAGTGTGGCTGGGAAGAAAGTCACCGGCGGATGTCATAATCAAGTCTAAAGACAGGGAATTGTGGAGAGAAATGATCGCCTACGCCACACGGCATGGCTATTGAATTGAATATGTGCAAAACCTCATAAATATGTAAAAGTGTCTTATATATGTGCATATATAAGTGTCATATAAGTGTTAAATCATCTCACGGACGTGTCCAGTATAAGAGACAAAAGAAGGGTTTGAACGATATCACTTTCCCTGACAGAGTGAATGTCCCTATTTATCTAGTCTTGGACTTACAGACAGTCCGCATTATAACTGATTGTTCGTTTGTGCTCTACGAGAATTTTGGTATTTAAAAGCAGAAGCGGGGAAGCCGTACGAGAGAGCAGACGTGCTAGTGATTGGTCTAGAGTGTGTGTTGTTAGAATGTAAGAATATTTATCTGCTTGTCCTTCTTAGGACACAGATGAGAGATGTCCTGTATATTTTTTTCTGTTTGGATGAATTCTCGATGTGAGGTTAGTATGTCAGTTTTCTTTTTGAACTTGTACATCCTTTGGCGAAGTCAGATTCATCTGAATGCCTTGTGTATTATGGTATTGTTGATTTCTGATGTCGTGCATCGATATTCATCTTCCCTCATTCATCAGGATTCCATCCTTATTGTTTATCATATTAAATTTGTTTGAAGGATTTTGGTAACTGGTGACTTTGGCTATTGTGTATATCAGCGTTTTACTTTTAGTGCTGTTGTTTGAACGATTAGACTGCTGACCCCCTGTGGCTGTTCAGTCGTTCTTGTTATCTCCCTTTTCCTGTTTTCCTTACCTGGGTTGAATGCTGTTACTGCGTTCATGTCAAAGTAACGGGTTTTGCTGTCAAGTATTTCTACTTGTGTTGCTGTATCACCTACAGTTCGTTTGTCCCTTCACTCTACAAAGGCACTGTCCACACGATATTATTTGGTCCCATACAAGGCACAGAAAGATTTTACTTAACCAGGTATATGTAAGAGCGCTTCGCGTATCTGAAAGACTAAAATATGTCAAGATGAATCGTCTATCAGGTTCAGCAAACTGCGGGGTTTCAGCAGCTGAGCTTCCGTTGCTGCATGTTAAAACGTTTCTGCATATTTGGCTTGGTGACATAGATACGCGAGATTAGGCCGATGTTAACAACCCGTACTTTATGCTTGTGCGTGCATGTTGTGTATGAGTTGCGTTGCTTGTGAGAGTGGTGAGTTATTCTGGTGCGTCTGTACATGTGTGGAGCTGTGAAGGAAAATACAGACTTGTCTAATATGCTACCAAAGCAGTTTTTGATGTAAGATTTTCAAACGGAGGCCAAAACCAGTCGACGATTGACACTAATTGCGTCAGCCAGTGTCAAAACGTTGTTTTTCCTGGCTGGCAGAACTTGTGAATATTTGAAACCATTCAGATATTTAAACGTTCACAAGACAAGAGAGAAATTCTTTCGGCAACTTTACATCATTTAGGCCTTCTTAATGGGACGTTAAGGTAACATTTTTTAAAAAAAAACAGTACAAAGTGAACACTAGTAGAAATAATTTTAAAAGTTAAAAAACAATATTTTATTTAAAGTCGGTGATTTTATCTAAAACCTCTGGTTTCTTTTTATCTAAATGTGTTCACAGTGATCAGGCACACATAGATAATCATTGAAGCTTGACTCCTTTATTTTTACTTCTTCTCTTTTATAGAGCTAAGAAAAGGGTTAAAGTTGTATATATCTATGAGGATCTTTAACCACAGAACCTAGTCGGATTGTGAGCGGGTCACGGCGGCCATTTTATTCAGTCCCTGCGTAGAGAGAACAATCAAGGGCTGATCAGTACTTCTTTAGCAGACTCCACCACCATAGTCACCCTGACTGGTTAACCAGGCTAGGACTGTTACTGAGAGTACCAAGAGAGAGGTGGGACAGGGTCTTGGTCAGCTATGATCCGTCTACGCTGACGTTGTATGTCAGATATGATCCGTCTACCCTGACGTTGTATGTCAGATATGATCCCTCTACCCTGATGTTGTATATCAGCTATGACCCCTCTACCCTGACGTTGTATGTTAGCTATGATCCGTCTACCCTGACGTTGTATGTCTGCTATGATCCCTCTACCCTCATTCATCAGGATTCCATCCTTATTGTTTATCATATTAAATTTGTTTGAAGGATTTTGGTAACTGGTGACTTTGGCTATTGTGTATATCAGCGTTTTACTTTTAGTGCTGTTGTTTGAACGATTAGACTGCTGACCCCCTGTGGCTGTTCAGTCGTTCTTGTTATCTCCCTTTTCCTGTTTTCCTTACCTGGGTTGAATGCTGTTACTGCGTTCATGTCAAAGTAACGGGTTTTGCTGTCAAGTATTTCTACTTGTGTTGCTGTATCACCTACAGTTCGTTTGTCCCTTCACTCTACAAAGGCACTGTCCACACGATATTATTTGGTCCCATACAAGGCACAGAAAGATTTTACTTAACCAGGTATATGTAAGAGCGCTTCGCGTATCTGAAAGACTAAAATATGTCAAGATGAATCGTCTATCAGGTTCAGCAAACTGCGGGGTTTCAGCAGCTGAGCTTCCGTTGCTGCATGTTAAAACGTTTCTGCATATTTGGCTTGGTGACATAGATACGCGAGATTAGGCCGATGTTAACAACCCGTACTTTATGCTTGTGCGTGCATGTTGTGTATGAGTTGCGTTGCTTGTGAGAGTGGTGAGTTATTCTGGTGCGTCTGTACATGTGTGGAGCTGTGAAGGAAAATACAGACTTGTCTAATATGCTACCAAAGCAGTTTTTGATGTAAGATTTTCAAACGGAGGCCAAAACCAGTCGACGATTGACACTAATTGCGTCAGCCAGTGTCAAAACGTTGTTTTTCCTGGCTGGCAGAACTTGTGAATATTTGAAACCATTCAGATATTTAAACGTTCACAAGACAAGAGAGAAATTCTTTCGGCAACTTTACATCATTTAGGCCTTCTTAATGGGACGTTAAGGTAACATTTTTTAAAAAAAAACAGTACAAAGTGAACACTAGTAGAAATAATTTTAAAAGTTAAAAAACAATATTTTATTTAAAGTCGGTGATTTTATCTAAAACCTCTGGTTTCTTTTTATCTAAATGTGTTCACAGTGATCAGGCACACATAGATAATCATTGAAGCTTGACTCCTTTATTTTTACTTCTTCTCTTTTATAGAGCTAAGAAAAGGGTTAAAGTTGTATATATCTATGAGGATCTTTAACCACAGAACCTAGTCGGATTGTGAGCGGGTCACGGCGGCCATTTTATTCAGTCCCTGCGTAGAGAGAACAATCAAGGGCTGATCAGTACTTCTTTAGCAGACTCCACCACCATAGTCACCCTGACTGGTTAACCAGGCTAGGACTGTTACTGAGAGTACCAAGAGAGAGGTGGGACAGGGTCTTGGTCAGCTATGATCCGTCTACGCTGACGTTGTATGTCAGATATGATCCGTCTACCCTGACGTTGTATGTCAGATATGATCCCTCTACCCTGATGTTGTATATCAGCTATGACCCCTCTACCCTGACGTTGTATGTTAGCTATGATCCGTCTACCCTGACGTTGTATGTCTGCTATGATCCCTCTACCCTGACGTTGTATGTCTGCTATGATCCGTCTATCCTGACGTTGTATGTCAGCTATGATCCCTTTACCCTGATGTTGTATGTCAGCTATGATCCCTCTACCCTGACGTTGTATGTCAGCTATGATCCCTCTACCCTGACGTTGTATGTCAGCTATGATCCCTCTACCCTGACCTTGTATGTCAGCTATGATCCGTCTACTCTGGCGTTGTATGTTAGCTATGATCCCTCTAAACTGACGTTGTATGTCAGCTATGATTCCTCTACCCTGACGTTGTATGTCAGCTATGACCCCTCTACCCTGACGTTGTATGTCAGCTATGATCCCTCTACCCTGATGTTGTATGTCAGCTATGATCCCTCTACTCTGATGTTGTATGTCAGCTATGATCCCTCTACTCTGATGTTGTATGTCAGCTATGATCCCTCTACCCTGATGTTGTATGTCAGCTATGATCCCTCTACCCTGATGTTGTATGTCAGCTATGATCCCTCTACCCTGATGTTGTATGTCAGCTATGATCCCTCTACCCTGATGTTGTATGTCAGCTATGACCCCTCTACCCTGACGTTGTATGTCAGCTATGATCCCTCTACTCTGATGTTGTATGTCAGCTATGATCCCTCTACCCTGATGTTGTATGTCAGCTATGATCCCTCTACCCTGACGTTGTATGTCAGCTATGATCCCTCTACTCTGATGTTGTATGTCAGCTATGATCCCTCTACTCTGATGTTGTATGTCAGCTATGATCCCTCTACCCTGACGTTGTATGTCAGCTATGATCCCTCTACCCTGACGTTGTATGTCAGCTATGATCCCTCTACTCTGATGTTGTATGTCAGCTATGATCCCTCTACCCTGATATTGTATGTCAGCTATGATCCCTCTACTCTGATATTGTATGTCAGCTATGATCCCTCTACCCTGATGTTGTATGTCAGCTATGACCCCTCTACCCTGACGTTGTATGTCAGCTATGATCCCTCTACTCTGATATTGTATGTCAGCTATGATCCCTCTACTCTGATATTGTATGTCAGCTATGATCCCTCTACTCTGATATTGTATGTCAGCTATGATCCCTCTACTCTGATATTGTATGTCAGCTATGATCCCTCTACTCTGATATTGTATGTCAGCTGTGGGCCACTTATTGCCAAATCGTGCAGCATCTTCACTCATATTTACATCAGCTTTACCAAGTAAAGATCTCAGGTTTGTATCTCAGCTTCTTCTTTCTTTTCTATATTACCAGGGACTCAACTGGTCAGAGACTACGTTTAATTCCCTGTAAATTATATCTCCAGTGCTCTATCTTGACCGGTCCCACCTCAGTGCTGAGACAAAAAGGAGGGTGGGAGTGGAGGTTGGGATATGATCTCTCGGGTTCTTTCTGCTAGAAACGAGAACCAGCCAAAGACAATCTGGTCTTCTCAATGCGAAAACGTGACATCATAGTAACCAGGGAAGGTTCGGACAGATAGGCACATATAACTGATGATAATGAAAGACAGGAACATATAACTGATGGTATGAAAGATAGGCACATATAACTGATGGTAATGAAAGACAGGAACATATAACTGGTGGTATGAAAGACAGGCACATATAACTGATGGTAATGAAAGACAGGAACATATAACTGACGCTAATGAAAGATAACCACATATAACTGATGATAATGAAAGACAGGAACATATAACTGATGATAATGAAAGACAGAAACATATAACTGATGGTAATTAAAGACAGGCACATATAACTGATGGTAAGAAAGACAGGCACATATAACTAATGGTAATGAAAGATAGGAACATATAACTGACGGTCATGACAAGCATTCACATATAACTGACGGTCATGGCAAGCATTCACATATAACCGATGGTCATGACAAGCATTTACATGTAACCGATGGTCATGACAAGCATTCACATATAACTGATGGTCATGACAAGCATTCACATATAACTGATGGTCATGACAAGCACTCACATATAACTGATGGTCATGACAAGCATTCACATATAACTGATGGTCATGACAAGCATTCACATATAACTGATGGTCATGACAAGCATTCACATATAACTGATGGTCATGACAAGCACTCACATATAACTGATGGTCATGACATATACACACACGGATAACCGAAGATCATAACAGACACAGATAACTGAGGGTCATGATAGACACGCACAGCTGAAGGTCATGATACTGCTCTGGTATAGTGGTTGCCAACTTTTTTCTGGCTGTGGTTCCCCCTTTCCTGCCTGGGAACAGCTATGGAACCCCTTTCTGGCTTGATAACAGCTGTGGAACCCCTTTCTGGCTTGAAAACAGTTGTGGAACCCCTTTCTGGCTTGAGAACAGCTGTGGAACCCCTTTCTGGCTTGAGAACAGCTGCAGATTCCCTTTCTGGCTTGAGAACAGCTGCGGAACCCCTTTCTGGTTGAGAACAATAAATAAAACTTTTATGATGCTGATATTTTTGTTTCGAGCCAATCCATCTGTTGCTCCACGAACCCCCCCCCCCCCCCCAAATCCTTCCGTGGACCACCCCCTAGATGCCCATCGACCACATTTTAAAAATCACTGCTCTAATATAAATAGTTTAGAAAATATGTTCAGCGCACCTAAGTTTCACCTTCTTCCGTGGCTTTCAACTAAAGCATAGTTTTACACACTTGAAAATGATTATAACATGAATAACATTTTTCCCTTTAATATACTGAAAGCTTCGTGTGTCTGATATATTTTTGTAAGCAAATATTCTGTTTTCACTTTCCCTAGCAAAAACACCAGGTACCCATATTTCATATAGAAATGACTGGTTTGCAGAGAAGCTAAACTGTGCCCTGCTGTCGGGGCATTGAGAAACTAATACAGTCTGCCTCCAATATTACTCCGAGCAGGTCAAACGGTTATGAAACGGCTTGTCTCTATGGTGCAAAAGTTTTAAAAGAAGCTGCTTCGAGTGTCCATCCTTGGAATTAAATAGTCTCAATAATTCACTCATTATCCAACTCTATTCTTTTGTTTCAAAATCTCTGTGACGATAAAGGCTGCAAGAAATATCATCATTAGTCAGTCACTGCTGTCGTGTTCAAGCCAGCTCATCCATTTATCATCCATTTCTAATGCGACTAAAACTGATAGAAAGTTGTTATAAGAATTAAATGAACACGTTTGGACAAGAAAGATGAAAGAAATATTCACATATCTCACTTTTCAACATACTGACTTTACAACATACATGACTTTACGTTCCAAAATACCTGACTTTACTTTCCAACATACCTGACTTCACTTTCCATCATACCTGACTTCAATTTCCATCATACCTGACTTCACTTTCCATCATACCTGACTTTACTTTCCAACATACCTGACCTCACATTCCAACATACCTGACTTTACTTTCCAACATACCTGACTTCACTTTCCACCATACCTGACTTTACTTTCCAACATACCTGACTTCACTTTCCATCATACCTGACTTCACTTTCCATCATACCTGACTTCACTTTCCAACATATCTGACTTTACTTTCCAACATACCTGACCTCACATTCCAACATACCTGACTTCACTTTCCACCATACCTGACTTTACTTTCCAACATATCTGACTTTACTTTCCAACATACCTGACTTCACTTTCCATCATACCTGACTTCACTTTCCAACATATCTGACTTTACTTTCCAACATATCTGACTTTACTTTCCAACATATCTGACTTTACTTTCCAACATACCTGACTTTACTTTCCAACATACCTGACTTTACTTTCCAACATACCTGACTTTACTTTCCAACATACCTGATTTTTCAACATACCTGACTTTCCAACATACCTCACTTTCCAACATACCTGACTTTCCAACTCCTAAAGCTCCCACAAGCGCCAAATTGAACTCTGCGGTAGCGCCATTGCGATGAAAAGGCTTCCTTGCGTTCATCCCTGTTTGGCTTTCTCTTCTGGCTGTTATGCTGTCTCAGGCAGGACCTGGTTCTGTGTCCGTATACTCCTGGCCTAACTTAAATCCCGAGAAAGACTACTTAAACGTTGTTTTATTTCGAGTCACAGCCACATTAAATTTCCACCACAAAGATTCTTGTTCAGAATAATGTTATTTCTCAGTCGAATAACACTTTCTCAAACCACAGGCCACACTGAGTCAACACTTGCGTGAATAGATACTGTGGGATTATATACATCCAGGAATTTTCTAATTTTCCGCCTTTATCATGTCATAACATTCATAGGAAAAAAAGCAATGTCTGTGTCCAACTGAACTGCGCAGATAAATAAAGACAGATTCAATATAGTAAAACAGTTAATGATTTGCGACATTCACAGCCGATCAAGACCCTACCCCCACTTATTTGTGATACTGTTGGTAGCAGACTACCTGCTCTTTCAGTCTGGTACAAATGTAGGACTCGTCGTGGTCACATGGTAGTGGAGCTGCCAAGAAGCTCATTTATTGGGTGCATTCCCGATGTCAAGCAAGTCGGTTAAACCCAACATCCCTCCGGCACGAAGTCCGTGCTTCAACTTCACCACAGCATTATCTACAAAGATCAAGGGTTAGAATGTCCTGGGAGATGAGAACAAACTGGAAGTGAAGAAAAGTTTAAATTTTGTGTTTAAACGGAGATAGGAACAGTTTAACCGCAAAATAGATAAGAACAGTTTAATCACAAAATATACTAGATAGGAACAGCTTAATCACAAAATATACTAGATATGAACAGCTTAATCACAAAATATAGTAGATAGGAACAGTTTAATCACAAAATATACTAGATAGGAACAGTTTAATCACAAAATATACTATTATTATAACCGGTTTGTTTCTTTTTTTATTACTAAAAAAAAACGGACAAGAAATAGAAGAAAAAGAAACCATGTATCAATAAACGAAGACAAATGTGATATAAATTAAACAAAAACTGAACAGAGCGTTGGCTACTAAAAGCACTTCTCATAAATTATCCATAAAAAAAATCTGGGTGAGGGGGCAGCTAGCTGAGCAGCGCATTATCTGGACAAATCATTTATTTTTACCTCAAACGTATCTGTGTAAACAGGGAGAGCTTTTCAGCGTTTGGGAACAAGGAATCTTTTGAGAAATACGACAAATAAAGTTCTTGTAACTTGGCAAAAACAAAAAAACAAAAACTCAAAAAAGAGTTTAATCTAGGTCAGCTTCCAAGAATGTGAAGACTGAAACTCTTTGTGTGTGAGTGTTTGTGTGTGTGCTCATTTCTTGTTCACGTAATTTGTTCACGTAAATGGTAATGTTTCATTTAAAGATAAAGGAGGTGTTTTCTGAATGTGACTAAACTTTCTGTCTTTCTAAGATTTTAAACACTAAACTTTCTGCCTTTCTAGGATTTTAAACACTAAACTTTCTGCCTTTCTAGGATTTTAAACACTAAACTTTCTGTCCTTCTAGGATTTAAACACTAAACTTTCTGTCTCTCTAGGATTTGAAACAAAGTCCCTAATGTCGTTTATTTATCTTTCATTTCCTCCTCTCTTTTAATCCAAGATCGAGTCTTTAACTGGTGATTCAAGATTTTGATAGTGTCTGGTGATATATGAGAGCAGAATGGGCCGGATCGAAAGTAACACCGCTCTCCGTCGCGGTTTTCGACTCAAAGCACTGTGATGGAATTCCGCCATTACGTCTGTTTTTGACCTACCAGTAAAATCAGGTGCTCAGTACATTGTGTTGAGAACAAGGTGATTTCCAAGATACACAATGTTTGCTTGCTCTAGATTACATTGCAGACCGGCACTGTAGAAGTAACAGGAAGAGAGAGTATTTCACTTTCCATCCAATCATCATCATCAGGTGCTGCGCTGGTAGGTGTGCACGGTCAAATTTCTCCATAGATCTTGGTCCTTGGTATTTTCCATCAGCTCATTTGGTGACTTCTTATTGTGCTATCTCGTTAGAGTGTTACTGATTTTGTTTCTCGCCTGGTCTTCCACTGCCTCTCGTCCCGTTTATCTTTCCCGTTGTTATGACGTTCTTGTGAAGCACTGGGGGCGCTGTATGAACATCCGGTACCATGCAAGAGTTCCATGTTCTTTATTATAGCATCGGCTGCAGGAATCTCATACAAAAGTATTAACACTAGCTAACAGATGATATCTCTCTCTCTCTCTCTGAACCTTAAGTGCCCAGGGCACATGGGGCTTCGGCAAGAGTTTTCCACAAATGCCTGTCCTTCGCCTTTTTTTCTGCTCTTGCCCAGGTGAGACCCCTATTGCTCAACATCCTTTCTGTTGTTCTTCTCCATGTCTCTTTTGGTATACCCTTACTTCTGTTCCCCTGTGGTGTCCATCTTTTCTATTTTTGGTAGTGAGTTGTCAGTCAACAGATGATATAACCAGTTGGAAATCACTGCTAACAAATGATATAACCAGCTGGAATTCACTGCTAACATATAATATAACCAGCTGGAATTCACTGCTAACAGATGATATAACACCAGCTGGAAAATTCACTGCTAACAGATGATATAACACCAGCTGGGAAATTCACTGCTAACAGATGATATAACACCAGCTGGAAAATTCACTGCTAACAGATGATATAACATCAGCTGGAAAATTAACTGCTAACAGATGAGCCAAGTGTTGACGTTCCAATTCTCCTCAGCTTGTAGTAGAAATTGTAGTTTGTGATTCCAATTTTTGTGCTGAGATGTAACAGAGTGTTTATTCTTGTCAGTGAAAATGTCACACAGTTATCCAGTAACAAAATGATTGCCGCGTTGTCAAGCTTGACACGAGAACTTGACACAAGAACTTGACACGAGAAGCAGGGAGCAGAATCCACTTGCTGTGAATGCTGAGGCCAATGCCTTCATCAGTGACAACTTCAATGAAGCAGATGCTGTGATTTACACAGATGGGTCGCGTTGTACGACATTAAATGAGTGCATGGGCATTCACAGCTCCTCGCTCAGTGGACAGAACAATCCAGGGAGCTAGTGGTGCCTTCGCTATGACCACAAGCAGTATGTCGATGGAGGTGATGGTAGTAACGAAAGCATTCGTCTGGCTGGAGTCACAAGATTACAGCCGTGTCTGCATACCATGTGATTCAATGAGCATGATCCGGAAGGTCGAGGCAGGTTCTGTACGCAGGCAGTGTCTTGAGTCATTGCAGAGATCAACGATTCGCAGAGTCACCTTCATCGTTCCTGGGCACGTGGGCATCCAGCTCTGCCATCACTGCACATGGACAACCACTGGATCGAGTTGATATTGCTAACACGCTCAGAGAGGTAGGCAAAGCGGAGGACTTCGAGAGAAGTGAATCTACATCGCTACTCAGACAGAGAACTGGGAATACAGACTGGCAAGGCCAGGAACGAAAGGCATACTGGACATTCGAGACAACTGGTCAACCAACACAGGACATACACTATCAGCCGCAGAACGTTGATGGATATGTTGGGGGGGGGGGGGGGGGGGAATTTGAGCACCTATGGACATGTCCAGAGTGCAATGATTGTGACCCAGACTATAAACCATAAACAGGGAACCAAACGTTATTTATTTTTAGCCATAAATATCACGTGTTCCAGAAGAGAGTAAGAGAACAATCTAGGACCTTGTGTAAGAAGAGATGAACTTGCACGTTCGTACAGCGTCCACGGTGATTTGATAACAACAAATTGGAGTCTGTACAGACTGTATGTGTAGATCAGGGGGGATGGGTTTACGAAAGCTGTAATGATTGACAGAAAAGTAAGAGGAATGATTGGAATGTGGAACTTTTATTTTAAGATAGAGAAAAACGAAGACACAGAAGTAATTGAAGCTGTGTTTTTGAAACAGCTATGTTAAAGTTCTGAGGAGAAAGTCAAGGGGTTTAAGCTAGTAAAGAGGCTAAAGCGACTAAAGAGGTTTAAAGTAGTAAAAAGGCTAAAGCGAGTAAAGTGGTTTATGCTAGTAAAGAGCCTAAAGCGAGTAAAGGGGTTTTAGCTAGTAAAGAGGCTCAAGCGAGTAAAGTGGTTTATGGTAGTAAATGGGTTTAAGCTAATAAAAGGGCTTAAACTCATAAAAGGGTTTAAGCAACTAAAAAAGGTTAAAGCGAGTAAAGGGGTTAAGAAAGTAAAGTGGTTTAAGCTAGTAAAGAGGCTAAAGCGAGTAAAGGGGTTTAAGCTAGTAAAATAACAACTAGTAAATGCGTTCAAAGAGTCAAAGAGTTTCAGCTAGTAAAGGGGTTTAAGACAGCACAGCGTTTTAAGACAGTAAAAGAAGTTAAAGCGGCATAAGCTAGTAAATTGGGTTAATGGACCTCGGCAAGTGTGTAGACTATTCTAAGATAATTCACAGACATTATTATGTGAGCAAAAGTGATGTTTAAAAAATGAGACTAGAACTCGCAGCCGAAACATTTGTTCTTTTCTGTGGCCAATCACGGACATCAAATTTTGAGAGCCATATGAGACTCTGTCTAGTAAAACTATGTTTCATGAACTGGAGCCAGTAACCATTCTCTAAACCAGCGGTTCCCAGTTAGCAAAAGTCCGCGGACCCCCTGCTATTTCGATATCCAGGCCACAGGCCCCTATACTTTGGAAAAGTTTCATATCTGTATAGTAGCTTTGTGCTTTATGTGCAAATAATTTTTTTCAGAAAATGTAGGTTCCCTTTAATGAGTAATCGCTACATTACACTTAAAAAAACACAGTACAGACTTGGTGAATTTTCAACGTAACAATAATGTAATTTAGAAAACAAAAAACAGAAACTAACATTCCTATTTGTTCTGACAAATGACCAGAATAGGAAATGTGTGACAGCTAACAAACCTAAATACGGTATGAGAAATCATGCCTTTTTTTTTATTCCGAACAACTGCTTCCACATCTCGTTCAATATTTCACATTTTTTAAACGTGAAAAAAAAATTCTTTCCTCCACATAAGATTCGCCAAAATATCGTTTGTTAAACATTTCACAGGTAAAAAAGGGCCTTGAGTTTTGGCACGGACCCCCACGGCAGGTTTCGCGGACCCCTGAGGTTCGGCAGACCACCAGTTGGGAACCGCTGGTCTAAAACTTCTGCAGCAAACTAGCCAACCTTTGTTCAGCATTTGCAGCTCAGATATGTCAACATTAACATCTGTATTCACGTATGTTATTAAACTATATTGCTCCGTGATTTTAATAGCAAAAAAAGTTCTACATTTATTGAAAATACAAAATATTATATTTTTGAACAAAATTAAGTCTGCATGAATAACTTGACTTATCGGCACTTTAAAAAGTTGAACCTTCATTGAGTCAACATAAAATTCCAGACAAATTACAAATCTGACAAAAAGCCAGGGTTTATTTTCTTTGTATTTCTTTTCTCTTATTAGTTTTCTGTCATTATTTTGTCTGTCATGCCAGTTTTGAGGTATTTGTCAAGCCTGGTTTCATACATCTAGGTTCACTGGGGCGTAACCACTTTACTACGCACTACTTTTGAGTAAGGAATGACGCCGCTAGCTACGGAGTTCGGGCTGCTGGCGACGCTAGTTGGCAGTTTTTGGTCAGCTGCTGACTAGGCAATAGAGCGCTTATGGTCTGGCCGTGTGCAGTGACGCTGGTCACAACTCATACCTTTATCTTTACCGTTACATAAGAAACAGTTCGCTACAACTCACAACTGTTACGCTCCATTTCCTTCAAAAAGACAGATGAAAGTGCTAATGAGAATCTCCGATTACAAGGCTATTGCCATCACTAGGGAATAACATTGATAATAACTTGTAACAACATTAACAGTAGCCAAAGACAAGTCCATAAAACATTTCAAACAAGAAGTCCACAAGACATTTCCATCGAGAAGTTCACAAGACATTTCCAACGATAAAGTTTATTTCATTGAATACAGTTTGTCAAAACAAGTGCCTACTCTGAAAATAGAGTGTAACTGCAGTGACAGAAACCTGTAATAAACTGAATATCAACGAATGATGCTACGTACGCTCGGCACCTAAATCTACAGTCAATAACACGAAAATAAGTTAATCTGGTCAGCCATAAAAAATGATAATTAATTATTAATTAAGTATATTCTGTAAAGTCGCATAATAGCTGTATGGCCTCCAAAAGCAAAAATATACAAAACAGTTCGCAACGGGACGTAAAACTGATACTTCTATACATAACAATACGCAATACTATAAACAAACACTTGTGACACTATTAACAATAGCCTGGAAAGTAACTACCTACAATACGTAACTATGTCTATATCCTTCCCGTGCCGTTAAACGTCACATAGGGCTCGCATGGTAGTTTGCCAATTTTTCCTGTCTTCCGCGAGTCTTTCAACCTCCTCAAAGGATTTTATGCCTGTTAATTTGGCCTCTCTTAACAATGTCCTCTTCAGAGTTTCACGCGGTCTGCCTCTTTTTCTTTGGTCTGTTGTGTTCCACTTGATAGCTTGTTTTGGGATTCTCTGATCATTTCTTCTCATCACGTGACCAACATATGTCCATCTCCTTTTCCTGATCGGCCATGAGACTGGTTGTTGTTCAGTCATCTGTCTTATCTCTGCATTGTTCTTGAATTCATTCCACTTGATGCCGAGTATTTTACTTATGCATTTGTTTTCAAAAGAGTCTAATTTCTTGTCTATTTCTTTAGTTGTTTTCCAGCTTTCGCATGCATAAATAAGGGTGGATATTACATTTGAATTGAATAATCTTAACTTGGTTTTTGTGCTTATAACTTTTGAATTCCATATGTTCTCAAGATTTTTGAAGGACAATGCTGCTTTTGAAATTCTGATCCTAACTTCCTTTCTAGTGTCACCATCCTGGTCTATGTAGCTGCCAAGGTATGCAGATTGATTGACTTCTTCAATATCTGTTCCTTCTATATATAGCAGCATGAAAAAAAAAAAACACTGAGAACCGCCTGTAAAGGTACCAACAACGATCTGTAAATCTGTAGTGTATATACACTACAGAGGATGCACTTTAATCCAAGATGCCAAGAAAACACACCGCTATTTTAATCTTAGTCTAAATCTGCTGTACTCACTCACAGCCATTAGAATCAGGGTTGCCAACACTTTCAGAGAGCTCGCACTTTCTAACACGTGCTACAAACAGGTGATAAAATGTACAAGAGAAATACACCAGATAGATCAAAATATTATTACCTGTAAACAGATAAAAAATATCCTCAGAAGGAGCTGAATCTAACCCGTGGGAGGATCAACTCCTGGAACGTTTGATCGTAAATTGAAAATTCACTTCCTCTGATTACTTTCACGGTGTAAGCACAAAATTATCTCCCGTGTTTATAAATCTGGTCACCCTCTTAGATTCAGAAAACGATCCAAACTTTGGCAAAGATTAGCATGAATTTGTTTATGTTTCCTACGTGAAGAATGTTTGAAAATATTATTTGTATCAATCTCTCTCTCGCTCTCTCTCTCTCTCTCTCTCTCTCTCTCTCTCTCTCTGAACCTTAAGTGCCCAGGGCACATGGGGCTTCCGCAAGGGTTTTCCACAAATGCCTGTCTTTCGCCTTTTTTTCTGCTCTTGCCCAGGTGAGCCCTCTATTGCTCAACATCCTTCTGTTGTTCTTCTCCATGTCTCTTTTGGTCTACCCTTACTTCTGCTCCCCTGTGGTGTCCATCTTAGTGCTATTTTTGGTAGTGAGTTGTCAGTCATTCGGAGCACATGTCCCAACCATCGCCAGCGTCTTTCCTCAATAATTGCTGTCAGTGGCTTCATCTGCATTTCTGCCAACAAGATGTTATTTGGCCAAAATATGTTTGTATCAATATATTTATATATATTTGTATCAATATGTACGTTTTACTCTATCATTTCGGGGCAGAACTGGACAAAACCGGAAATAACAGGCGCAAGCTAGATGAGGAAAATCTGGAACAAGATAAAACTGATAAACATTGAGTCAGACGTTTTCTAGCCTTGACTGCATGTGCCTCCCTGTCGCTGCCTTTTTTCTTCTCTTAATTAAGAAGTATTTTTTATGGTGTGGTCACGTTTACCTGGTTAGATTACGCTGCGCATTCTGACAGCAGCATACATCATGAGCGCTCTGAAGGCGACTTTTTAAAAAGATATTTTATGGATGCTAGGCAAAGATAGATAGTACATATATCACTAATAATTAGTGTCAGTCAGTCGTTTCCATATCCCTTGCGGAACTTTGCCTCCCTAGCAGCTCTCCTGTAGGTCTCTCGGTTGTAAGCAAGATGGCCTGCTGCTGACGCATCCATTTGCAGATCATCAACGATGTCTTGCAGCCATATTCGCCTTGGTCTTCCTCTCTTTCTTTTCCCCATTATGTACCCTTCCAAGACCGTCTTCTCTAAATTCTCATGACGTTTAATGTGTCCAAAATATTTACATTTTCTCTGTTTAATTTCTTTTCCTAGCCAACTTTCTTCAACATTAAGTTCTTGTATATGGATATATTTGTTCTTTTTTTGTGCCCATAATATTTGAAGAACTTTTCTGTAGCATTTACATTCAAAGGCATTTATGTTTTTCTCAGCTTATAACTAATGTATAAGTATATAAAACAAAATATATTACTATGCACAAAGCCATCGCAGCAAAGCTGTGATAACAAAATGTATAAACTAGTGAAAAAGGTAGGAACATCTTTATTAATTAAAGAGTACTCAGTTCAAGTAAATTTGTATCTAATCTTCTTTCTCTAATTCTTCCTACTTTTTTATGATAAAGTTGCAAACCGAAACGTCACAACTGTGTGCTCGTTAATTAATAAAGCTGTTCCTACCTCTTTCCTAGTTTATACATTTAGTACATATATCAGCTCTAGCGAATTAGAGTTGGCGAAGATTTTGTCTACTGACGCTTCCCCAAATCTCTGCAGCAAACCTGCAGACCTTCGGTAGTCATTGCTGCTCCTTTGCGCACATACTACTATCTAATTCATTACAATCACTCAGAAACGTGATGGTATACATTCGCCATTTACGTATCTTACTCCACACCGGAAGAAAAGGTAACCAAGAGACACATACCCTGACTGGCTAACACGAAAAGAAAGATAACCCATCTTATTAGGAAGCTAAGAACCACACATAAATAGGTAGCCATGGTCGTCTACGCCCACCTGCACGACAAACAGTACACGAGTGAAGCAGTTCACATTTTTTCTGTTTTCTCGCTGCCCGTGCCAGAAATCCTGCTTCAGAAGTTCGGAGAGAACTGTCGTTATCTAGTGCTGTCATTATCTAGCGCTGTCATGATATAGTTCTGTCATGATATAGTGCTGTCATGATATAGTGCTGTCATTATCTAGTGCTGTCATGATATATTGCTGTCATGATATAGTGCTGTCAATATTTGTTGCGCTCCCTATCTGTGCACCCTGTATTGTTGTGATAACAAATCAGTTACAACTTTCAGTCACGCTGCGAAAAGATCCGATAGAGACAACATCTAAACCTACAGCCACATATGTTTCTTTCTCATATAGTTTCTTTCTCATATAGTTTCTTTCTCATACAGTTTCTTTTTCATATAGTTTCTTATTTCTGTAGCGTCTCCTTCTTAGAGTTTCTTATTTTGTGTCCAAAATGTAACGTTTTTGTTACAGAAACTAGATCAGTTATTTTGGTACAACAATAATTTCAGATGGTAGGACTACCACCGAGGTCAAAAGCTGAATATAACAGTCAAAGGTAGCATTTAAGAAAATGGAAACTATTTTGTGCAGTCCATTTTTGTCAATATATACCACGAAAATAGTCTCGGTGTGCAATATCAAATCAGTACTACAATATGGAGACGAATCATGGTCACTAACAAAAACAACAACAAGAGCATTAGAGGCAACTGAAATGTGGTTCCTACAAAGAATGTTAAGGACCCAGAAACAGTTCACAAATCGAAATCCTCGCAAGTGAAAACCCGTTATATTATATGCTTTATTGTTGTATGAATATAAATAATAAATGTAACAATGCACATTTTCATTAAATAATAAATTTTAATCCAACTGAACAGTTTTTAATGTTTTACCTCCAGGTAGCCCTTTGCATGCCTAGCCAGCTTAACCTAACATAATCTAAAGTAACCTAACTTAGCATAACGTAATCTACACCGACCTAATCTAATCTAATCTAATCGAACCTAATCTAATCTGACTTAACCTACTCTAACCTAATCTAACTTAACCTAATTTAATCTAACCTAATCTAACCTGATTTAACCTACTCTAACCTAATCTAACTTAACCTAATTTAATCTAACCTAGTCAGAGACTGGCAAACCCGGACACCCGGGCATTCCCATGCGTGCTCCGACTTCTATTCCAACACCCGATGAAACGTCCGCTTGCTGATGTAGCTAGTAACACGCTGGTTGAGGGTAGCACGCGCTAGCCTAATTCAACCTAGCCTAGCCTACTCTAACCTAATCTAACTTAGTCTAACCTAATCTAACCTAATCTAATCGAACAACCTAACTTAATCTCATATAATCTAGCGTAACCTGACTTATTCTAACCTAAACTAATGTAACCTAGAGTAACATAATTATAAGCTGGCCTAATCTAACTTATTTTAACTTAACCTAACCTAATGTAGCCTAACCTAATATAACCTAGCCTAATCTGATCTATCCTAACATAATCTAACAAATTTAATCTAACCTAGCCTAACATAATCTAAACTAACCTAATCTAACACAGCCTAACTTAATCTAAACTAACCTAATTTAATTGAACCCAACCTAAACTAATCTAATCCAGTCTAATCTAACCAAGCCTAATCTAATCGAATCTAACCTAATTAAACTAATCTAATCTAATCTAAAGTCTTTGAAGTCATTGAAGACAGCATGTATTTTACTGTAGCATTCAGGCAAAGCACAATCATTGTAAATATAAGCATCGAACTTTCGTCTAATATCGAAAACATTACAGAAGGAATAATAAACCATCGCTCGAGAAAAAAAAAATACGAGAGACTTTTCGTAGGACAAAGAAAAATACTTTCTTGGTTTAATGCGATGACGCTGTAAGCAGTGTCTCTCGTTAAGTCGACGACTCATAGCACGGGTAGAACTGTACCCAACTCGACCTAGGCACATTTGCTGATACTCATAGACTTACAAGGCACAGAAATGCTATCTTTTCACGACTTGGAATAAAAATACTTAGGACAAAAAAAATCCTACAAGTAATTATATAAAAGCTTGCAACAAAAGCTTGTAACAAAAGCTTTAGATATATCCACTTCTGCCCGGGTCACACAAACTCTTGTGATTATACCGCGAGCTAGCGGCACAGAAGACCAGATTTAAGAGCCCCGGTATTCCAGAAACTGGGCTACACTAGCACACATCCTGCTAGAAACAATCTAGCCAGCAACCTGGTGCTCTCTCTCTCCCACTTACACGCCACAGAAGCCAGATACCCCTGACCCGTGCCGCTGCACCTGTCTCAAAACTATTCCTTAAGTGTTTCGCTGGGGAAAATGTGAGTGTAGGTGGGGAGGGGGAGAGACCACTGAGCCAGGAGAAGAAGAAAAAGTACCAAAAAAAAAATGATGGAAAGAAATGAGGGTAGGTTTATTGCCAGGGGCAACCCCTCTGAAGAAGAAAAGGATTTGACACTGACTGATACTGGAATTATGGAAACCAGAATAGGCATTTTTTGTAAAGAAATAAATTTCCCTGTAATTTTTCAGAACTTTTGATATCAGCATTTCATGAAAGATTTGTTGGATGAAAGACGAATATGGTTGGAATGGAGGTGAGAATCAATGCTGGTCAGCCAGGCAGCTCCCTATTATGCAGGCCTAAGAGGAACGCTGTACTGACCTTTGAGTGGAGTAGCCGCATCAAGATTAGAGCTAGCCTTGTCAAGAGCCCAAAAAAACAGCATGACTTGAGCGAAGGATGAAGGTAGAATAAGGTTCTATTTGTTATGAAGACATTGCATGGCTTTGTTCATACAGTTGTACAGGACTATTTAGAGATAAACCAATTGCAGAGCTCATGATGAATTTGTCCTTTAAAGGTCCAAATTGTCTAGTGATAGTAACATTTTATCCATGGACCATCTAACACAGTGGCAGGAGAGAAAATTACCAGCTCAACTAATGTGAAGCATCACACAATTATGAATAAATATGAAGGTCTAAATCTATCGATTCATTCATTCCTTTGCATGTCCCTTGCGGAACTTTGCCTCCCAAACAGCACTCCTGTAGGCCTCTCGGTTGTGAGCAAGATGGCCTGCTGCTGCTGCATCCATTTCCAGATCATCAACGATGTCTTGCAGCCATCTTCGTTTCGGTCTTCCTCTTTTTCTTTTTCCCATTATGTATCCTTCCAATACGGTCTTCTCTAAATTATCATGACGTTTAATGTGGCCAAAATATTTAAGTTTTCTCTCTTTAATCCTCTTTACTAGCCAGCCTTCTTCAATATTAAGCTCTTGTAGTATAGATATATTTGTTCTTTTTTGTGTCCACGATATTTGGAGAACTCTTCTGTAGCATTTACATTCAAAGGCATTTATGTGTTTCTCAGCTGTTTTGTTAAGTGTCCAGGTTTCACAGGCTTCTTATTATGTTCCAAGGAAGCTAAAAGTCACGTAAAGCTACGTACATCAAACTAACCCACTACACGTATAAATGATATAAGTGGACTATATCTCTATAGTTCTGCAGCTCGAGTTCCTGTGTTTTTTCCTTAACTGATCTGACACTTTAACAATGTATTTAGAACATATCTCTTGCCAGGGGGACAAATTCTAGTTGAAATCATATCCTTTTATTGATATATTAAGCTTTCCCTGAACAAATGAAGAATGCATAGGAAAAGTCGATGAGAAGCAAATATTAATAAACACACTACGGGGGAAGATAGCCAGGTTTAATGGCCGTATGATGAGAAGAAGAAGGATAGAAAATATCGTGACAACAGGGAAATTGGAGGCAGGAAAGGGAGAGGTAGACCAGAAGAGAAAATCTTAGATGACTTGACAAAATGGCATGGGAGAGGCCTGACAAAAGAACTGATGAACAACATGAAAGATCGGAAACTGTTGAGAGACATGGCCGCCAATGCATCCAGGCATGGCACATGATGATGTTTTCCTACGTGATGGCTGGCTGCTATTTTTCTTTCACGTAATTTTTATAATTCTCAAATCTATCTTCAGCATTTTAAGATTCCCGCAACATTTTATTTTTCTTTTGCAGTTTCTTCAAGTGTAACTTTGTCATACACTTACAGCAGACATTTACTTTGTCACACACTTACAGCAGACATTTACTTTGTCAAACACTTACAGCAGACATTAACTTTGTCACACACTTACAGCAGACATTTACTTTGTCATACACTTACAGCAGACATTTACTCTGCCAAACACTTACAGCAGACGCTGTTGCAAAAACTGACAGAACCTGTTGAGATTTTAACAGAAATAAAAATACACATAACAAAAATTTGTAAAACAAGTTTTACAAAATAATCTGATGTATTTTTCAGTGCAGTTGCTTTCGGTCAGTCGAGGAAACTTCTGTGATAGTTCTCTCCCCTTTCTTACTGTCTCCATCATCATATTCAATCCCGTACACACTTTTAAATTCCGAACACACTTTTAATCCCGTGCACACTTTTTAATCCCGTATACACTTTTTAATCCCTTACACAAATACACATGCACTAACACATACGCATCAACACAGTGTAGACAATGGCACCCCACGTTCTATATAGCACTGTTCTCTGCATATTAATTTTATGTTTGTATTCGTCTCCCATATCAAGCAGTGCCACTTCTGGCGTGCCTCATTTATTACATTATGTTGTTTCTTCTCCTTCACATTTCTGGCCTTCTTTCATCACTTTCTCTCGGTCAGATTTTATCTTCCTCTGTGTCTCTTGAAATTTTCGTGTCCACGTTTGCGTTTAGAATTGCGTACTCAATCCTTTACTCTTCGAAAATAAAATTCGTTCGTTCTCTCTCTCCCTTCCTATCTCCCTCCCTCTCTCTCCCTCCCTTTTCACATCTCCCTCCTTCTTTTCTCTCACTCTCTCCTCTCTCTTTCTCTCTTCTCTCTCACTCCCCGTGGTGACTTTTATTGACTTTCAAAACATCCCCTCATTTCATCAAATATTCGTAACTGAGTTTCCTTCTTATAACTTCAAACTTTTCCAAATCTACGTCAGCATCAAATTCTTTAAACAAAAACTTCTCCCATAGCTTGTGCGGTGTCTTGCAGTCAATGTAATGCTACAGAACGACTTCAGTAATTCTGCTATTCGGAAAGTAGTTGGTTAGACTGAATGAAAGGTAAGTATATTACTTACATTTAGTACATGTTCCTACCAATGAACACAGAGACAACATTTTAATGTATACGTTTTGTGAATTCACTCTTAGTTGCATGCGTAACACACTTGCAGGAAATGATGCAGGCCGTGTGAGATACAGTAACATTTGATTGACAACTGCCGGAGTGTCCGTCTGGTCTTTATTGCTTCCTTGAACACACAGCAAGCAAAGGTGACCAAGTTCCTGGAATGGTGGGGTAGGTCATGACCCTCCGCTCTTTTCTAGAAACAGACTGCTGCTTTCTTGAACTTATCAAAGAGGAAGAGTTTTAAAACACTCAACTCTGTACCTGAATCAACCCAGAAATCAGCTTCGTAGGCCCACTACAGGACTTAACCCATTCAGTCCACTTCCAATCCGACTCAAGGTTTTAAGATCTTTACCATGGCATCGAGCTTTATTCATGGCCAACCATTTCACTTGAATATAGAAACCGGATACTTAAATCAAATTAGACCCTTTCGAAAACAAAAGCCTAAGGAAAACACTTGGTATAAAGTGGAACGAATTCAAGAACAACGCAGAGATAAGACAGATGAGCAAACAACAACCTGTATCATGGGTGATCAGAAAAAGAAGATGGACATATGTAGGCCATGTGATGAAAAGAAACAATCAGAGAATACCAAAACAAGCTAACAAGTGGAGCACAACAGGCTGAAGACGGATGTCAGAAATCAAGAAATAGTCGTGAAAATATAAAACATGATATGAAAGAAAGGCAGATGATAATACAAACAAAATATTAGAGACATATCAAGGAAACAGGCTGGAAATCTGCGATACCAAATCCGAGTAATCAAATTTCTCCGATGAACAGTGCGACGAATTCGATGCTCCATAATCTTGTACCACAAGACCCGATTCCTCAAAGGCGACTCTTAGTGCGTCACGTGACCCAACAGATGGGCATTCCTTGAAGTAGTTGTAGGGCAGGAGCGAGATAGTGGCTTCAGCTCCGATAGTTGGCGTGTTAGGTATGTCCTCAGTGTGCGGGAGATGGTGAAAACCAACTGTGATCCAAAACACGAGATCCTGTAACGGAAATGCACGTCTTAAGTCAAAGTATTTTCTGCAATGTTGTGTGAGGGCTTAAACTTGCATACACGGAGATATGGCAGAAAATGATACATGGCATAAAGATAGTATCTATCTATCTATCTATCTATCTATCTATCTGTCTGTCTGTCTGTCTGTCTGTCTGTCTGTCTGTCTGTCTGTCTGTCTGTGTGCAGGTCTGTCGGTCTGTCTGTCTATATATTGTCCTGCCGGCTGGCCTTGGCGATTATGTTTTCCACAACTCCCTGCACCGAGCACTGATTATAAGCTGTGCTGGCGTTCTCTGTTCGTGCCATCTTCTTAGTCCGCCCAGCATTTTCTCTCTCTCTCTCTCTCTCTCTCTCTCTCCGTCCACCTCGATCTCTTTTGCCTTCTATATTTCCTGTTGTCACAATGTATTCTAGCCTGCTTCCTCGTAGAACGTGACCTATAAATTCTGATTGTCTTTTTCTTAATTTCCTCATAGCTTGAGTCGTCTTTCCAGCTCTCTGAGAAAGTCCTCTTTGATATCTTTGCTGTCCGTGCTATTCTTAGCATTCGTCTAAGGAACCTCATTTCAGTGGCTTCCAGTTGGCGGTGTACTTCATTAGTGACTTATCCTGCCCCACATCCGTAAAATAAGACTGGATCAATGTAGCACTGGAGTAATCTTTTCCTTACTTCCAATGACAGTGATTTATTACACAGAGTACTTCTCATTTTCTGAAACATTATTTTAGCTTTGCGTTATTCTGCTATTTATCTCAGTTAGGCATCTTCCATCAGAGCAGATATCTAAGCTAATCTACATAAACTAATCTATTTAAACTAATCTATCTAATCTATCTATTTCACTTTCTTTTACCATTATGTCCAGTGATTCTTGCAGTTCTTCTTCACCCTTTACATGTAGAGATAGTAAAGATAGCATATTGCGATTATTCATTCATTCATTTGCATGTTCCTTGCAGAACTTTGCCTCCCTAACAGCTCTCCTGTAGGCCTCTCGGTTGTAAAAGCAAGATGCCCTACTGCTGATGCATCCATTTGCAGATCATCAACGATATCTTGCAGCCATCTGCGCCTTGGTCTTCTTCTCTTTCTTTTTCCTATTATGTACCCTTCCAACACGGTCTTTTCTAGATTATCATGACGTTTAATATGTTCAAAATATTTAAGTTTTCTTTATTTAATCCTCTTTACTAGTCAGCCTTCTTCAATATTAAATTTTTGTAGTATGGATATATTTGTTCTTTTTTGTGTCCACGATATTTGAAGAACTCTTCTGTAGCATTTACATTCAAAGGCTTTAATGTGTTTCTCAGCTGTTTTGTTAAGTGTCCAGGTCTCACAGGCATATGTTGCGATGGGAAAGATGCATGCCCTTAAAAATCTTATTTCTGTATTTCTGTCTGTTCCTCTCCACAGATTCTTTAGTTGTTTTACTTTCTGAGTTATGATTATTATTAAGAATAAATTGAAAAATATCAAAGAAAATTATACTAAAGGAGGGGAGGGCAAAATAACCTGCCTTTAATTGCTTTTAATGTCGAAAGTTTATCGAAGACTTTTTGTCCACAAGAACATACTGTATTACTTTATAGTTGCTATGGCAAGCTGACAGACATCTAGCTCAAGATTTGTCTCACTATATCGTGGGTATTCCTTTTTTCTAAACAATGAACTCTGCTTTCACTGGTATGTATGTGACAGAGAAACAAAATTCTTCAGGAAATGGCCACTATTCTGTACTACAGACATCTTTCAATGATATATTTTGTGTTTCACAAATGGAATCTAACTTAGTTCAGATAATGAATTAAAACTGCCATGGTAATAGATTTTTCATTCGTGAACTGGTTTAGACAGATTCCCAAATTTCCCCTGCCAGCCTACATTTTCATAACACACTATGATTTTTGTTTACCTGTGGTGTTACCTGGAAAGTTTACCTGTGGTGTTACCTGGAAAAGTTTACCTGTGAGAATAAGCCCGGGAGCAATAGAGACCTCGACAAGAAACAGAAAATGAGAAAAAGAAAGAAGTTCAGCTTTGTACAAACAGAAAAAGGGGAGAGTGTGTCTTTCTTGAAGAATATGAGAAAATCAACGTATAATATAGGTGTAATACAGGTGTGCAAGAATTTAAACTCAATAATTAGTGTATAAGTATATAACTATACACGAAGCACTGCAGTAAAGCTGTGATACTAGAATGTATAAAACAGGAAAAGGTAGGAGCAGCTTTATTACTTAACGATTACAAAGTTGTGACGTTTCGGCGTGAGCCTTAATCATACAAAAACATACGGTGGGTTGTAACTTGGGGGTGGTGGATGGGGAACCGGGGAAGGGAGAGAGAGTGTGTGATGCAATATTGACCTAGCTAGGAGAAGTTGAAACAGGTGATTGGGGAAGAGGGGTTGCAGAGTGATGCTGTGAGGAAGTTTGAAAAGTAAGAAGGGGTGGACTTTCTTCAATCATTACAGTACCTCTCCACAAAGTCCACCCCTTCTTACTTTTCAAACTTCCTCACAGCATCACTCTGCAACCCCTCTTCCCCAATCACCTGTTTCAACTTCTCCTAGCTAGGTCAATATTGCATCACACACCGCCGGACAAGCCACACCTTACAATTTACAGCTAAGTACTCTTTAGAAAAAAAATTTTTTTTAAATTTATTTATTTATTATTTATTTATTTTTTTATTATTTTAAATAGCATTCATGTGAATCCATACTTTATCTCCTCTCTCTACTTCTTCGTCCTGTATGTTTTTGTATGATTAAGGCTCGCGCCGAAACGTCACAACTTTGTAATCGTTAAGTAATAAAGCTGCTCCTACTTTTTCCTGTTTTATACATTCAAGAATTTAAACTGGGGGAATTAAAAATGATAACCGGAGATATGTTTCTTCAACTGCTTTCTCGGCATAAAGAAGGTATGTCTCGATAAAATAAGACATATTTCTTTTGATATGTTTATAAATATAACCACTAGTCCTGTCTTTTTCTTCTTCTTCTTCAATCTTTCTAGAACTCCGAACTTTAATGTTCTTTGCAGCTGATGCGGAAAAGATTCTGAGGCAGAGTATAATGTCGGATTGGAAGCGGGTTATTGCATGTATTTTTTTTCCAGTCCCTGGGTGGAGCTAATATGTCGAAGACGTGCAATACTTCTGTGACATAATCCACTCCTAAGGGGATTCCGGCGATCCCTGCCAGGTTAGCCAGTTTAGGCCTGCTACTGGCGTAGCACCGGAAATATGGAGCAGAGCCTTGGTTGGCTACGGTTCTCAAAGCCTGACTCTAGCACGTCAGTTATGGGTCGCTGAATGCCAGCTCGGATAGTGTCGTCCTCCGCAGTGTTACTGCCTGGCACAGGAACGTGGAGCACTATAAAGGATGGTGGAGAGCAACTGCAATGATCTGAGAAGAAACCAGTGAATTCTGAAGAGTCAAAAACCGGCTAAGAGATCTATAGAATCTATAGTGCACAGAACCACTAACCACAACCATTGTGAGACTCAGCAGATAACGATATCTGGGTACGTAGAAAGAAAAGCTGTCAGATCAGTCTCGAGTGTATACAGCAGATAGAGGAGATAAAACCATAGGGGCAGACCACAACAAAGATGAGGAGACAATTTAGAGGAAAAACTTAAGGGAACTTGGAGTAAACAATAAGAGACAGAAACCAAGGAAAAGAGATGAATAGAGAAAGATTGTATCCGAGGCAAAGAGTCTTGGAGATTTGGAATTATGAAGATCATCATCATCATCATCACCAGTCCTCTGAAATCTTAGTTGAGCTTAATGCACCAACAAAAGTTCTCCAGCCAGTCCTCTCTTGAGCAAGTCAGAATACCTCAAACCATGTCGTTCCGGCTTCCTTTAGTTCTTCCTGTATTGTGCGTCTACATGTCCCCATTGACAGGTTAAGATAAATGGATATCTAGAATCAAACTCTACATTTAGTCACTTTTGTACTGAAATATACCAATAATACATTTATGACTACATTAACTTTCTTTTATTCATACAAATCATCATATTTTATTATTGCAAAAACATTTTTTTCCTGACACAGGCTTATAAAATCTTTCACTGTAGTAACGTTTTTAGTTACATAACCTGCCACTATATAAAATCCGTGATTGTATTAACGTTTATGCTACAAGAGACCTACGTACATTTTATGATTGTATTAACTTTTTCGCTGAAATAGACAATTCTTAAAATGAGACTGTGACAGCTGTTCACTGAGATAAACAATTCTTAAAATTTTAGATTTATTACATTTTTCACGGAGGTAATGTGGTCTTAAATTTATATTTCTATTAACTTTTTGACTAAAGAAAATGACTGCGGTTTTTTTTTCCACTGGAACATACCATACTTAAGAGTGTAACTTTGTTATTTTTTAACTGGAACATACCATATTTAAGTGTGTAACTGTTATTTTTTAACTGGAGCAGACCATACTTAAATGTGTAATCGTGTTATTTTTTAACTGGAATAGACCATACTTAAATGTGTAATTGTGTTACTCTTTAACTGGAGCAGACCATACTTTAATGTGTTATAGCTCTACATCTTTTATTGGAACAGTTCATACCTCATCTACGATGCTCTCGTCATCCAGTAAGTAGCCATCTATATCCACGTGAGGGTCTTCGCCATCAAACATTGAGAATATGGAGCTGCTGGACTCCTCCTGATCTTTTCGTTTGGTGGTCAGCATCTGATACTTGGTCCACTTTCTGCTTCTGAGAACAGGGGAATCGTCGGGCAAGATTTGTTTGGAGAAACCTCGAGTATCGATCCTGAAAATTGGGAACAGGTTAAATATAAACCGGCACGCGTGAGTTCAATACACAAGTAGGAGTGAGTGAGAATACATAAGTAGGAGTGAGTGAGAATACACAAGTAGGAGTGAGTGAGAATACACAAGTAGGAGTGAGTGAGAATACACAAGTAGGAGTGAATGAGAATACATAAGTAGGAGTGAGTGAGAATACATAAGTAGGAGTGAGTGAGAATACACAAGTAGGAGTGAGTGAGAATACATAAGTAGGAGTGAGTGAGAATACACAAGTAGGAGTGAGTGAGAATACATAAGTAGGAGTGAGTGAGAATACACAAGAAGGAGTGAGTGAGAATACACAAGTAGGAGTGAGTGAGAATACACAAGTAAGAATGAGTGAGAATACACAAGTAAGAGTGAGTGAGTGAGAATACACACGTAGGAGTGAGCTGGAATACACAAGTAAGAGTGAGTGAGAATACACAAGTATGAGTGAGTGAGAATACACAAGTAGGAGTGAGTGAGAATACACAAGTAGGAGTGAGTGACAATACACAAGTAGGAGTGAGTGAGAATACACAAATAGGCATTATGTTCTGTCTGACTGCTGCTCACTTAGACCAGAAAGATCAGAACCTACAGTAAAGCAACGGGCTTAGGAACATCACAAATACTAGCACAGGACTTAATCACAAATACATTTATGACTACATTAACTTTCTTTTATTCATACAAATCATCATATTTTATTATTGCAAAAACATTTTTTTCCTGACACAGGCTTATAAAATCTTTCACTGTAGTAACGTTTTTAGTTACATAACCTGCCCCTATATAAAATCCGTGATTGTATTAACGTTTATGCTACAAGAGACCTACGTACATTTTATGATTGTATTAACTTTTTCGCTGAAATAGACAATTCTTAAAATGAGACTGTGACAGCTGTTCACTGAGATAAACAATTCTTAAAATTTTAGATTTATTAAATTTTTCACAGAGGTAATGTGGTCTTAAATTTATATTTCTATTAACTTTTTGACTAAAGAAAATGACTGCGTTTTTTTCCACTGGAACATACCATACTTAAGAGTGTAACTTTGTTATTTTTTAACTGGAACATACCATATTTAAGTGTGTAACTGTTATTTTTTAACTGGAACAGACCATACTTAAATGTGTAATTGTGTTATTTTTTAAACTAGAATAGACCATACTTAAATGTGTAATTGTGTTATTTTTTAACTGGAATAGACCATACTTAAATGTGTAATTGTGTTATTTATTTTTTAACTGGAATAGACCATACTTAAATGTGTAATTGTGTTACTCTTTAACTGGAGCAGACCATACTTTAATGTGTTATAGCTCTACATCTTTTATTGGAACAGTTCATACCTCATCTACGATGCTCTCGTCATCCAGTAAGTAGCCATCTATATCCACGTGAGGGTCTTCGCCATCAAACATTGAGAATATGGAGCTGCTGGACTCCTCCTGATCTTTTCGTTTGGTGGTCAGCATCTGATACTTGGTCCACTTTCTGCTTCTGAGAACAGGGGAATCGTCGGGCAAGATTTGTTTGGAGAAACCTCGAGTATCGATCCTGAAAATTGGGAACAGGTTAAATATAAACCGGCACGCGTGAGTTCAATACACAAGTAGAGTGAGTGAGAATACATAAGTAGGAGTGAGTGAGAATACACAAGTAGGAGTGAGTGAGAATACACAAGTAGGAGTGAGTGAGAATACACAAGTAGGAGTGAATGAGAATACATAAGTAGGAGTGAGTGAGAATACATAAGTAGGAGTGAGTGAGAATACACAAGTAGGAGTGAGTGAGAATACATAAGTAGGAGTGAGTGAGAATACACAAGTAGGAGTGAGTGAGAATACATAAGTAGGAGTGAGTGAGAATACACAAGAAGGAGTGAGTGAGAATACACAAGTAGGAGTGAGTGAGAATACACAAGTAGGAGTGAGTGAGAATACACAAGTAAGAGTGAGTGAGTGAGAATACACACGTAGGAGTGAGCTGGAATACACAAGTAAGAGTGAGTGAGAATACACAAGTATGAGTGAGTGAGAATACACAAGTAGGAGTGAGTGAGAATACACAAGTAGGAGTGAGTGACAATACACAAGTAGGAGTGAGTGAGAATACACAAATAGGCATTATGTTCTGTCTGACTGCTGCTCACTTAGACCAGAAAGATCAGAACCTACAGTAAAGCAACGGGCTTAGGAACATCACAAATACTAGCACAGGACTTAATCACAAATACTAGCACAGAACTTAATCACAAATACTAGCACAGAACTTAACCACAATACTAGTACAGGACTTAACCACAAATACTAGCACAGAACGTAATCACAAATACTAGCACAGGACTTAATCACAAATACTAGCATAGGACTTAATCACAAATATTAGCACAGAACTTAATCACAAATACTAGCACAGAACTTAATCACAATACTAGTACAGGACTTAATCACAAATACTAGCACAGAACGTAATCACAAATACTAGCACAGGACTTAATCACAAATACTAGCATAGGACTTAATCACAAATATTAGCACAGGACTTAATCACAAATACTAGCATAAGACTTAATCACAAATATTAGCACAGGACTTAATCACAAATACTAGCATAAGACTTAATCACAAATACTAGCACAGAACTTAATCACAAATCCTAGCACAGAACTTAATCACAAATCCTAGCACAGAACTTAATCACAAATACTAGCACAGAACTTAATCACAAATACTAGCACAGAACGTAATCACAAATACTAGCACAGAACTTAATCACAATACTAGTACAGGACTTAATCACAAATACTAGCACAGAACGTAATCACAAATACTAGCACAGGACTTAATCACAAATACTAGCATAGGACTTAATCACAAATATTAGCACAGAACTTAATCACAAATACTAGCACAGAACTTAATCACAATACTAGTACAGGACTTAATCACAAATACTAGCACAGAACGTAATCACAAATACTAGCACAGGACTTAATCACAAATACTAGCATAGGACTTAATCACAATACTAGCACAGGACTTAATCACAAATACTAGCATAAGACTTAATCACAAATATTAGCACAGGACTTAATCACAAATACTAGCATAAGACTTAATCACAAATACTAGCACAGAACTTAATCACAAATCCTAGCACAGAACTTAATCACAAATACTAGCGCAGGACTTAATCACAAATACTAGCACAGAACTTAATCACAAATCTAGCACAGAACGTAATCACAAATACTAGCACAGAACTTAATCACAAATACTAGCACAGACCTTAATCACAAATACTAGCACAGAACTTAATCACAATACTAGCACAGAACTTAATCACAATACTAGCACAGAACGTAATCACAAATACTAGCACAGGACTTAATCACAAATACTAGCATAGGACTTAATCACAAATATTAGCACAGAACTTAATCACAAATACTAGCACAGAACTTAATCACAATACTAGTACAGGACTTAATCACAAATACTAGCACAGAACGTAATCACAAATACTAGCACAGGACTTAATCACAAATACTAGCATAGGACTTAATCACAAATATTAGCACAGGACTTAATCACAAATACTAGCATAAGACTTAATCACAAATATTAGCACAGGACTTAATCACAAATACTAGCATAAGACTTAATCACAAATACTAGCACAGAACTTAATCACAAATCCTAGCACAGAACTTAATCACAAATACTAGCGCAGGACTTAATCACAAATACTAGCACAGAACTTAATCACAAATACTAGCACAGAACGTAATCACAAATACTAGCACAGAACTTAATCACAATACTAGTACAGGACTTAATCACAAATACTAGCACAGAACGTAATCACAAATACTAGCACAGGACTTAATCACAAATACTAGCATAGGACTTAATCACAAATATTAGCACAGAACTTAATCACAAATACTAGCACAGAACTTAATCACAATACTAGTACAGGACTTAATCACAAATACTAGCACAGAACGTAATCACAAATACTAGCACAGGACTTAATCACAAATACTAGCATAGGACTTAATCACAAATATTAGCACAGGACTTAATCACAAATACTAGCATAAGACTTAATCACAAATATTAGCACAGGACTTAATCACAAATACTAGCATAAGACTTAATCACAAATACTAGCACAGAACTTAATCACAAATCCTAGCACAGAACTTAATCACAAATACTAGCGCAGGACTTAATCACAAATACTAGCACAGAACTTAATCACAAATACTAGCACAGAACGTAATCACAAATACTAGCACAGAACTTAATCACAAATACTAGCACAGACCTTAATCACAAATACTAGCACAGAACTTAATCACAAATACTAGCACAGAACTTAATCACAAATCCTAGCACAGAACTTAATCACAAATACTAGCACAGAGCTTATTCTTGTGGACAAAACCGCTCCGAAAGGCAAATAGCATTTTTAACAGATTCACAGTCCATAACACAAGCACTGAGACACTGAAAGATTACAGACCCGGACAGTCTGACAGAATACCTGTCACTATTAGCTAGCGCAACATTCAATAAAGCTGCCATACTGTAGGTACCCGCCCACAGAAACTTCCAAAGGAGAAGAAGAGGCAGGCAGACTGGCGAAAGATGGAGGAAGAATGCAACAGACTGATTGGAGCACTACATATGAACAAACAAACAAACAAGAATAAAAGTCATATATGAGGCCACGAGGACAAAACTCCAGAGAAAAAACAGATGACGAGTACTATAAAACGCTCAAGAAACGACCAAGTGATAATCTTCCGACTGAGAACAGGGCGTGGCAGGCTGAGACACCATCTATACCATTCATTCATTCATTCATTTGCATGTCCCTTGCGGAACTTTGCCTCCCAAACAGCACTCCTGTAGGCCTCTCGGTTGTGAGCAAGATGGCTTGCTGCTGTTGCATCCATTTCCAGCTCGTCAACGATGTCTTGCAGCCATCTTCGTCTTGGTCTTCCTCTTTTTCTTTTTCCCATTATGTATCCTTCCAATACGGTCTTCTCTAAATTATCATGACGTTTAATGTGTCCAAAATATTTCAGTTTTCTCTCTTTAATCCTCTTCACTAGCCAGCCTTCTTCAATATTAAGCTCTTGTAGTATAGATATATTTGTTCTTTTTTGTGTCCACGATATTTGGAGAACTCTTCTGTAGCATTTACATTCAAAGGCATTTATGTGTTTCTCAGCTGTTTTGTTAAGTGTCCAGGTCTCACAGGCATATGTTGCTATGGGAAAGATGCATGCCCTTAAAAATCTTCCATCTATACCAGGAGCTGAAAATTGGCCCCAACAGACCCATGTACCTATGACAAAGAACAACAGACACCACATCTTGCAGAGTTTCCAGCTACACAACCCACTCAGGCAAAGGACCTGACCGGACCCAAGCCTCCCCTCCCTTTCCCCCCCCCCCCCCCCATTACAAGAGAATCTCTACGGTGGTGCTGAAAACCTGAGACAAACTGTCGGATTTAGGAGAGAGACTGTGTCGATCTCTGGGCGGACGACGAAGAAGAAAGACTCTCGTAACCAGTGAAAAGATCAAAGGGGTTCCTTTCTCTACCATTTTTCTTTTCTTGCTTTTTTAAAAAACACGGTAATAATTTGGAGCATCCTGGAATATGCAGTGAGAACTGCATTTGTTAGCCTGTCTGATCTGACCTGGGTTGGAATTCTTAATATAAGAATAGGTCAAGGTGACTGCTAACACCCGACGTAAACTATTATTAATAAATACAGACAGACAAGCAGCTCTATATAAGATCTGGAAGAACATTTCAGAGACGAGGAAAGGTAATGATGATGGACAAACCAAGTCCTTTGATTAGTGCAATTGTTGTTATGAACAAAAGATTTATACGACAGCTGTACGACAGCTCTTGCGACAGCTGTTGATTGCAGATTCGCTGTAATGTAACTGTAAACTTCTGCAATATCCTGCCCACTGAAAGAGCACGTGATACATTTGAAGAATGATTCCCTATCGTTTGTAAAATTACAAGAATAATAGGGTTGAAACCCCGAATATGAACGACAATCTGTAATTTTATTTAAGCAAATATTTGTCATGATTATTTCCCTTGAACTAAATGTTTGCGTTCGGACAGAAAAGAGTTAAAAGCTCCCCCCCTTTATCGTTTCAGAAAAAGAAAAACTTTCCCAGACGTAGAAAATAGTATCACGCTGGTAACTGAAGCTTCTTACTACCACCTATATCTTTACCTCTTTCACAACTAAACGCCAAGGCAAAGCCAGTTCTAACAAATTTATAATAAACATATCTACCATTTTTAAACAGAAGTAACTCGAAAATTATATTTAGTTGGCATAACAATTGAAAATTTGAACCCCCCCCCCCTCCCCCCACCCAGCAAAGATCAAGAACAGATTTATGCAGTTAATGTTTCTTTTTTAAAAACTACATAAAAGGCTTAAGGTAGGAACAACGTATAGTGAGTGTGGTGGAGTTGTGTCATCGAAGGTCGAGCTTTCTCAAAGATGTTGCTTTCAGGCCGAATATTTTGATTATTCATTCAAAACGCTCCCTGAAAATAGACTTTGACCTAACGGGTTTTTTTTTTTAGCCACACATTTGTACTTACATCAGAACTCCTAGGAACTGCTTCACTCTATCAGACAGTCGTAATATTTCTCACTTAATGTCGTTTGATTTCTTTACCCTTTGCCCTTTCAAGTGATTGTGGAACTCTCCAACCGATGTCTTTTTTTTTCTCCCAGTCAAAAGTAATTTGGTTTGAGAGGAGACAATATAAACAACTGAGCATATTACTTAATCTAAAATAACATAATTATTCTTATCACGCGATCTTTCCTAAATTATAATACATGATCTTTTACACATTATAACACGTAATCCTTCTTACGTTATAATATATAATCCTTCTTATGTTATAATATATAATCCTTCTTACGTTATAATATATAATCCTTCTTACGTTATAATATATAATCCTTCTTACGTTATAATATATAATCCTTCTTAAGTTATAATACGTAATCCTTACCTATAAGCTCTATGGTTCCCAAAATCATTCTTCTTTCCTTCATTATAAACAATGTGGTATTTTGGAGTGGAGAAATTGTAGCGAACAACTGCTTCCTGTTCTGTGCGTTTCAGGTTGTGCTGGAAGGAGATCTGTTGAAAAGGTTCACTTCCTCCCTGATACCAAGGCCAAGGCCTCTCATCCACGACGAAATCTAGAGTCTCGTAGCGGTTATTTTGGCCCAGAATATCAAGGTCGATTTTAAAGTTCATCAGATGATGGTGGATGGAGCCGACGATGTTGTTATGGACCCTGGAATGAATTGTTAGAAGAAGATGTAGATAATAGTTACTGCCAGTGTGCGCACGTCAGTCTGTTCTGGACTCTACTCTAACGCTTTAATTTAAGGAATTCTTGATGACTCCCAGTCGTTCAACTTTAAAAATGGGTACCTCATACACTTATGTTGAGTACATTTCGTCTCAAAACAGAGAATATCTACCTGCAGAACTAGGTATAGGTGAATACAGTGCTAATAGCTGTTACTGTGTTCAGGTAGGAAAAATGGAATACAAATGTATGCCACTCTTATAGTACCATGGGGATGTCTCAAAGACAGAGATAGGGGTATTAAACATGTTAAATATACACAGTTTAATATACACAGTTAAATATACACAGTTTAATATACACAGTTAAATATACACAGTTTAATATACACAGTTAAATATACACAGTTTAATATACACAGTTAAATATACACAGTTTAATATACACAGTTAAATATACACAGTTTAATATACACAGTTAAATATACACAGTTTAATATACACAGTTAAATATACACAGTTTAATATACACAGTTAAATATACACAGTTTAATATACACAGTTAAATATACACAGTTTAATATACACAGTTAAATATACACAGTTTAATATACACAGTTAAATATACACAGTTTAATATACACAGTTAAATATACACAGTTTAATATACACAGTTAAATATACACAGTTTAATATACACAGGGAAAGATGTGAAGCATCATGCAATGAAAGACATAACAATATAATGTGGATCCTGTCTGGTTCTCATGTATCTCATGTAATGTTTCACAAAGTGTTTGGTTCTTATATCACTACATGTCTCATGTACTGCTTCATAAACAGTGTTTGGGTCTCATCTGACTATCTCATGTACTGCTCCACAAACAGCGTTTGGGTCTCATCTGACTATCTCATGTACTGCTCCACAAACAGCGTTTGGGTCTCATCTGACTATCTCATGTACTGCTCCACAAACAGCGTTTGGGTCTCATCTGACTATCTCATGTACTGCTCCACAAACAGCGTTTGGGTCTCATCTGACTATCTCATGTACTGCTCCACAAACAGCGTTTGGGTCTCATCTGACTATCTCATGTACTGCTCCACAAACAGCGTTTGGGTCTCATCTGACTATCTCATGTACTGTTCCATAAACAGTGCTTGGTTCTCTTCTGACTGTCTATCCCGTGCAGAGCTCTACTAACGGACCCAAGTACTACTCCAGTATTAAGAATATTGATTTTTTTTTCTGTGAAAGAGTATGATGCTGTGGTGAGTTCAGATTTAGGCTGGGAGACGTGGAAGGAGTGAGCCCCTCTGGGTCACGACTCGCAGAGGTCAAGGACTTGTTGAACTATAACTCTTCATGAGACTAACGACGATACTCAGACCTTCACGTCCCCAATTTATCAACGTTTCTTGCTATTTGTTCCATGGATCAGTTATCTCACTTCTATTCCACAAAACACTGTGAGTTTTCTATATTATCCTTGCACATAGTGGTTTGGAGCACTGCTCTTCTTTCTTATCTGTTTATCTGTTTCACAACTTTTATGGGAATCAGCGAGGAGAATTACAAATAAAACTGAAAGATCGCAAACTATAAAACAAAGCATGTGATAGACAGGAGATATTACAAGTATAGAGACTACAGGTAGCTAAAAAGAAAAAAACACAAGGAAATTACGACTTTAAGAATTAATTCTAGAAAAAAAAACAGTTCTAGATGTATAGAGAGATATCAAATAGCAATTTGAAGATGTGTTCTAGAAACAGCAGTAGAATTATATATGTTTTCATACTCTTTGCTTTCTTTAAGCGAAGTGCATTGTGGGGTGCAGATAGTGCAGAAATCAGGAAGTACAGAAATTATAGAATGCACTGATAGCTGATGACACAGTATTGCTGTCCACAACACAAAAAGGAATGGAAAAACTGATTATGTCAGTCCGCAAGAACAGCGAAGAGCAGAACCTCTATCTTAATGCAAAGAAAACTAAATTGATGACAACTGACAAAACAAACAAGGCAACTGAATTATGTATCAATGAGGAAAAACTGGAAGAAGTAGAGAGTTTTGAATATCTTGGATCACTACTAACTAATAATGGAGATACAATGAGGGAAATTAAAAGGAGGACATCTATCGCTCTTCAGAAAGTAAAACAAATAAAGAATCTGTGGAGAGGAGCAGACAGAACCACAAAAATAAGATTTTTAAGGGCATGCATCTTTCCCATCGCAACATATGCCTGTGAGACCTGGACACTTAACAAAACAGCTGAGAAACACATAAATGCCTTTGAGTGTAAATGCTACAGAAGAGTTCTCCAAATATCGTGGACACAAAAAAGAACAAATATATCTATACTACAAGAGCTTAATATTGAAGAAGGCTGGCTAGTGAAGAGGATTAAAGAGAGAAAACTGAAATATTTTGGACACATTAAACGTCATGATAATTTAGAGAAGACCGTATTGGAAGGATACATAATGGGAAAAAGAAAAAGAGGAAGACCAAGACGAAGATGGCTGCAAGACATCGTTGACGATCTGCAAATGGATGCAACAGCAGCAGGCCATCTTGCTCACAACCGAGAGGCCTACAGGAGTGCTGTTTGGGAGGCAAAGTTCCGCAAGGGACATGCAAATGAATGAATGAATGACTGATAGCTTCAATAGTTAAGGCAAAGGAAGCTACATGCAATGTCGATGTGGCTTGTGGAAGATTGTATTAGCGACTCACATTTTCCTTGGCGGCCTGGTTGGCTGAGTGGTTAGATGCTCGATTTACCAATCCAGTGTTGCCGAGTTCCAGTCCCAGCAGTGGGATTTTTTTTTCTGGTACACACCAAAATCGCCCGGCGTTCACCCAGCCTCTAAAAATAGGTACCAGGGAAATCAATGGGAAATAAACGCGGCCAGGTGTGATACTGACCACATCACGGTTTCATATTCCGAAGGTCATGGAAATAACAACGATTCCCCAGTATCTCTTAATGACATGGGAAATGGGATTTTATCTTTTACCTTTATCTAATTTCCTTAACCTGTCGGAATAGCGAAAGCTAACCGCGTACTTTTCTGTAAAGCGTTGCATTAGGAAGAGAAAAGAAATATTCTATGAGCATAATTTTTTTCATAAAACCAACCATTACCTGAAGCCAAAGGGAACTTCCCCATCGTTGTGAACATGGGACAAGATGTAGCCAGAAGCGTGCGTCTTTATCTCTATGGCGCCATTCTGATGGAACACCACATCTATGATGTAGTCATAATTATACTCCACAATCACGGTGCGCAGAATTAGGACTCTATCCACTAGGCCACCGTAGTTGCTGAAAAGAAATGAGCAAAAGTTGGAAAACACAGTTAGAAAGTTATTTTAACACTAAAATCCTCATCAAAGTCATGTCCGATAACCCAAGACTAGATCTCCCTCAAGTTGGACAGAAGTTTCAAAGCGAACTAAACTGGCTGCTTCTCTGTGTGAAGTGTTTATTTTCCTGATATTTGAAATGAAGTGTCACCAGACTGAATCTGTTTTAGTCAGTGGTTTCCAAAATGGACGTTACCACCCCTTCCCCCAGGGGCGTAAGTAAGATCCAGAAGGTCAGTGAGGAGACAAGAAGGTCATGGGACATCGGAACCAACTGAGGGGAATTTTTCTTTTTGTTTTTGGCAAAGGCGCTAGGTTGCCTTGAGAGTCTGAAAAAAGTGTGGGAAACACTGATGTTTAATGGTAACATCTATTTTTTAACTGCTGGTGGTTTACAGAACACCGCTGGTGTTGTTTGGTAGTAATGTGCAAGCTTATAATATCTATGTACAAAATAAGATTACGCAACAGTGATTGTGAAGCTATGGATGTTTTGCTATCAGATAAATCAGTGTTTTTACCTGTCATAAGACAAATCCATGACTTACCTGTCATCAAATGAATAAGTGACTTACCTGTCATCAGATGAATAAGTGACTTACCTGTCATCAGATAACATCATGACGTACTTGACATTAAATAAAACCATGACGTACTTGTCATCTGATAAAACCATGACATATCTGTCATCTGATAAAACCATGACATACTTGTCATTAGATAAATCAGTAACATACCGGTCATATTTAAAATACCATGACTTACTTGTCATCAGGTAAATCAGTGACTTAAGTGTCACCAGATTTTGACTTCCTTCCCCTTCAGTTAAATCAGTCATTTACTTGCCATCAAATAAATCAACGACTCACTTGCCTTCAGATAAATTCATGACTTACTTGCCTTCAGATAAATTCATGACTTACTTGCCTTCAGATAAATTCATGACTTACTTGCCTACAGATAAATTCATGACTTACTTGTCCTCAGATAAATTCATGACTTACTTGTTTTCAGTTAAATCTATGACTTACTCGCTTTAGATATATCAACGACTTACTTTCCATTCTCACGGTCTCTAGATCTGTGACGTCGTAGCGGGAGACCCATGTTGTGTTCGAACAAACAGAAAGCATTTGGAAGCCTCAGGGGACCGTTCAAGTACTTCTTGAAGACAGTCTGAGACACGAAGGTTGCGTGCTCTGGGCAGTCAACTCCTGGCATCAGACCGGAAGCCTGGAACATGGAAAATGGAATCAATCTGTTTTCAATTTTTTTGTGGCCGTTGCTGGGTATTTGCAACAAATGATTATTTTTCCTTCATGATATTCTAGCGGAGTAGGGGTATCCCTTATCAAAGGAGAAGTAAGACGCCTCCTTATCTCCGTCAGTCTACGGGACACTCTTGGGCAAGGTGTAGTACCCGTATAGCCCCCTGATCAGGGTGACGTGAAGCCATGGGAGCAGGTGGTGGATGGAATGGGAGAGCAGCTGACAGATAATGTTGGTTATGGTCACCATTCTATGATGTTAGGCAGATGATCTCAATGTAGGGACAATGGCTACGATCACTGACTAGTACAGTCACTGCCCGGAAGGAAGACAATGGTAAACTATCTTCTGGAAATATACCAAGAAACCCAGACAGCAACATGGAAGGTCAGATAGTAAAAAGATCTGGTGGTGAGTCCCACAGGCCAGATAGATCTAGTTTTAACACTGAGGAAGAGTATGGGACAGAGGTCACTACTAATAATTATGATGACGGACAAAATCCTGACGGTGTTACTAAGGAAAAGTGACGAGATGAAAAGAATGGGGATACACATTCTAGGAATCTGTGAACATCGATGGAAAGGATCAGGACACTTCAAGAGCGAGAATGATAATATCTTTATATACTCAGGTGGAGAATTAGGAGGATTGAATGGAGTTGCTTTTTAACTTGGACAAATCAACATCAAAAGAATTACTAGGTTACAATCCAGTAATTGATAGAATCCTCACCATCAGACTTAAGGGCACTCCTAGAAATGTAACGATCATCCAGATATATGCACCTACATCAGCAGCATAAGAAGAGGAAGTAGAAGACATTTATAACACACTGCAAACGACGATAGACCAGGTACGGAAAACTGATATTGTATTAATAATGGGGGATTTTAATGCAAAGACTGGTACAGAAAGAGCAGAAGACGAAGGATATGTTGTAGGGAAATTTAGCATAGGACACAGAAAAGAGGCAGGTGACAATCTAATGGCGTTTTGCATGGAAAATCAGCTAATGATTGTTAACACACTTTTTAAACAACATCCAAGAAGACTTTACACGTGGACATCACCTGATGGGAAAAACAAGAATCAAATAGATTACATTTTAGTGCAAAGAAGTTGGAGATGAAGTATAACATCAGCAAAAACTTTACCAGGTGCTGATTGTAATACGGACCATTAGTTATTAATAGCCGACATGAGGATAACTGTAAAAAAGACAGTTGCAGGATCAAGACCACTCCACTTCGATCTTACAAAAATACCAGAACAATATGGTATAAAGTGAAGAACCGTTTCGAAATCCTGATGGAGATGACACCAGATGATTTGGCTACACAGGCCAGAGATATCTTAATAACAACAGCTAAAGACATGGTTCCAGTAAAGAAAACACAAAAGAATGGATGGATTACAGCAGGCACACTAGAACTGATAAAACAACATTGAGAAGTGAAGACGACATGGAAAGTGACAAACAGCAACAAAGAGAAATATAAATCTTTAACAAAAGAAGTACGAAGAAACATAAGAAAAGACAAAAAACCAGTACATACAAGATTGTTGTGAAAGAATAGAAGGACGTCAGAAGTCTGAAATGTCATGAGAAATGTCACACCTAAGCTAAATGTAATTTGTGATGAGATGGGAAATACCTTGACAGAGACAGAGGAAATTCTAGAAAGATGGAAGGAATATTGCAGAGGTATGTATGAAACACCTGGCTGTGAAAGTAGAAATCAACAGTGTGAATTATTAATAGAGGAGAAAGAACCCGAACTGACAGTAGAAGAAGTTTTATGGGAAATAAATAATCTGAAAAATGGTAAATCACCAGGATGTGATGAGATAACAGCTGAACTTATTAAAGCAGGAGGAAAGGAATGTGCAACATTTTATCATACACTATGTAAAGATATGGCATTCAGTTATTTTGCCAAATGAATGGAAAAGAACTGTATTCATACCACTGCAAAAAAGGGTAACCTGAAATTATGCACAAACTACAGAACTGTTGCCCTGATTAGTCATGCCAGTAACATTCTGTTAAAAATCATAATGGGTAGACTTCGTAAGAAAACAGAAGAAAAAGCCAATATGGTCCAAGCTGGTTTCAGGCAAGGAAGAGGATCGAGAGATTAATATATAAGATTAATAATAGAGAAATGCAGAGCGTTTAATGTGAATCTACATTTATCCTTTATGGACTACTCAAAGGCATTTGATTGTGTACAAACCAGAAACTTTGGGAAATAATGGAAAAAATGGGATTTCCAACACACTTGATACAATTAACATCACTGCTGTATCTAGACCAACAAGCAGTAGTAAGAATAAATGGTGGAACAACAAGTTGGTTTGACATAAAACAAGGGGTCCGTTAGGGGTGCATATTGTCGCCTTACTTATTCAACTTGTATACTGAAAATATAATGAGGAATGTTAGAGAAGATGTAGACAAAGAATATTACGATGCCATAACAATTGGAGGTTATAAAATACCAGAGATTAGATATACTGATGACACAGTATTACTGTCCACAACACAAAAAGGAATGGAAAAACTAATTTTGTCAGTCCATAAGAACAGCGAAGAGCAAAACCCCTATCTTAATGCGAAGAAAATTAAATTGATGACAACTGACAAAACAAACAAGGCAGCTGAAATATGTATCAATGAGGAAAAATTGGAAGAAGTGGAGAGTTTTTAATATCTTGGATCACTACTAACTGATAATTTAGATACAATGAGGGAAATTAAAAGGAGACATATATCGCTCTTCAGAAAGTAAAACAAATAAAGAATCTGTGGAGAGGAACAGACAGAACTACAGAAATAAGATTTTTAAGGGCATGCGTCTTTCCGATCGCAACATATGCCTGTAAGACCTGGACACTTAACAAAACAGCTGAGAGACACATAAATAAATGCCTTTGAATGTAAATGCTACAGAAGAGTTCTTTCCTGTATCATGGACACAAAAAAAGAACAAATATATCCATACTACAAGAACTTAATGTTGAAGAAGGCTGGCTAGTAAAGAGAATTAAACAAAGAAAGCTTAAATATTTTGGACACATTAAACGTCATGATAATCTAGAGAAGACCGTCTTGGAATGGTACATAATAGGATAAAGAAAGAGAGGAAGACCAAGGTGAAGATGGTTGCATGACATCGTTGACGATCTGCAAATGGATGCATCAGCAACAGGCCATCTTGCTTACAACCGAGAGGCCTACAGGAGTGCTGTTAGGGAGGCAAGGTTCCGCAAGGGACGTGCAAATGAATGAATGATATGACTTAGTTACTTGGCACTTAATCACTGACACGTCATCACTCTAGGCAGGGTTTGGGGTTATGGTTGGGATGGAGTTAGGGTTGGGGTGGAGTTAGTTCGTTTTTTAAGTGTCCAAGTGAGTAAATTGTACGTGATCTAACGTTACGTAATTGCGCGTCACCAACCCGCCCAGGGTAAACTGCTTTGACGTTATGTGAATATTACCACTGTATAAACATTATGTGAATATTACCACTGTATAAACATTATGTGAATACTACCACTGTATAAACATTATGTGAATATTACCACTGTATAAACATTATGTGAATATTACCACTATATGAACCTTATGTGAATATTACCACTGTATAAACATTATGTGAATATTACCACTGTATGATGACCCATTTTTTGATCATGCTGTCTCTGTTATGTTACTCTCTCTCTCTCTCTCTCTCTCTCTCTCTCTCTCTCTCTCGTCACTTCAGTGCCAAAGACACATGATGCTGCTGATGGCAAGAGATTTCCACTTCCTCTAGGCCGTCCCCCCCCCATGTCATTCATTGTTTGCCAACGTTCTCAAAACCGCGGGCCTCCATGTTCTGATTATATCTTCGTTGAACTCAGCTGGGAAGTAAAAACCGCGACATGTATTGGAAGAATGTTAGATGGATTGTCACGACCAGTTATTCGCACTTTATTGCTTGTAAATTATTTCCCTGGTTTGTCCAATACAGGTCATTCTTAATATTAAAAGCATTGACGCTAATTCGAAATGCGCAGTTTCTTTCCCTCCATAGCGTCTATCTCGAATCCAGCCTCTCCGGCTTGGACCATGGATGTAGGCCTTCATGAGCAATGCCTGGCTCTAAAGTGATTCTGTTCATCTATATCAGTCTTTTCTTCAGTGTGTTTTCAAGATTATCAATGCTGCAGAAGGTGTCTAAAATATGTGAATATACAAAAAGGTGTCTAAAATATGTGAATACACAAAAAGACGTCTAAGATATGTGAATATGAAACAGTGTCCAAATTTGTGAATATAAAATAAACAGTGTTTTTTTCCACAGCCATTTGCATTTCCACCGTCTTTCAATGAAAAACTTACTTTATTATTATGTAAATAAATCAGTGAGTTACTTTTCTTTAAACGAAGAGCTTACTTTATTATTAGGTAATTAAATCACCGACTTGCTTTCCTTAATGCGTGAAAAGATTACCTTTTCACCAAGTCCAAAAGCGCTGTCTGAGAGATGAGAAAAAAACGTTTTGGGATCAGCACCGGCATAGAGAACAACCATCTCCTGCAGGCTGATCTCGTACACGATCCTCTGCCCTGCCCACCGGACATCCCACAGCTGGGGTCCAGATGCTGTGGACATGCGAAAACAGAAGCTCCACTCCAGGTACTGGACATGTTGACCTACAACACTGAGAGAATGAAAACGGGCTGGAGTAATCAGAGGTTTTTGTTTTTTTCTGAATTTCAGCACGTACCGGCATGTTCTCTTGTGCTAACGAAATAAATGCTGAACCTTTTCCTATCCAAGTTTTCAAAGGCGAAAACTGCTTTGAGAAAATAATTTTACTGTCATTTAATAAGTAAATCTCACTTATCAGTTTTGGTTTTTCGTTTAGAGTGGGTTGTTGCTCTTGTGCAGAATTTTGAAACTGATATTATATACGTTTGTTTTTAGTTTATTGCGTTCCTTTATGCGTGGTGGATTGTCGCTAAAAATAAACTGCTTCTATTTCAGTATAGGGGACGTAAGCGTGGAAAATTGTGAGCGGGATTTGCTCTAACGGATGGTGAATAACGTCCCCCTTATTTTCTGGACCAATCAGGCCCAAAAGGGCACGTGACTTTCTTTCTGATTGCCTGGAACGCTGTGGCGAGAGATTTGCAACACTATGTATCTGGGCTAACGAGGGAGAACATGTGTTTTCTGCTATAGAATTTTTTTTTCTGTACTGGAAGATTGAGTGTTGTGGGTAATGGTACCTGTCCAATTTTAGGACAATGCTCTGTACAGGATTGCTAATGTTCTTGCATTTGTGGATGCTTAGGTAACGTTGTTTTATATATATATATAGTGTGCGAGGATGCTAATTCCATATGGCGATGTAATCACTCGCCGGAATTGCTATGTTTCATTGGGTATTTCATTTTCTGTTATCCACTGTTTTTGAGTTTGTTTTTTTTTTCCATCATGATCATTCATATCATGCCATCGTTTTTTCCTTTCATATTAAATCTGTGGTGCAACTTGATTATCGCCTCGATTGCTGATTCTGAGCAACGTTAACTGTTGTCACATTGCACTGCTGGTCCTGGTTCACGTGTTGTTGACTGGTGTACTGGCCTTGAATATTGTCATGATTTTCATCTATTGTTGGCATTTGGGTCGGTACAAGTCATGATCCTGTGTGTGTTTCTGTTTACACTGTGTATGGTCTATGTAAACGTTTTCTACGTGTTGGTGTTAGACATTAAATTAACTTGTCTAACAGATAATAATACAGTCATCTGTCAGACGCATGCATAAATAATAGAGAGGTACTATTTTACTTCATCTTAAATATTACATTAGAACTCAGGCACTGTTGATGTTCCAGGTTCTAAAGTGGTAACGTCTAAAAAGGCTGAAGTAGAGTTATGTGCAGATGTAGAGGTATCAGAAGAGAAGTGAAAAGAAAATACGTGAATATGTTATAAAATATAACACACACAACCCGTATGTATCAGCACAACGCTCCGTTCAGGGTCAACATACAAAACGAGATAAAATATATCAGAGGAAACAGATAAAGTCACCCGTGTGATGTCATCACTCTCTGACAAAGCTTTTTAACTTCTTTCTGGTGGGTGCCTTCTTGATCTCCCTCTCTTTCTTTTTTTCCTTGAGTCTTCCCTCGATTTTCAGGCTCTGTCATTCTTTTATCTTGCAGTACATCTACGGAACCGTGGCAGCTTTTTTTCCAACAGCGATAACTATTCAGTTTTGTTGCAGATTCTCTATGAATGTCTTTGTTTATCATCGCTCATGATTGCATTTTGCTCAGTCTAGAACCGTATTATCCATATCTGGTTTCCCTGTTTCTTTATCTCCCATATCTGACCAGCACACAGTTATACTGGCTCCACATGCCACTGTAATACTCTTCTTTTGTTCTCTTATTAAAGACATCTACATGCCACTGTAATACTCTTCTTTTCTTCTCTTATTAAGGACATCTACATGCCACTGTAATACTCTTCTTTTCTTCTCTTATTAAGGACATCTACATGCCACTGTAATACTCTTCTTTTGTTCTCTTATTAAAGACATCCACATGCCACTGTAATACTCTTCTTTTGTTCTCTTATTAAAGACATCTACATGCCACTGTAATACTCTTCTTTTCTTCTCTTATTAAGGACATCTACATGCCACTGTAATACTCTTCTTTTGTTCTCTTATTAAAGACATCTACATGCCACTGTAATATTCTTCTTTTGTTCTCTTATTAAAGACATCTACATGCCACTGTAATACTCTTCTTTTCTTCTCTTATTAAAGACATCTACATGTCACTGTAATATTCTTCTTTTGTTCTCTTATTAAAGACATCTACATGCCACTGTAATACTCTTCTTTTGTTCTCTTATTAAAAACATCTTCTTATTTCTCTTTATCTTCTTCTAGAAGAATGTTGCGAATCCGCTGGACAGCAAAAATAACTAATGAAGAATGTATGAGAAGAGCTGGAGAAACAAAAAACCTTGTCAAAAAGATAAGAGAGAGACAATGTACTTTCATAGGATATGCAATGAGAAGAGGGGGCATTGAAAATATTATAACAGGAAAAATAGAAGGAAGAAGATCAAGAGGAAGACCAAGAGAAATGATACTGGACAGTGTGACGGGATGGTGTGAGAGGAGATCACCAACTGAGCTGATGGCCTGCATGAAGGATCGGGTACTCAGGAGAAGCATAATAGCCAACGCCAGTCGGCACGGCACATGATGATGATGACAATTTCAGCTTGATACTTTTTCTAATAAAGAATACCGGATTTTTAAACGAAAATTTGTTTTCTGTAAACTGCTTCCACTTTCGGTCTATTTTCGCTGTATGACTTGCATGCCTCAAGTCACTGATGCTCTGGTCTAATACTTAAATTCACATCAAATATTGGATGCTCCTCTAATGATGTTTTCACAATAACTAATTATAGTGTTTCCACCTCGTGTAGGGATATTAATGTTTCCACTATAATTAATGATAATAATGTTTCTACTATAATAAGTGAAAAGAGGCCAAGTGACAGAACTATACATATTAAAAACTCCCTGTCTAGTACATCAGGCCCGATAGAAAGACGTTTTCGATCATACTTCTCCGTTCTGTACGTACCCCGTACATCCGTACCCCCGTACCTCCATACCCCGTACCTCCGTATCCCCGTACCTCCGTACCCCGTACATCCGTACCCCCGTACCTCCATACCCCGTACTTCCGTACCCCCGTACCTCCGTACCTCCATATCTCCGTGTTTACAATGAGTTTTGAGTAAATTCCATTTACTATGCCACTTGGTCAGTCCGTTTAGTACGTTTCTTTTGATCTCCTTCCCCAACTTTTTTCCTTGAGTTTTCCACTGATTATCAGGCATTCTAACTTTTATCTTCTCATTTCAAGTCCGGAGAATTTTTGTTCCATTTTTTTTAATGTAAGAACTTACCAAAAATGTTTGATCTTGTAGTAATATGTCTGTTTAAAATATGCTAATTTACTATAATTTTTTATCTTGTAATAAGACGTCTGGGTGAAATAGTTAATTTACTATAACTTTTTATATTGTAGTAAGTTGTTTATTGAAAGAGTTAATTTACTATAACTTTTATATTGTAGTAAGATGTTGATTAAAATAGTTAATTTACTATAACTTATATATTGTAGTAAGATTTTGATTAAAATAGTTAATTTACTATAATTTATATATTGTAGTAACATTTTGATTAAAATAGTTAATTTACTATAACATATATTGTAGTAACATTTTGATTAAAATAGTTAATTTACTATTACTTTTATGTTGTAGTAAGTCTTTTGGAAAAATTTAAACTTACATGGTTAAGCTTACATGGTTAAGCTTACATGGTTAAGCTTACATGGTTAAGCTTACATGTATCGATTCCCTTCCGGCTGAAACTGTTTAGGGCCCTCCTGGTAAAAAGCGGGGAACCTGCGTCCCCGGATGTTCATTGTCCCAGCGATGGATGTCTGATTGAGGCCTGGTCTAGGATAGGTCATCCTTATCTTCCTCAAGCTGTTGGTCTGATAAGCTCTGATAAACTCGGGAATAGATCTGAACACTCGCCCACCATAAAACATCGAGTCTGTTACAAAAGTTTGGCTACCTAATGGAAACAAAAATGTTTTCATGTGGGAGAATAAATGTGGTGCAGTTTTATTTATAACAGTTAAAACATTTTAAATGGACTCTGTTGTAAACATTTTTTTTCGTCGATAACCTGCTTTGAACCAGATAGGTCCCATTATTTTATTGTTTCACACACTGACAGCTGCGTGCGCAGTGCTTCGTCGTGTAGGCAGATATTCTCAGCCCTCGGGGGCAATTTGTCCTCGACACAGAGAGTCGAGTACCCATTCTTACAGCTAAGTGGACTGGCACGTGACAGCGGGGAGTTAAATCTACAGGACTTCAAAGATTTGTCAAGAAACGCCATGGCGGTTGCTTCAGCATATTCCGTCCCCAGTTTTCGGAATTTCATGAACATATAGAAGCAGATGTTATATATATATATATATATATATATATATATATATATATATATATATATATATATATATAACCATATGATACATGGAGAAGCAGATGTTCTACATATATATATATACATATATATAGCCATATGATACATAAAGAAGATGTTCTATATATATTTATATATATATATATATATAAATAACCATATGATACATAGAGGAGCATATGTTCTATATATATATATATATATATATATATATATATATATATATAACCATATATTACTTAGAGAAGCAGATGTTATATAAATATATATATATCATTCATTCATTTGCATGTTCCTTGCGGAACTTTGACTCCCTAACAGCACTCCTGTAGGCCTTGTTGTAAGCAAGATGGCCTGCTGCTGATGCATCCATTTACAGATCATCAACGATGTCTTGCAGCCATCTTCGCCTTGGTCTTCCTCTCTTTCTTTTTCCCATTATGTACCCTTCCAAGACGGAAGGTTATTATGACGTTTAAGGTGTCGAAAATATTTATGTTTTCTCTCTTTAATCCTCTTTACTAGCCAGCCGTCTTTAATATTAAGTTCTTGTAGTATGGATATATTTGTTCTTTTTTGTGTCCATGATATTTGAAGATCTCTTCTGTAGCATTTACATTCAAAGGCATTTATGTGTTTCTCAGCTGTTCTGTTAAGTGTCCAGGTCTCACAGGCATATGTTGCGATGGGAAAGATGCATGACCTTTAAAATCTTATTTTTTTTAGTTTTGTCTGTTCCTCTCCACAGATTCTTTAGTTGTTTTACTTTCTGAAGAGCGATAGATGCCCTCCTTTTAATTCCCTCATTGTATCTTCATTATTAGTTAGTAGTGATCCAAGATATTCAAAACTCTCCACTTCTTCCAATTTTTCCTCATTGATACACATTTCAGCTGCCTTGTGTGTTTTGTCAGTAGTCATCAATATAGTTTTCTTCGATTAAGATAGATGTTTTGCTCTTCGCTCTTCTTATCTTATATCTTATATCCTTCCCGTGCCGTTAGACGTCACATAGGGCTCGCAAAGTAGTTCGCCAATTTTTCCTGTCTTCGGCGAGTCTTTCAACCTCATCAAAGGATTTTATGCCTGTTAACTTGGCCTCTCTTAATAATGTTCTCTTCAGAGTTTCACGCGGTCTGCCCCTTTTTCTTCGGCCTGTTGTGTTCCACTTGATAGCTTGTTTTGGGATTCTCTGCTCATTTCTTCTCATCAAGTGGCCAACATATGTCCATCTCCTTTTCCTGATCACCCGTGAGACTGGTTGTTGTTCAGTCATCTGTCTTATCTCTGCATTGTTCTTGAATTCATTCCACTTGATGCCGAGTATTTTCCTTAGTCATTTGTTTTCAAAAGAGTCTAATTTCTTTTCTATTTCTTTAGTTGTTTTCCAGCTTTCGCATGCATAAATGAGGGTGGATATTACATTTGAATTGAATAGTCTTAACTTGGTTTTTGTGCTTATAACTTTTGAATTCCATATGTTCTCAAGATTCTTGAAGATTGATGCTGCTTTTGCAATTCTGATCCTAACTTCCTTTCTAGTGTCACCATCCTGGTCTATGTAGCTGCCAAGGTATGCAAATTGATTGACTTCTTCAATATCTGTCCCTTCTATGTGTATTTTTCCATTTTGATTGATGGGAATTTTCATTATTTTTGTTTTGTCCTTGTTAATTTCAAGTCCTATTTTGCTAGCCAGTGAAGATAGGCTATCTGTTTTTTCTTGCATGGAATTCACATTATTACTGATAAGAGTTATGTCATCAGCAAAATCAAGATCTTCTAGTTGGGTCCCATGTACCCAGTCAATACCTGTGTTACCTGTGCAGCATTTTTTCATTATGAAGTCTATTGTAATCCCAAAAAGTAAAGGAGACAGTATACATCCTTGTTTCACGCCTGTTTCAATCTGGAACCATTCACTCATCCCTTCTTCTGTCTTGACTGCACAACCATATCCATTGTATAAGTCCTTAATGATGTTGACAATTTTAGATGGTATTCCATATAGACATAAAATTCTCCATAATGAATCTCTGTGTATGCTATCAAATGCCTTCTTAAAATCTATGAAATTCAGTATTAATGGTTTCTGCTTTTCAATATGTTCTTCAAGTATTATTCTGAGAGTAAAGATCTGGTCGAGACAGCTTCTCCCTTTTCGAAATCCTGCTTGTTCTTCTCTCATTGCAGTATCCACTATATCTTTGAGTCTATTCAAAATGACCTTGCAAAATACTTTTGACACAACTGATATTAAGGTTACTCCTCTCCAGTTGTTACAGTCACTAAGGTTGCCCTTTTTTGGTATTTTCACAATGATTCCCTTCTTCCAATTAGAAGGGACCTTTTCTTCTTTCCAAATCTTGTTAAACATTCTCTGTAGTTGTCTCATGTTGTCACTATTGATAGCTTTTAGCATCTCGGCTGTTATTTCATCTTCACCTGCAGCTTTGTTGTTAGCCATTAAATTCACTGCTGTTTCAATTTCATGCAATTCAATTTCATCTAGATTGACATTTAGTTGTGGGGCTGGTAAGTCAGTTTCAAGGTTTAACAATTCTTTTGGGTGTGGTCGATTGAGTATTTCTTGGAAGTGTTCAGCCCATCTTTGCTTTTGGTCTTTATTTGATGTTAATAGTGTTCCAGTTTTGCTAAGGATTGGTCTTTCTTTAGATGTAATAGTACCTGTTAGCCTCTTTTGTATGTTATATAAAGTTTTGCTGTCTCCTGTTTTTGCTGCTTTTTCTGCCTCTTTCGCCATATTGTCTATGTATTCTCTTTTATCCCTTCTAGCTGAACTTTTTACTTTCTTGTCTATGTCTTTGTATTTTGCTTTTGCCGAATCTCTTTCATGATCTGCTTTTGCATTCAACATGTTTAATTTGACTGCTCGTCTTTCATGTATATACTTCCATGTTTTATCTGATATCCATGCTTTTCTATTTGGTTTTTCCAATCCAGCGCTTACTTTTGCTGCTGTGATTATGGCTGTGCTGTAAGAATTCCATAACTCATCTATACCTATCTCCTCAACTTCACTGGGTGTTTTGGAATGATTGGCAAGTTCCTGATTGAAATTAGTGTTAGTATTTTCTTCTTGTAGGCTGTGGATGTTTATCTTTCTGTGTACTGATTTCTTGTGTTGACTTTTCAATTTTAGTTTTATTTTCACTATGCACAGAAATTAGGAACAGAATAGGCCAAGCAAAGACTGCGTTTCAGAGAATGAGAAACATATTAGCTAACACATCTTTATCAATGAATGTTAGAAAACGAGTCCTAAAATGCTATATTGAACCTATCTTGTTATATGGAAGTGAATCATGGACAATAGGCAAGTCTGCACAAAAATCATTGGAAGCAGCAGAAATGTGGTTTATTAGAAGAATGTTGCGAATCCCCTGGACAGCAAAAATAACTAATGAAGAATGTATGAGAAGAGCTGGAGAGACAAAAAACCTTGTCAGAAAGATAAGAGAGAGACAATGTACTTTCATAGGACATGCAATGCAAAAGGGGGCATTGAAAATATTATAATAACAGGAAAAATAGAAGGAAGAAGATCAAGAGGAAGACCAAGAGAAATGATACTGGACAGTCTGACGAGATGGTGTGAGAGGAGATCACCAACTGAACTGATGGCCTGCATGAAGGATCGGGTGCTCTGGAGAAGCATAATAGCCAAAGCCAGTCGGCACGGCACCTGATGATGATGATGATGATGACAGGTTGTGATCACTGTTGACATCTGCACCCCTATAAGCCCTTACATCCATGAGAGATGTTCTGTATTGCTTTCTATTATAAAAATGGTCTATCTGGTTTCTAGTTCTATCATCTGGAGATATCCACGTTGTTTTATGTATCTCTTTGTGTGGGAATATTGTGCCTCCAATGACCATGCCCTCTGTTAGACATACTTCAATTAATCTTTCTCCATTCTGATTAACCATGTCAATTCCTTCTTTCCCCATCACTTTTTCAACGTCGGTATTATCCTTCCCTACTTTAGCGTTGAAGTCCCCCATAGCAATTAGGATGTCGTGTTTAGGGACTTTGTTGATGATTTGTTGTAGTTGGTGATAGAAGTCGTCTTTCACATCATCATCTGCATCATTCGTGGGTGCATAATACTGTATTATTGTCATTCTTCCGTGTCGTAGGTTGTATTGTGCTCTTATTATACGACTGTTCATATATATATATATATATATATATATATATATAACCAAATGATACATAGGGAAGCAGATGTTATATATATATATATGACATCATATATGTCAGTATCAAAGATATATATATATTTAAGACATATAAGTATCAAAGATATATATAAGATATATATAAGTATCAAAGATACATATATATATATGTATAACATATGATACATAGGGAAGCAGATGTTATATATATATGACCATATGATGGCGTCGTCTGCCGAAACGCCTACTTTATGGTGCTTTGACATAAATCTCATGGTCCACCAGCTACAAGGCTTTAGTTGTCAGACTCTTGATCATAGCTTCCGTCGCAAAGAAATCAAGTTAACACCTACAACAATGAAACAAACAAAAAATACCTTTACTTGTCTCCTTCATGATAAAGGTGAGGTCTACAGGATTGATGGTGGTGAAGTCTGTGGCGTAGTAAGCTGATAAAAGTACTAAAGTTGTGCTGGAGTATGCCGAACTTGTTTTCTGGGGCTGCAGTTGCAGGCAGTTTTGGCTACAGTTCACGAAAGTGGCTCCAAAGCTCTCGAGAATGATGTCTTTCAGTTCCTCAGACATTGCCATGAACAAAGCCATATAGGCCGCATTGATCCCGTATTGTGGATGAAAGCTGCATAAATATGAAATTAATTAAAATCCTTTTTTTTGTGTCGTTCTTGAATGATTTCTCCTGCACAGTATCGGAACAGAAAAACAACTCCAGGGCAAAATTTCAGTACAGGGGGTATTCGTTGGGAGCCAGCAAAGAAAACATACGAAATGGTAAACGGAAATAAAGCGGAAAAAAAATTGTAAATTACGTTATTTATTGTTCATGTGAAGCTAAACTATAATTATAGGCTTAGAAAGTTATACATAAAATTACAATTTGCAAATTCTGAAGTTTAAGTTTGACAACTTATATTTCTAGATGTTTTATAACATGGACATTCATTTCCTGGTAGCGTTTTAAAGTAGGAGCTCCAGAACTCCGGCTTGTGTTATCTTCACATTTTATAGTCTTACATCACACTAGACATTTTCGTTGATAACTGTTACTTGGTCTCTCTCTCTCTCTCTCTTTCTCTCTCAAAGTCCCTGCCAACAGGCGTAGGATATCTTGTCCTTCTATAACCCTCGGTCCCTTGTGTACCTCAACAAGCTTATCACTGAGCATTTCCTCATGTGTCAGGATATCAAACATCAAACATCTTCTCTCTCTCTCTCTCTCTTATATATATATATAATCCACCCTCATTTATGCATGCCAAAGCTGAAAAACAACTAAAGAAATAGACAAGAAATTAGACTCTTTTGAAAACAAATGCCTAAGGAAAATACTCGGTATAAAGCGGAACGATTTCAAGAACAACGCTGAGATAAGGCAGATGACAACAACAACCTGTCTCATGGGTGATCAGAAAAAGGAGATGAACATATATCGGTGACGTGATGAGAAGAAACAATCAGAGAATTCTAAAACAAGCTGTCAAGTAGAACACAATAGACTGAAGAAAAAGAGGTCGACCACGTGAAACTCTAAAGAGGACATTGTTAATAGATGCCAAATTAGTGGGCTTAAAATCCTTTGATGATGTTGAAAAGCTCACCGATAACAAGAAAACATGGCGAACTACCATGCTAGCCCTGTGTGACGTCCAACGGCATGGGAAGGACGTAAGAAGTTGTAAGATTCTTCGTCAGACCTATATTTCAGCTGATTCCATATTTCTTTGTATCTTTTTACTTGATCCGTGATGTCTTGAGTCCACCTACAGCGAGGTGGTCCCTTTTCCCTTTTGCAAGGCACTATGCCTTCTACTACCAACCTCTCCAAACCATTATGTTTCTTGACGTGGTCCAAGTATCTCATTTTTCTAACTATGATGGCATTTACAAGTCAGTTTTCTACGACACCTAATCTCATCAGTATCTCTTTGTTTGATTTTTATTTCTTTCCATGATATTCTAAGTGACCTTCTATAACATTTCATTTCAAATGCTGTTATTCTCTTTTCTAGTTATTTGTTAAGTGTCCATGTTTCACATCCGTATGTTGCCACTGGGAATATGTAAGTTCTTAGTAAGCATAGCTTTATTTTTTTGTTGGTACCTTACCATATATTCTTCATTTGTGCAAAGTTTCTGTGATGCATCTGCTAGTCTCATTTTTTCCACTGCACAGTCGCTAGTTTCTATGATGAATCTGCTAGTCTTATTTTTTTCCACTGCGCAGTTGCTAGTTTGTATGATGAATCTGCTAGTCTTATTTTTTCCACTGCGCAGTCGCTAGTTTCTATGATGAATCTGCTAGTCTTATTTTTTCCACTGCACAGTCGCTAGTTTCTATGATGAATCTGCTAGTCTCGTTTTTTTCCGCTGCACAGTCGCTAGTTTCTATGATGAATCTGCTAGTCTCATTTTTTTCCACTGCGCAGTCGCTAGTTTCTATAATACATCTGCTAGTCTCATTTTTTCCACTGCGCAGTCGCTAGTTTCTATAATACATCTGCTAGTCTCATTTTTTTCCACTGCACAGTCGCTAGTTTCTATAATACATCTGCTAGTCTCATTTTTTTCCACTGCACAGTCGCTAGTTTCTGTGATACATCTGCTAGTCTCATTTTTTCCACTGCACAGTCGCTAGTTTCTATGATGAATCTGCTAGTCTCATTTTTTTCCACTGCGCAGCAGAAATTAGTGTTGATGACTGAACCTAGATATTCTAATTTTTTTTACGTTTTCCAGCTCATAATATAATTTTGTGTTTGCTTCTCAGTTTCTCAGTTATCATTACTTTGGTTTTGTTGATGTTAAAAATGAGATTCAGTACATGTAAGGTACACGTCTGTGCCAATATATTAACTCGAGTTTCTTCCTTCTTTCTTTACAAATATTAGTTCAAGTTTCTTCCTTTTTTCTTTACAAATATTAATTTAGTTACTTCCTTGTTTCTTTACAAATATTAATTCTAGTTTCTTCCTTGTAGCTTTACAAATATATTTAATATGTTTGCTTTGTTCTTGAGATACTTACACCAAAACCCCTGTATCTATATCCGCTTTGGATCTCCAGTTATATTCTCTTTAGTACGAAAAGAAAGTTAGGGGAGATAACAGTTATATTTACCGATAGGGAACAACGTGCTTCTTTCCCCTGATGTTAGGAACGTGGTAATTTGGAATGGGCAGTGGCCCCACAATATACTCTTCCACAACTGGTACGGAGAGATCTGATCTTTCTATGACCACTCTGGCTTCACGGGCTGGTTTCGAACCTTGACCACTTATGTATTGAATGGCTTTCATTTTGTCTGGAACATGCAGCTCTATTGAGTAAACATGACTGCCCTCGCTAACCTGGTGTGGTTTGATCTGTAAAAAAATGTGTACATAACATTCCTTATCTGGAGTTCCTTATCTATTAAGTTAAAATTAGTCATGAGGATAAATATTTAACATAAAATAGTAAGGCTGTATGGAGATTTATATTAAAGCTAGTAATGAAGAAGATTTTAATTATAATCATCATCATCTTGCACTATCGCCAGTGGGAAGTTTAGATTCAGTGTATCTTCTGTTTGTTACTCCTTGCTCTCTGGGAACTCTCTGACCATGCAGATTCCTCTTTTTTGCCGTCCAGTCAGCTATTTCTATGTTATTTTCCTTGCTCTTTCCTTCCTAATGTTTTCTTAGATTGACTTTCATTACGATTTTATTACTCTTTAATATGATCAAAATATTTTTAATTGCTTTGTTTTTTAGACACAGAGGGAGAGAGAGAGAGAAATAGACAGAAAAACAGAAACAGAGGACGGATAGAGAGAGAGAAAGACACAGATAAAGGCAGAAAAACAGACACAGTCAGACGTGGGCAGAGAGAGACACAGGGAGAGACGGAAAGAGACAGAGATAAGAGACGAAGACATACAGACAGGAACAGAAAGAGACAGCTAAAGAGACAGACAGACAAAGAGAAACAGAGACAGAAAGAGAATATAAGTAATATCAAATTTAATATTTTTTTAAATACCCTGGTCGAACTGGGATTAATCACATTTATACTTATAACCACGTGACAACTAAAAAAAAAAAAACCCACACAGATCGTAAAAGTTTATGTAAAACAACAACAGGAAAATGTCTAGTGTAAAACAGATGAAATTTTGGACTAAATGTTGACCTATTTTAACTAGTTTCCGAATCAAATTACTGAATTATCCTTAGAATCTTAATAATCTTGCAATCGTTTTAGTGCTGTTTTATTTTAGTTTTGTTTTGCTTTTCTTTAATCAAAAACATAAATGATATATTATCTTATCTTATCTTATCTTTGAATAGACATCAGTCTCAGATTTGCACAGATCCATTTTTTTTTGGTTTCGTTAAATCAATCCATACCTGGCACCAAATGTCAAAATGAACAGAGTGCAGCAACCACACGCCCAAGACCGGTGCTACCATTAAACAACTGGGCACCCATTTAAGGTGCAGATCTCAAGGTAGCAGAGTACTGACCTTTGCGAGGCACAGCTTTGTACAGATTAACTGATCTTACCTAGAAAACACAATAACCTACGACCAGGACTGTACATATTATACCATCTAACTAGGTCAACCACCTGAGTAACTCACTTGAAGCTCGGGTTGTTTTGACAGGTAGCCGTATACCGATGATATTTCCACTGAAGACAGGTCTTCAAAAATGTTTTCACCTGGAAGCGCCGACTCCCGATACTTCTCCAGATTCGGGTGAGATGTTCCGCAGACTGGAACATTGCCTGAGGGTCTTGTAGACTCGAAGCCACCTTCTGCTGGATGAAAGGTCGTTTCCTGTTTGAACTCCGAGCTGGAGTCACACTTGGGATAGTTCTGATCCTTGCAGCACTCCTTGGGTGCGACGATGAGGATGAAGAGAATAATGTTTGCCACCAACGAGAGAGCAAATAGGATAACTCCCAGAGAACATCTTTTCACTTTGGCAAAACACCCACGTACCCTGTTCTGACACAGAAATATTACTGTTATCAGTTTTAAACTGGAAGCTATAATTGGAAGAAGGGAATCATTGTTAAAATACCAAAAAAGGGCAACCTTAGTGACTGTAACAACTGGAGAGGAGTAACCTTAATATCAGTTGTGTCAAAAGTATTTTGCAAGGTCATTTTGAATAGACTCAAAGATATAGTGGATACTGCAATGAGAGAAGAACAAGCAGGATTTCGAAAAGGGAGAAGCTGTCTCGACCAGATCTTTACTCTCAGAATAATACTTGAAGAACATATTGAAAAGCAAAAACCATTAATACTGAATTTCATAGATTTTAAGAAGGCATTTGATAGCATACACAGAGATTCATTATGGAGAATTTTATGTCTATATGGAATACCATCTAAAATTGTCAACATCATTAAGGACTTATACAATGGATATGGTTGTGCAGTCAAGACAGAAGAAGGGATGAGTGAATGGTTCCAGATTGAAACAGGCGTGAAACAAGGATGTATACTGTCTCCTTTACTTTTTGGGATTACAATAGACTTCATAATGACAAAATGCTGCACAGGTAACACAGGTATTGACTGGGTACATGGGACAAAACTAGAAGATCTTGATTTTGCTGATGACATAACTCTTATCAGTAATAATGTGAATTCCATGCAAGAAAAAACAGATAGCCTATCTTCACTGGCTAGCAAAATAGGACTTGAAATTAACAAGGACAAAACAAAGATAATGAAAATTCCCATCAATCAAAATGGAAAAATACACACAGAAGGGACAGATATTGAAGAAGTCAATCAATTTGCATACCTTGGCAGCTACATAGACCAGGATGGTGACACTAGAAAGGAAGTTAGGATCAGAATTGCAAAAGCAGCATCAATCTTCAGGAATCTTGAGAACATATGGAATTCAAAAGTTATAAGCACTAAAACCAAGTTAAGACTATTCAATTCAAATGTAATATCCACCCTCATTTATGCATGCGAAAGCTGGAAAACAACTAAAGAAATAGAAAAGAAATTAGACTCTTTTGAAAACAAATGCCTAAGGAAAATACTCGGCATCAAGTGGAATGAATTCAAGAACAATGCAGAGATAAGACAGATGACTGAACAACAACCAGTCTCACGGGTGATCAGGAAAAGGAGATGGACATATGTTGGTCACTTGATGAGAAGAAATGATCAGAGAATCCCAAAACAAGCTATCAAGTGGAACACAACAGGCCGAAGAAAAAGGGGGAGACCGCGTGAAACTCTAAAGAGGACATTATTAAGAGAGGCCAAGTTAACAGGCATAACATCCTTTGATGAGGTTGAAAGACTCGCCGAAGACAGGAAAAATTGGCGAACTACTTTGCGAGCCCTATGTGACGTCTAACGGCACGGGAAGGATATCAGATATAGTTCTACAAAACTAGATATCACTATAAGAATTCATAGACTCATGTAGAGCCATGCTACTATAAAACTATATAGATATCATTGTAAGAACTCATAGACCCGTGTAGAGTCATGCTACTATAAAATTATATATCACTATAAGAACTCATAGACTCATGTGGAGCCATGCTACTATAAAACTAAATATCACTTTAATCAGTCTCGCACATGAAGCTCATCCAAGTGGTAATATAAATGCTAAATCTATATCTATCAATGGCTCATATAGTCATGCTATTATAAAACTAGATTTTACTGTAAGAACTAATTTACTTCTTAGAGAATTATGCTATAATAAAACTGTCTACCACTCTAACAACACACAGACGTCCGTAACCTGGGGATCCGCGGAAAGGTTGTTTTTTTTTGGGGGGGGGGGGGGTGGGATGGAGGCACGGACCGGAAAAATAGATTGGCTCGATTAAAGAAACTCCTAGCACTCTGATCTGCTCTATTTATTTTTATTTTCAACGAGGTGCCCAGTTCTGTTCCAAGCCGAAAAGCCGGCCCACGGTCAAGAAAGATTGAGAAACACTGACATAAAGAGTTCTCAGACCATTAAAGTGTTCGAAATGTTGAAGGCCGAGACGCTCCCTTGAAGACAAGGTTAGACGCGACACTGCTGATCTATAGTCCTGTCCGGTTGTTACTCCGTCTTCGTTAGTTTTCGGCCTAAAGCGGAAAATGCCCATTCAAAACTTACTTTTACAGTAAATACATTTGCTGCAATATTAGAAATTAGCCTGGGTTTTCTGAATCGATAACGATGAGGCTTCTTCGTTTGAAGTCAGTGGATTCTGCCCCGGCATTGCACATTCTCGTGTCTTACGAAGTATACAAAGTTCTGTACCTACATTTGAAACAGAAGAGTTCTTTCTTGACTTGTTCGCGACAGCTTTGGTTGACTTGAAGTGTTTCTCTTCATCATTATCCGAGCTACTATCAGAGGCTAACTTCAGATACACTCTTTCTTCGTTCATGCTACCTATATCTCTGACAAAACAAAGTACGTGCGAAATATGAATATTTGATTTTCAAGCTTGCTTGTGACTACACTAATCAGAGAAAAAAATTACTCAATTTTAAGCTTGTTCTGGCTGTAAATTTGTGAGGATAATATCTACATGAAGCAAAATAGCTGTGAATTTATCTCCACAAATCTCAACAAATTGTTTTATTTATAACGAATGTTATGAGCAAGATATTTTAACATCTTCTCAACAACAACAAAATAATAATAATTTGACAACATGGTGCCCCATAAGGGGGCATAATAAAATCGACAAGTGTAGTACAAAAAGATACAGAGAGGATGTCACCGAAACGAAAAACTTGTTTCCCCATACAGCATATGTTTCTTCTGTTACCCACCAGAATGACCTTTCAGTTTGTTTCAGTACTGCAGTATATCCTGGCCTGACGCGGAGAAATATAATCGATACTGAACTATTTTCTCTCGCGGATGTTGTTTGTTGAGGACACTCTCTCATGGTGCGCTTCGGTTGAATTGGCTATAAAAAGAGTACTCGAAATTTGTGTACTGGGGAAACTATCATGGAAAGCAGATAATTTCTGCTTACAGTTGGAGGCACGAAACCAACAGAGTATCACAGTATGATCATGATATAAGAAACCAAGAGAGTATCAACAGTATGACCATGATAATGAAACCAACAGAGTGTCAACAGTATGACCATGATATATGAAATCAACAGAGTATCACAGCATGATCATGGTATGTGAAACCAACAGAGTATCAACAGTATGACCATGATAATGAAACTAACAGAGTATCAACAGTATGATCATGATATATGAAACCAACAGAGTATCAACAGTATGACCATGATATATGAAACCAACAGAGTATCACAGCATGATCATGATACATGAAACTAACAGAGTATCAACAGTATAATCATGATACATGAAACTAACAGAGTATCAACAGTATGATCATGATATATGAAATCAACAGAGTATGAACAGTATAATCATGATACATGAAACTAACATAGTATCGACAGTATGACCATGATACGTGTAAAAAATTATAAACAGTGTAACTATGTTACATTACATTACAATTGTAATTAATATTTTATTTTAAATAAGATTAGTAGTGCAGACAAAAAAAAATCCACCTACCAGTGAGAATCTATCTATCTATCTATTTATCTATCTATCTATCCGTCTGTCTGTCTGTCTGTTTGTCTGTCTGTCCGTCTGTCTGTCTGTCTCAAATTACTGTGCTGATCTAAACGTAAATTGATCAAAAATTTACGTTGATGAATCTTTCAATTAAAAATAGAAGAACGAGATTTACATCTCACCTGTTCGCTTCACCTGCTCACAAACCAACGGCAGATGACACAAAGGGAGGAAACCTCCGAAGGTGGGCATAGTTGCAGTAGAGTTACAGAACTTGCCTCTCCTTGCTTAAAGTTGCCGCCAAAGTTTACACATCTAATGTTAGCTTTTGCACTCCCCGGTATATACTTGCAACACACGACTAGTTAAAGCGACGCTGAACCAGTGGTGTGTCAGATTAACTGTCTAGTCAATGTTTGTGAAAAGTAAGGATGTAATGTAGATTACAATTTCTTACTGATACATTTAGTAATCTTGTTCTCAATCACTAAAATATTACTGTTAATTGCAGTACATTGTCTTGGAAAGGTATATAATGGGGAAAAGATAGAGAGGAAGACCAAGGCGAAGATGGCTGCAAGACATCGTTGATGATCTGCAAATGGATGCATCAGCAGCAGGGCATCTTGCTCACAACCGAGAGGCCTATAGGAGTGCTGTTAGGGAGGCAAAGTTCCGCAAGGGACATGCAAATGAATGAACGAAATGACATTTATGATGAAACATATAATCGATACAAGGAGCAATCATTAGGCCTGGTTATCTGACTGGTTAGGCGCCCGGTTTACTAATCCGGTGGTACCCGGTTCAAGTCTCTGCAGCGGGACTCTTTTTTTCGGAGACACACCAAAAAGACCCCGAGGTCCACCCAGCTTTTAAAAATGGGTACTAGAGAAATATGGGAAGGTAAATACTGCCAGGTAATTATAATGACCACATCACACTTTCATCTTACACCGATATCCCCAGTATGCTTAAAGGACATGGAAACGGTAATTTTGCCTATGTGTGTGTATATATATATATATACACACATGTGTGTGCATACATATATATATTTACTATATATATATATATATATATATATATATATTCTCATCTTATATCTTATATCCTTCCCGTGCCGTTAAAAGTCACATAGGGCTCGCAAAATAGTTCGCCAAATTTCCTGTCTTCGGTGAGTCTTTCAACCTCATCAAGGGATTTTATGCCTGTTAATTTGACTTCTCTTAACAATGTCCTCTTCAGAGTTTCACGCGGTCTGCCTCTTTTTCTTTGGCCTGTTGTGTTCCACTTGATAGCTTGTTTTGGGATTCTCTGATCATTTCTTCTCATCAAGTGACCAACATATGTCCATCTCTTTTTCCTGATCACCCATGAAACTGGTTGTTGCTCACTCAATCAATCAATCAATCACTCATCTGTTTTATCTCTGTATTGTTCTTGAAATCGTTCCACTTGATGCCGAGTATTTTCCTTAGGCATTTGTTTTCAGAAGAGTCTAATTTCTTGTCTGTTTCTTTAGTTGTTTACCAGCTTTGACATGCATAAATGAAGGTGGATATTACATTTGAATTAAAAAGTCTTAACTTGGTTTTTGTGATTATAACTTTTGAATTCCATATGTTCTCAAGATTCTTGAAGATCAATGCATATATATATATATATATGTGTGTGTATATATATATATATATATATATATATATATATATATATATTATTTGTCAAACTATTCGAGAAAAAAGACCAGTGAAACTTCCTTAAAAGTATCTGGCGAACGGAGAACCTGTCAGTTGCCGAAGGTAACAAAAAACCTGCTGAGATTCAGTTGAACTTGGCCTATAGAAAGTCCACTGTCACACTCTCTTCAAGATCACAGAGCAAACAAACATGAGAGTTAACAGAAGAGCAAACATAGCTTGAGTCTGGAGTATCGCGTGATCTCACGCTTTGAATCTGCAAGATTCATTGAAAGTGCGACAGATGACTGGGTAGTTTCGGAGAAACGGTAGACGAAATGGAAGTTCTGTTAGTTCAACGCAGGTGTTAGTTCGGTGGTGCTTAATTTAAAACAAGCTTCAATGACTTTGTACAAAGGTCAGACCTTGAAAGGCTGAATAATTGAATAAGATTTCAGATCTGGAGATGTTAAATAATTCAGTACAAATTATACACCAGTGTAGGTTCACAGATTAAATGCGCGTGTTACGTCTATAAAAGCTGAGGAACCTAATTCAGATTTTCCAGATTTAGAAAAGTTTTAAAATTTCTGAAAATTTCAAACCTGAAAATTTATCAAAGATAAATATAAATTGTCTTTCTTTGACCACGGCTTTCATCGAGCTGTATAAACTTTTTAAAAAAAAACACTACACACATAAAAACATTGGAAACGTTACAACTTAAAAACATTGGAAACATAAAAACAAACTGGTGGTACAAAACAAGTGGTACTATTATACCAGCGTCGCACACGAAGGTCATTCAGTTGGTAATATCAAAAACGAAATGTTACCAAAACTAAACCTGAACATTCACCAAGTATGCCAACTCGAAGGCAAAGAGCCACCATTTTACGTATTTAGACAGACAGAAAAGAAGTCATGAAGGAAGTCATAAGAAACAGTATCGTTCCAAACTAGTACTCACAACAGGGAACTAGTCCATTCAGGAATACTGTGATAGTACTTGTAAAGCTGGTACAAGTAGAGTCGGGCGAAGATTTGCACTTAACTGCCTGCCACTAGTACTCACAACAGGGAACTAGTCCATTCAGGAATACTGTGATGGTACTTGTAAAGCTGGTACAAGTAGAGTCAGGAGAAGATGTCCACTTAACTGCCTGCGACTAGTACTCACAACATGGAACTAGTCCATTCAGGAATACTGTGATGGTACTTGTAAAGCTGGCACAAGTAGAGTCGGGCGAAGATTTGCACTTACTAGTATTCACAACATGGAACTAGTCCATTCAGGAATACTGTGATGGTACTTGTAAAGCTGGTGCAAGTAGAGTCAGACGAAGATGTCCACTTAACTGCCTGCAGCAACCACAGTCTGCCCCAGACTCCCTAGGTAGTGTGGATCGCAGATAAGTTTCTTTCCGCGTTTTATTATTATTATTATTATCATTATTATTATTATCTGTTATGACTTTTCTGCTGTCCTTGATAAAGGCAATTTTGAAGAAAAATTGCTTTGTTATTGTCGTCTTTTTCATAACTGTTTCATTGTTCCTACCATTTATTGATAACTTTTATTCTTTCCTTGCTTCCTCTTCCTGGCTGTTTTCGTAAAGTTCCACCAAACATATCCACTTCACTAATCCATTCAGACGTTGCACTCAAAGCACTGGACAGCGTGAACAAGGAAGCGCACGATCACATGGGCAGCGATGTGTCAAAATATTTGGCAAACTATTGCTTGTGCTAAATCTATCTCCAAATATACGTTATAGACATTATTACACAGGGCACGGTGACTCTGGTGAAATATGCTACCCCGACCTCCCTGTCAACGACCCTGCAACAAGATGATGACATCGAGAATGAAGATGATACTCACATGAAGCGAGTGAATGAACTTGGGGTAAGGAAAGCATCAGGAAAGACGTGCCGGCAGGCAAAACATAACATTCTTTGTCGTGAACAAAAGTAACAACTCACAAGACTTCTGGTAGTCATGACCCAGAGGGGCCCACCCCTCCTTAGTACCAGGAGTTTAATAGGGCCGAAATACTTGTATAGGGAAGGGGGGTAACTTCCTCTGATGATCTGAAGGAGTTGTGTTGTTTCCTGCATGCATGTTCAACTTGCGGCTGGGGCAGATAGCATGGTATAATAGCATGGTATAATAGCATAGTACAATAGCTTGGAATAATAGCATGGTATAATAGCATAGTACAATAGCTTGGAATAATAGCATGGTATAATAGCATGGTATAATAGCATGGTATAATAGCTTGGAATAATAGCATGCTATAATAGCTTGGAATAATAGCATGGTATAATAGCATGGTATAATAGCATGGTATAATAGCATGGTATAATAGCTTGGAATAATAGCATGCTATAATAGCTTGGAATAATAGCATGGTATAATGAAGATTATTATTATTATTTGTTATGACTTTTCTGCTGTCCTTGATAAAGGCAATTTTGAAGAAAACTTTCGTTACCCCAAGCTATTATCTTATATCTTATATAAGATAAGATATAAGATAATAGCCTGGAATAATAGCATGGTATAATAGCATGATTATTGTTTGAAGGAGAAGCGGAGCAGAAAGTGCTATGATGCTGGTTTGCATCAACTATTTAATTAACTAATTTACTTACTAATTAACTATCTAACTAGCTAGCTATCTAACTAATTAACTAACTAACGCGTTTTTGCATTTTTCGCGAGATGTTTTCGAAGCAGATATCAGCCGGTGTGGGGCTTTGCCTAACATCATCTTGGCTGGGCAGCTTCTTTTTCAATTCTGACTCTGCCAATAACAGCAAACAATGTCAGCACAATAACAGCAAACAATGTCAGCACAATAACAGCAAACAATGTCAGCACAATAACAGCAAACAATGTCAGCACAATAACAGCAAGCAATGTCAGCACAATAACAGCAAGCAATGTCAGCACAATAACAGCAAACAATGTCAGTACAATAACAGCAAGCAATGTTTTGCTTCACAAGGTCAATTTCCTTGTGTGTGTGCATCTTCTAATTTCCAGTTTCCCTTGTTTGTGTGCATCTTGTAATTTTCAGTTTCCTTGTGTGTGCATCTTCTAATTTCCAGTTTCCCTTGTGTGTGTGTTCATCTTCTAATTTCCAGTTTCCTTGTGTGTGTGTGCATCTTCTAATTTCCATTTGTGTGTGTGCATCTTCTAATTTCCATTTTCGTTTGTGTGTGTGTGTGCATCTTCTAATTTCCAGTTTCCATTGTGTGTGTGTGCATCTTCTAATTTCCAGTTTCCATTGTGTGTGTGCATCTTCTAATTTCCAGTTTCCTTGTGTGCGCATCTTCTAATTTCCTGTTGCTCCTCGAATGATGCTGCGGCCTTGACTGTGTTTTGCAGTTTCTTACCAGACCTAGTGGCTGACAGAGAAATCTCAGGCTGATGACTTCTTTATATCTCAGTGTATGCCTACCTTGTGGCCTCCTTCCTGTCGTAAGCTGGCCATACAGTGGCTATGGACTCCGCTTGCTATCAATTCTTATTGCATGTCTCTGCCACCTGAGTCTTCTGTTGCTTGTTATTGTCGTCACTGATAGAAACTTAGCACGCTGCAGAACCTCAGAGTTAGCTACTTTGTCTTTAACTAACTAATGAACTAGTTAACTGTCTAACTACTCTTAACATTGTTTTCGTAACCGTTTATGAACATAAAAGAGGAAGAAAAAGTCCTTTTTGTGATTAACATTATATCTTTTTTGCTTGTTTGCAAGAAGCAGATATTATGCATGTCCACTATGTAACTTGGAAAAGACAGGAAAACGATCAGCCAAGAGCTGGCCGAGATTTTACCTCAGATCCATGAAGAACCTCTAAAAATAGACTGACTCCCTGATTAAGGCAAAGAGTGGAGTCTTCCTGCTGTGATAGAGCGTACTGGAAATCTTCAGTTTCTGAATAGGAGTGTACTGTAGGGTATTGTCTAGAAGATACTTGAACTACGGAAAGTAGTTGGCGTCAGAGTGTACTTGAACTATGGGAAGTAGCTGGCGTCAGAAGACACTTGAACTATGGGAAGTAGTTGGGGTCAGAAGATATTTGAACTATGGGAAGTAGTTGGCGTCAGAAGATATTTGAACTATGGGAAGTAGTTGGCGTCAGAAGATATTTGAACTATGGGAAGTAGTTGGCGTCAGAGAGTACTTGAACTATGGGAAGTAGCTGGCGTCAGAAGATACTTGAACTATGGGAAGTAGTTGGCGTCAGAAGATACTTGAACTATGGAGGTAGTTGGCGTCAGACCGTAAATGTGAAGGTCATAGTCAACTTCGTCAAATCGTTTTTTATAGTAACATTTTACGTGTGTTTTCTTCTTTGATTGTGTTTCTTTTATGCTGTTCTATCTTATTGATAGTAACTGGTGATCTCACCTCACCTTTGGTGCCACTAGTACCAGGTTCAGCCTGGCAAAAGGGGCGGAGGTCGCTGGAGTCCCCATGGTTGTGATGTAGGGAATACATTAAGATCATAGTTACCTGGATTGGTTGACAACCCTAAGAGTAGGAATACTGGGTCAGTTACCGGTCACTTTTCAGAGGTGCCAGCTCTGAGAAAAAAAAGAGGTTTACTGGCCCAGTATATAAAGATAACATGATAGAATTTTAATATGTCGGGATTCGAACGCTGAGCGGATCGGGGGAGGATTATGTTGTCGTTCGAAAGCGTTTGAGAACGTTCTTCGACTATGGATAAACATGTAAGTGTTGGGTTAATATTGGGGTTTATATTCTGTCATGTGGAGGCGTGCAAGGCTGTGGTGTGGACTCCTCCGACCCACATCCTGACCCACTTAGATATGATCAGAATAACTGAAGGGTACATGAATAATTATAATTCTTGTGTAACATATTTGTCTGTGTAAGAATTAGAGGTTTTTGGTAGTGTGTAATGACAGCTCATGTGTGCACATAAATACACATTTCTGGGTTTCATGAATATGTATGTTGCAACAATTACTGCCAGTTAGTTTCTTATAATACATCAGACACTCAATTATTTAATGATGAACATTAGAGATTTTGTATGATTATGTATAAGGGATTAATGTTGATTCTTTAGAAGTATCACTGTTTCTATTTCTTTAGTTGTTTTCTAGCTTTCGCATGCATAAATGAGGGTGGACTTAACTTGGTTTTTGTGCTTTTAAATTTTGAATTCCATATGTTCTCAAATGTTCTTGAAGATCGATGCTGCTTTTGCAATTCTAACTTCCTTTCTAGTGTCACAATCCTGGTCTATGTAGCTGTCAAGCTATGCAAACTGATTGACTTCTTCAACATCTGTCCCTTCTACGTGTATTTTTCCATTTTGATTAATGGGACGTTTCATTATTTTTGTTTTATCCTTGTTAATTTCTACACACTGAGATAATTGTTTTGTATTTGGTGTGAGAGTGGTGGGAAAGTAGAGCAGTTCACAATATCTGTAGATTGAACTGTTGACTAACACGCATCCGGGAACTGGGATGGTTAAGGTAAGATTTTCCTCAAAATTTAGGTTTGGGGTCGCAGTATGTTTGTACCATTTGACAATTTTAATTACTTAAATTACCACACTCACAAGTTCCGCACTCCACTCACTCTCTTAATTTCCAGAAAGAAAATGACGCGACTGCTAACAAGAGAGCAGATTCAAACATAGAACTGGGTCTGGTATCCACACAAGCCTTGCTGGACGAGCACTGGGAGGCCGTGGCATATAGCGGCAGTGACCATCTCCCCTGCACTGTGAGAAGTAACAAAGACAGGAAATGTAGTCATAAAAAGACAAGACAAGCAGAATATGCGCTCTGATGATCTGGCTCCAAAGCGTGGCAAAAGAAAGTAGAGAACAGGGGACTGAGTCAACCACTTTGGTGGACAGAGCAAAGGAAAGTAGAGAACAGGGGACTGAGTCAACCACTTTGGTGGACAGAGCAAAGGAAAGTAGAGAACAGGGGACTGAGTCAACCACTTTGGTGGACAGAGCAAAGGAAAGTAGAGAACAGGGGACTGAGTCAACCACTTTGGTGGACAGAGCAAAGGAAAATAGAGAACAGGGGATTGAGTCAACCACTTTGGTGGACAGAGCAAAGGAAAATAGAGAACAGGGGACTGAGTCAACCACTTTGGTGGACAGAGTAAAGGAAAGTAGAGAACAGGGGATTGAGTCAACCACTTTGGTGGACAGAGCAAAGGAAAGTAGAGAACAGGAGATTGAGTCAACCACTTTGGTGGACAGAGCAAAGAAAAGTAGAGAACAGGGGATTTAGTCAACCACTTTGGTGGACAGAGCAAAGGAAAATAGGGGATTGAGTCAACCACTTTGGTGGACAGAGCAAATAGAAAATTGCCTGGTGGACCAGGTGAGGGGCTACACAAAGATGGCAGAGATCTAGAGAACATCCCTAGGTAACAGCTGAAGAACTGAACTGAGCAGAGAAGGAAATGCGGGAGACAACAAATGTATTCAAATCTCTCGAAATGGAGTCAAAGACGCGGACATGGAATAAGCTGATAGAAGAAATAACAGCTGAGACGTCTTTTGTAACAAAATAACAATTCTGTACAGGGAGTATTTGTGTATAGCTAGTAGTTGTGTTCTCGTAGACTACAACTCATGTCAGTGTGCAAAGCATGTCGTTAGGAAAGTCCGTGTGCAAAGCACGTCGTTAGGAAAGTACGTGTGCAAAGCACGTCGTTAGAAACGTCCGTGTGAAAAAAAAGCACGTCGTTAGAAACGTCCGTGTGAAAAAAAGCACGTCGTTAGGTGTCCGTGTGCAAAGCACGTCGTTAAGGAGAGTCTTGGTTTGAACGTGGAACTGTGTGGACGTGTTTTTGTCGAGCTGTGTGATGTCTTCGTGGAACAGATGAACATTTTAGTTGTACGTATGAATGGACTTGCCACATGGCAGGGATAACCAGCCGGCAGTCGAATGTAATGTTATTTTTCATCAGCATTTTCATCATCCCATAAAATAAATGTTCCAAGTCACCGTCACCCAGGATTTACTTGACTATCTGTGCCGGCTGTCGTCAACGTGAGGTTTAAAAGAGCCTGGATGAGCAGTATGTCTGGAACGGTGTGTAACTAATCCAGAAGGTGAGAGTGAGAGCTGGAATTATGTGTGTGTAACTAGTCTGGTAACCTCAACTCTCAAAGAAGCAAGATGGAAGTCGACCTTGGTATTCACGTGCGTATCGTGAATCAGCACGACTTATGTCGACGCGGCCAACTAACGAGTGTCATATACACAGCAAAGTCTGTGTCACCAACAGATTTATACCCTATTGATGGCACAGACACCACGAAGAAGAACGACGAAAAAATACACAAATTCTATTATACTTTGTGCAGATTCTGGCAGGAGCAAAGGAGAATGAACAAGAACCCCAGAGTACAAGTGAGAAGCAACATATCGGGGATGAAGAAGGTAATGTACTGAGATCTGACCAGCAGAAAGGGAGAGCCTTTTTCCAGTGATACATCAAACAATCAGATCAGGGTAACATTGTCGCAGTGCTGTTTCCCTGTCATCTTTATAGTATGACATTTTTGTTTAAACTGGGGTATAGTTTCTACTTATATTGGCCTTCTTTTAGCTTCAGAACATTCCCTACTTCCTTTTCAGTTACCCTACTTCTTTTTCAGTTACCCTACTTCTTTTTCAGTTACACTACTTCTTTTTCAGTTACACTACTTCCTTTTCAGTTACCCTACTTCTTTTTCAGTTACCCTACTTCTTTTTCAGTTACCCTACTTCTTTTTCAGTTACCCTACTTCTTTTTCAGTTACACTACTTCCTTTTCAGTTACTCTACTTCCTTTTCAGTTACCCTACTTCTTTTTCAGTTACACTACTTCTTTTTCAGTTACACTACTTCCTTTTCAGTTACCCTACTTCTCTTTCAGTTACATTACTTCTTTTTCAGTTACCCTACTTCTTTTTCAGTTACACTACTTCCTTTTCAGTTACCCTACTCTTTTTCAGTTACCCTACTTCTTTTTCAGTTACACTACTTCTTTTTCAGTTACACTACTTCCTTTTCAGTTACCCTACTTCTTTTTCAGTTACCCTACTTCTTTTTCAGTTACCCTACTTCTTTTTCAGTTACCCTACTTCTTTTTCAGTTACACTACTTCCTTTTCAGTTACTCTACTTCCTTTTCAGTTACCCTACTTCTTTTTCAGTTACACTACTTCTTTTTCAGTTACACTACTTCCTTTTCAGTTACCCTACTTCTCTTTCAGTTACATTACTTCTTTTTCAGTTACCCTACTTCTTTTTCAGTTACACTACTTCCTTTTCAGTTACCCTACTTCTTTTTCAGTTACACTACTTCCTTTTCAGTTACTCTACTTCTTTTTCAGTTACCCTACTTCTTTTTCAGTTACTCTACTTCTCTATTTTGTGCTTGGGTGTATGTAAAACAAGTTACATGTGCCGGAACTATATCAAGAATGTAAAAATTTAGGCAGAAGGCAGTTATAGTGACTATATCTAAAAAAAAAAAAGAGTGGCTTCTCATACAGTTTGCTTTATCCCTGCAGAATTTAATATTCATTACACAGCACAGATTTGTGACGTCATTACAGAATGAATGGGTCTTCTTGTCTGACACTGAAGGGACTGAAGCTTTTTTCTTCATCTACGTTCTTTTTTTAAAATTCCAGTTATTTCCCTTACCTTTGTTTTTACTGTTCCCTTTCTGTTGAGCATTTCTCTTAACTTTAAATAAGAAAGTATATTTATTTCTCTAAAATCTAAGCAGATTTCATACACTGACATATGTTCTAAGCAATGTACCCTCCACGACGTTCAAGAGTGAGAGTGCAAGAGAGAAAGGAGGGAAGCTGGATGTGTGAATGTGAAAAGTTAGTAGGCTGTTTTGCTGCCAAACTTGCAACATGGCATGTTCTGCAGATGTATTTTAAAAGAAGAGAACTGGCTTTTCGGTAGAACTTACATCATGGATATCATTTCCTCTCTCTTTCTCTCCCTCTCTCTCTCTCCTCCTTCACTCACTCACTCACTCACTCACTCTCCTCCTCCCTCACTCACTCTCTCTCTCCTCCTTCACTCACTCACTCTCTCCTCTCTCTCCTCCTTCACTCCCTCCCTCCTCACTCTCTCTCTCTCCTCCCTCACTCACTCACTCTCTCTCTCCTCCCTCCCTCACTCACTCTCTCTCCTCCCTCACTCACTCACTCTCTCTCCTCCCTCCCTCCCTCACTCACTCACTCACTCACTCTCTCCTCCCTCCCTCACTCACTCACTCTCTCTCTCTCTCTCTCTCTGGACTCTCCTAGTTCACAAAGACATAAAATAATCTTATCAAATGTGAATATCAAAGACAGTGCTGGAGATACAGAGAGATGATGGAAGTAGGTACGTCCCGAATAGTTATCACCACGGCATGCCCTACTACAGTAACACCGCCGCTTCCTCTCGTCAAGGTCATCGCTGGTGCTACGGAGTCTCTGCACCTCTCCGACACCCTCACGTGTCCTGCCAGCTTTGAGGACAACAATTTTAACGCGTAAAGGAAAGGAGAAGATAAATAAAAGGTGATGAGGAGATGAAAAGGTCATGAGAGGATAAATAAAAACGATGGGAGGGAAAATGAGGATGTAACGAGAGGATAAATAAAAACGATGGGAGGGAAAATGAGGATGCAACGAGAGGATAAATAAAAACGATGGGAGGGAAAATGAGAATGTAACGAGAGGATAAATAAAAACGATGGGAGGGAAAATGAGAATGTAACGAGAGGATAAATAAAAAGTAACAAGACAGTAGACAAATTTATAAAAGATTAAAGGAAACAGGAATGGGAAAGACATAAAAAATATGTGGCAACTGGAGAGCAAACAATAAAGGTTAGAGAAAAACGAGTTTTTTTTTTCTCCCTTGAAGATTTGATTTGATTCTCATTATCAGATTAAATTTACTAAACAGGCAAACAACAACAGCAGAAACAACAACAATAATAATATGAGCATCAGTAAGTAAAAGTTAATATGAAAAAAATGTGCTTTGCGCATATGCCAAATATTACATTGCAAAACCTTCGTTTGCTTCATCATCACAATCTTTGAAATAATTTTATGAACTTTTTTCTCAGTTCAATCTAATTTAAAAAATTCAATCGGTTAAAAAAGGGAGAACTCGTTTTCTCACTCATTTTTTCTGTTCATCATCATCGTGTGCCGTGCCGACTGGCGTTGGCTATTATGCTTCTCCAGAGTACACGATCCTTCATGCAGGCCATCAGTTCAGTTGGTGATCTCCTCTCACACCATCCCGTCAGACTGTCCAGTATCATTTCTCTTGGTCTTCCTCTTGATCTTCTTCCTTCTATTTTTCCTGTTGTTATAATATTTTCAATGCCCCTTTAGCATTGCATGTCCTATGAAAGTACATTGTCTCTCTCTTATCTTTTTGACAAGGTTTTTTGTCTCTCCAGCTCTTCTCCTACATTCTTCATTAGTTATTTTTGCTGTCCAGGGATTTTGCAACATTCTTCTAATAAACCACATTTCTGCAACTTCCAATGATTTTTGTCTGTTATTACATATTATAAAGGTTTATAACTAAAGAATCTGTGGAGAGGAACAGACAACTGCAAAAATAAGATTTTTAAGGGCATGCATCTTTCCAATAGCAACATATGCCTGTGAGACCTGGACACTTAACAAAACAGCTGAGAAACATATAAATGCTCCGTCACTCACTCACTCACTCTCTCTCTCCTCCCTCTCTCACTCTCTCTCTCCTCCTTCACTCACTCACTCACTCACTCTCTCTCTCCTCCTTCACTCCCTCCCTCCCTCACTCTCTCTCTCCTCCCTCACTCACTCACTCTCTCTCCCTCCTCCCTCCCTCACTCACTCTCTCTCTCCTCCCTCACTCACTCTCTCTCTCTCTCCCTCCTCCCTCCCTCACTCACTCACTCACTCACTCTCTCCTCCCTCCCTCACTCACTCACTCTCTCTCTCTCTCTCTCTCTCTCTGGGCTCTCCTAGTTCACAAAGACATAAAATAATCTTATCAAATGTGGATATCTAAGACAGTGCTGGAGATACAGAGAGATGATGGAAGTAGGTACGTCCCGAATCGTTATCACCACGGCATGCCCTACTTTATGTCACGGGTTCAAAACCCGGCAGTAACACCGCCGCTTCCTCTCGTCAAGGTCATCGCTGGTGCTACGGAGTCTCTGCACCGCTCCGACACCCTCACTTGGAGGGGATCACAGTCACACATGGACGTGTCCTGCCAGCTTTGAGGACAACAATTTTAACGCGTAAAGGAAAGGAGAAGATAAATAAAAGGTGATGAGGAGATGAAAAGGTCATGAGAGGATAAATAAAAACGATGGGAGGGAAAATGAGGATGTAACGAGAGGATAAATAAAAACGATGGGAGGGAAAATGAGGATGCAACGAGAGGATAAATAAAAACGATGGGAGGGAAAATGAGAATGTAACGAGAGGATAAATAAAAACGATGGGAGGGAAAATGAGAATGTAACGAGAGGATAAATAAAAAGTAACAAGACAATAGACAAATTTATAAAAGATTAAAGGAAACAGGAATGGGAAAGACATAAAAAATATGTGGCAACTGGAGAGCAAACAATAAAGGTTAGAGAAAAACAGGTTTTTTTTCTCCCTTGAAGATTTGATTTGATTCTCATTATCAGAATAAATTTACTAAACAGGCAAACAACATCAGCAGAAACAACAACAATAATAATATGAGCATCAGTAAGTAAAAGTTAATATGAAAAAAATGTGCTTTGCGCATATGCCAAATATTACATTGCAAAACCTTCGTTTGCTTCATCATCACAATCTTTGAAATAATTTTATGGACTTTTTTCTCAGTTCAATCTAATTTAAAAAATTCAATCGGTTAAAAAAGGGAGAACTCGTTTTCTCACTCATTTTTTCTGTTCATCATCATCGTGTGCCGTGCCGACTGGCGTTGGCTATTATGCTTCTCCAGAGTACACGATCCTTCATGCAGGCAATCAGTTCAGTTGGTGATCTCCTCTCACACCATCCTGTCAGACTGTCCAGTATCATTTCTCTTGGTCTTCCTCTTGATCTTCTTCCTTCTATTTTTCCTGTTGTTATAATATTTTCAATGCCCCCTTTAGCATTGCATGTCCTATGAAAGTACATTGTCTCTCTCTTATCTTTTTGACAAGGTTTTTTGTCTCTCCAGCTCTTCTCCTACATTCTTCATTAGTTATTTTTGCTGTCCAGGGATTTTGCAACATTCTTCTAATAAACCACATTTCTGCAGCTTCCAATGATTTTTGTCTGTTATTACATATTATAAAGGTTTATAACTAAAGAATCTGTGGAGAGGAACAGACAACTGCAAAAATAAGATTTTTAAGGGCATGCATCTTTCCAATAGCAACATATGCCTGTGAGACCTGGACACTTAACAAAACAGCTGAGAAACATATAAATGCCTTTGAATGAAATGCAACAGAAGAGTTCTTCAAATATCATGGACACAAATAAGAACAAATATATCCATACTACAAGAACTTAATATTGAAGAAGGCTGGCTAGTAAAGAGGATTAAACACAGAAAACTTAAATATTTTGGACGTCATGATAATTTAGAGAAGATAGTCTTGAAAGGATACATAATGGGGAAAAGAAAGAGAGGAAGACCAAGGCAAAAATGACTACAAGACATCGTTGATGATCTGCAAATGGATGCATCAGCAGCAGGGCATCTTGCTCACAACCGAGAGGCCTACTGGAGAGCTGTTAAGGAGGCAAAGTTCCACAAGGGACGTGCAAATTATTGATAAAGGTTTGCCTTTGCTATTTTTAGACACGTTACGCCAGGACAAACGGACGTAAGAACTTTAATAAAGCCAAATGTTTAAAACCAACATTTTCCCTGGGCAGAGGTTTCTCAGTAAGACTACAGAATCTCAGTAAGACTACAGAATCTCAGTAAGACTACAGAATCTCAGTAAGACTACAGAATCTCAGTAAGACTACAGAATCTCAGTAAGACAACAGAACAGAGAAAGCTAATTAAAACTGGACATTAAAAACAATCGAATTTTATTAAGCACGTGGTGATAAAACAGAAGTTTAGAGATTCTGACAGTTACTAAAAAAAAACGAAAACTCACATGAAAAGAGAGAAGAAGAGAATCAAAGAACGGCATCTCTTTGCCTTGACTAAGTAGCACAGGAATGAAAAGAGTGCTGATCTGATCAGAATTACCAGAATTGCACATGAAGTAGATGAACGCTAATCGGAACAACACATATATAACATACATATATGTATCCGAGGGCTGTTCACAAAGTTCCGGGACCAATGTTTTTTTCCAGGAAACTATAATACGCATAGTATGTATGTATGTATGTATGTATGTATGTATGTATTATGTATTTATGTATATCTGTATGTATGTGTGGTATGTATGTATGTATGTATTTATATATGTTATATATGTATTATATATGTTATATATGTATTATATATTATATATATGTATATATACTTTATATCTTATATCCTTCCCTTACATCTATCAGAGATGTTCTGTACTGCTTTCTAATACAAAAATGATCTATCTGGTTTCTAGTTCTATCATCTGGAGATATCCAGGTTGTTTTATGTATCTCTTTGATGACCTGAGAAGTTTTTGTTGGTGCTGCCATCGTTCTTACGTTCCAGAATCCAATCTTTGTCACATGTTTGGGGCCGACGAATGAGCTCCTCGGAGTTGGCATCCCTGATGCTCGGTTGGTTTGTCTGCGTGTTTCCGTAACGATATCTTTTTTCCCATCTGGAGTCACCTCTAGATAGGTCCCAGTATAAGGTTGTTAGCCTTATGTCCAACTCCCGGTACAGGATATATGACAGATCAAGCGGAATTCCGCTGATTTCTGCATGCCGGCGAGAGCGTTAAAAAAGTCTGCGCCGTCTTGCACGTCACGCCGGAAATATATATATATATATATAATATATATATATATATATATATATATATATATATAACAGTTGGAGGTTATGAAATACCAGAGATTAGATATGCTGATGACACAGTATTGCTGTCCACAACACAAAAAGGAATGGAAAAACTAATTATGTCAGTCCGCAAGAACAGCGAAGAGCAGAACCTCTATCTTAATGCAAAGTAAACTAAATTGATGACAACTGACAAAACAAACAAGGCAACTGAAATATGTATCAATGAGGAAAAACTGGAAGAAGTGGAGAGTTTTGAATATCTTGGATCGCTACTAACTAATAATGGAGATACAATGAGGGAAATTAAAAGGAGGACATCTATCGCTCTTCAGAAAGTAAAACAAATAAAGAATCTGTGAAGAGGAGCAGACAGAACCACAAAAATAAGATTTTTAAGGGCATGCATCTTTCCCATAGCAACATATGCCTGTGAGACCTGGACACTTAACAAAACAGCTGAGAAGCACATAAATGCCTTTGAATGTAAATGCTACAGAAGAGTTCTCCAAATATCGTGGACACAAAAAAGAACAAATATATCTATACTACAAGAGCTTAATATTGAAGAAGGCTGGCTAGTGAAGAGGATTAAAGAGAGAAAACTGAAATATTTTGGACACATTAAACGTCACGATAATTTAGAGAAGACCGTATTGGAAGGATACATAATGGGAAAAAGAAAAAGAGGAAGACCAAGACGAAGATGGCTGCAAGACATCGTTGACGATCTGGAAATGGATGCAACAGCAGCAGGCCATCTTGCTCATAACCGAGAGGCCTACAGGAGTGCTGTTTGGGAGGCAAAGTTCCGCAAGGGACATGCAAATGAATGAATGAATTTTATATATATATATATTCTTCAGAATCAATACACAGAAAGATAAATAGCCACAGCCTTCAAGAAGAGAATACTAACAGTAATTTCAATCAGGAACTTGCCAATCATTCCACAATACTCAGTGAAATAGAGGGGTTAGGTATAGATGAATTATGGAATTCTTACAGCACAGCCATAATCACAGCAGCAAAAGCAAGGTCTGGACTGAAAAAAAAAATAAAAAAGCATGGATATCAGAAAACACATGGAAGTACATACATGAAAAATTAGATATGTTGAATGTAAAGACAGATCTTGGAAAAGATCTGGCGAAAGCAACATACAAAGAAATAGACAAGAAAGTAAAAAGTTCAGCTAGAAGGGATAAAATAGAATACATAGACAATATGGCGAAAGAGGCAGAGAAATTAGCAAAACCAAAAGGCAGCAAAAATTTATATAACATACAAAAGAGGTTAACAGGTACTATTACATCAAAAGAAAGATCAGTCCTTAGCAATACTGGAACCTTATTAACATCAAGTAAAGACCAAAAGCAAAGATGGGTTGAATACTTAGAAGAAATACAAAATCGACCACATCCAAAAGAATTCTTAAACCTTGAAACCGACTTACCAACCCCACAACTAAATGTCAACCTAGATGAAATTACATTGCATACAAGTGAAACAGCAGTGAATTTAATGGCGAACAACAAAGCTGCAGGTGAAGATGAAATAACACCCGAAATGTTAAAAGCTATCAATAGTGACAACATAAGACAACTACAGAGAATGTTTAATAAGATTTGGAAAGAAGAAAAGGTCCATCCTAAATGGAAAAAAGGAATCATTGTTAAAATACCAAAAAAGGCAACCTTAGTGACTGTAACAATTGGAGAGGAGTAATTTTAATATGAGTTGTGTCAAAAGTATTTTGCAAGGTAATTTTGAATAGACTTAAAGATATAGCGGATACGGCAATGAGAGAAGAGCAAGCAGGATTTCGAAAAGGGAGAAGCTGTCTCGACCAGATCTTTATTCTCAGAATAATACTTGAAGAACATATTGAAAAGCAGAAACCATTAATACTAAACTTCATAGACTTTAAAAAGGCATTTGATAGTATACACAGAGATTCATTGTGGAGAATTTAAGTGTATATGGAATACCATCTAAAATTGTCAACATCATTAAGACCTCTACAATGGATACGTTTGTGCAGTCAAGACGGAAGAAGGGATGAGCGAATGGTTCCAGATTGAAACAGGTGTGAAACAAGGATGTATACTATCTCCTTTGCTTTTTGAAATTACAGTAGACTTATTAATGAAAAAATGCTGCACAGGTAACACAGGTATTGACTGGGTACATGGGACCCAACTAGAAGATCTTGATTTTGCTTATGACATTACTCTTATCAGTAATAATGTGAATTCCATGCAAGAAAAAACAGGTATCCTGTCTTCACTGGCTAGCAAAATAGGACTTGAAATTAACAAGGACAAAACAAAAATAATAAAACTTCCCATTAATCAAAATGGAAAATACACGTAGAAGGGACAGATATTGAAGAAGTCAATCAATGTGCATACCTTGGCAGCTACATAGACCAGGATGGTGACACTAGAAAGGAAGTTAGGATCAGAATTGCAAAAGCAGCATCAATCTTCAAGAATCTTGAGAACATATGGAATTCAAAAGTTATAAGCACAAAAACCAAGTTAAGACTATTCAAATGTAATATCTACCCTCATTTATGCATGCGAAAGCTGGAAAACAACTAAAGAAATAGAAAAGAAATTAGACTCTTTTGAAAACAAATGCCTAAGGAAAATACTCTGCATCAAGTGGAATGAATTCAAGAACAATGCAGAGATAAGACAGATGACTGAACAACAACCAGTCTCATGGGTGATCAGGAAAAGGAGATGGAGATAAGTTGGTCACTTGATGAGAAGAAATGATCAGAGAATCCCAAAACAAGCTATCAAGTGGAACACAACAGGCCGAAGAAAAAGAGGCAGACCGAGTGAAACTCTAAAGAGGACATTGTTAAGAAAGGCCAAATTAACAGACATAAAATCCATTGATGAGGTTAAAAAGCTCACCGAAGACAGGAAAAATTGGCGAACTACCTTGCGAGCCCTATGTGACGTTTAATGACACGGGAAGGATATAAGATATATAAGACAAGATATATTCTTCAGCTTTATATATTACTATATTGTGTGCATCCTCCATACATATTCTGATCAAATTCATTAATTTATTAGGTATCTCAAATTCTTTCATAATTTTCTATAAGCTGCTCCTGTCATAATCTTTCTTGAAGTAAATGAAGATATTATGTACTTCTTTTCCATATTCCCAGTACATTTCTGCTCTTTGACGTAGATGTTGGTCTACAGTTGATCTATTCTTCCTACAACCTGCTTGATAGTCTCCCAGTATGTTCTCGGTGCATAGTTTTAATCTATTTAAAAGTATAATAGATAGTATTTTGTAGCCTGTTTGTAGTAAGGATATTCCTCGGTAGTTTTCATACTTGCTCTTATCGCCTTTTTTTTTTTGGAATATTTGGATCAGTAATGATTCTCTACATTCACTAGGGAATTTTTCTTCTCTCCATATTTGTTGGAAGGGTACATAAGGGGAACAAGAAAGAGAGGAAGACCAAAGCGAAGATGACTGCAAGACATCGTTGATGATCTGTAAATGGATGCATCAGCAGCAGGCCATCTTGCTCACAACCGAGAGGCCTATAGGAGTGCTGTTAGAGAGGCAAAGTTCCGCAAGGGACAATGGCTACGATCATTGACTAGTACAGTCACTGCCCGGAAGGAAAGCAATGGTAAACTATCTTCTGGAAAAATACCAAGAAACCCAGACAGCAACATAGAAAGTCAAATAGGAAAAAGATCTGGTGGTGAGTCCCCCAGGCCAGATAGATCTAATTTTAACCCTGGGGAAGAGTGTGAGACAGAGGTCAGTAGTAATAAATGTCATGACGGACAAAATCCTGACAGTGTTACCAAGGAAAACTCCTGCATCAAACTAAAAAGAGAAATAAGAGTAGGAACATGGAATGTAAGAAGTATGTATGAGGGAAAATATCAAGTGATAAGTGACGAGATGAAAAGAACGGGAATACACATTTTTGGGAATCTGCGAACATCGATGGAAAGGATCAAGACACTTTAAGAGCGAGAATGATAATATCTTTATATACTCTGGTGGAGAAGTAGGAGGAAAGAATGGAATGGCTTTTTATTTGGACAAATCAACATCAAAAGCATTACTAGGCTACAATCCAGTAAGTGATAGAATCCTAACAATCAGACTTAAGGGCATTCCTAGAAATGTAACAATCATCCAGATATATGCACCTACATCAACAGCAGAAGAAGAGGAAGTAGAAGACTTTTATAACACACTGCAAACGACGATAGACCAGGTACGGAAAAATGATATTGTATTAATAATGGGTGATTTTAATGCAAAAATTGGTACAGAAAGAGCAGAAGATGAAGGACATGTTGTAGGGAAATTTAGCATAGGACATAGAAATGAGGCAGGTGACAATCTAATGGTGTTTTGCATGGAAAATGAGCTAATGATCGCTAACACACTTTTTAAACAACATCCAAGAAGACTTTACACATGGACATCACCCGATGGTAAAACCAGGAATCAAATAGATTACATTTTAGTGCAAAGAAGGTGGAGGTCAAGTATAACATCAGCAAAAAACTTTACCAGATTTATACCTCCTTCCTTAATTTGTTCTGCTGTGATTCCATCTGAACCAGTTGCTTTGTTGTTTTGTAGAAGCATGATGCTGTAGACGACTTCTTCTAGGTCTGGTTCCTCTATTTCAGGTTCACAAGTCTGTATTTCTTCAAATGGTAATGTGTTTATAGGCTCTTCTTAGTGTAGTAGTTTTTTCAAAATATTCTTTCCATCTGAAACAGATTTTCTCTTCATTATTATCATGTTTCCTTACTATCCTTCAAGCTCTGCAGAGGTTGTTTATACCCTTGCTTTTTTGTTCGCAGTTCTTTATAGAATTCCCTTAAACGTCACATAGGGCTCACAAAGTAGTTCGCCAATTTTTCCTGTCTTCGGCGAGTCTTTCAACCTCATCAAAGGATTTTATGTCTGTTAATTTGACTTCTCTTAACAATGTCCTCTTTAGAGTTTCACTCGGTCTGCCTCTTTTTCTTCGGCCTGTTGTGTTCCACTTGATAGCTTGTTTTGGGATTCTCTGATCATTTCTTCTCATCACGTGACCAACTTATCTCCATCTCCTTTTCCTGATCACCCATGAGACTGGTTGTTGTTCAGTCATCTGTCTTATCTCTGCATTGTTCTTGAATTCATTCCACTTGATGCAGAGTATTTTCCTTAGGCATTTGTTTTCAAAAGAGTCTAATTTCTTTTCTATTTCTTTAGTTGTTTTCCAGCTTTCTCATGCATAAATGAGGGTAGATATTACATTTGAATAGTCTTAACTTGGTTTTTGTGCTTATAACTTTTGAATTCCATATGTTCTCAAGATTCTTGAAGATTGATGCTGCTTTTGCAATTCTGATCCTAACTTCCTTTCTAGTGTCACCATCCTGGTCTATGTAGCTGCCAAGGTATGCAAATTGATTGACTTCTTCAATATCTGTCCTTTCTATGTGTATTTTTTTATCCATTTTACTTCACAACTTGTATTTTTCCAAATTTCATAGTTTGCTGACCAAAAAGCTTTTGCAATCACTACTTCATCAAACAGTTGGTCCGTGTTTATTGTATTATTTGCAACAGTTTCAATCATTTTTTCACCTGAAGCTTACATTTCGGACCATGTTAATTCATTGTTGTTTATCCAAGTAAAAGATTCTGCCCCACCAAAACTGTTTTCCCATAACTCAATGTAAGAAAGACATCTGTCATAAAATGCTGTCAACTCTTGTAGAATTGTATTGATATTAATACTTCCATTATTTTCTGGTATTCTAAAGCGTTTTTTTTTTTTTTGCTTCTTGGGTCATAAATTTATTATCACACCTTTCCTCAAATTTTGTTTTTAATTTTCCAAGTTCACTGACACTATCAATTGCACTCGCTTGTGTACTTTCCATAATAAAGATAGCTTTGCTAAACAATTTGAGCTCCCCTTGCACAAACCACAAATACATTTCACCACAATCATTATCAAAAAAACTATTTTATCATCACTGGACAGTATTCTTGTTAAATAAAATAAGATTTCAGTCCTTCATAGATTTCAAGTATTCTCTCAACAGCTGGAAGTAGCGAAAGAAAACGAGTGTTCCATGTTGAAGAACCTTTTCATACTCTACATCTACAAATTCACAGAACTCTTTTAGTTGAGTGACTCGAACCGTATAAATGTGGAAATATTTATGAATTTTGATCACTAAGGCTTCTATTTCAACAGGTAGAACATCAACTGCAGCTTGGAGGCTGTTGTGTACGGCGTGAGCACCACAACCAATGGCAACAATATTTCTTCAAAGTTCCTTCTTCAATCTGCTATAAATAGTGTTTTCTCCTCTACGTTTCCTTCTTCAATCTGCTGTAAATATTGTTTTCTCCTCTACGTTTAACACCCCCAAAATTAATATTGCAATTATCTCCACAAAATCCAATAATTTTTTTTACCATATTATGACTTTTTATACCTGGCATTAAATGATTTGTCAGTATTTCTGCAGCTTCACCGGGAACTGATTGAAAGTCTAAAAGTTATCTTTTACGCCACAGTCTGATACAGAAATACCGCACAACAACTGACACGGTTTTAATTTCGTTCCCATTGGAAGAATCTACTGATACCGTCACAAAATTTGTTTTATTTAAATCTTCGCAAATCTGCTGAAACAACAGTGGCTCGATCACATTAACAGTGACAGCTTCACATTTTGTTCTGGCTAGTCTAAAATTTGTGTCAAAGAGCTTCGAAATCAGTTTAGATGAACAATCGGCTGAGTTAAATCTGAGATTGTGAATAGCAACAAGAAATGCAAAAGTTGCTTCTTTAGCTGCTATTAAAAATTTTTTGTCACTGAAATCAGTCCCTTTAAAATATGAGAATATATTTGAGGAAATTCCTGCCGCTGCTACTAGGCCTGCCTTGTGTTTCGCACATTTCAAGTGATTTTTAATGTCCCAACACCCACCATGAGCTACTGAAAATTCTGAAAAGCATAGTTCACATTTCACTTTGTCAGTACGATCACAAACTTATTTTCAGAAACCGATAATCCTTTTTTAATTCGTCATTAAACATGCAGTTTCTTTTTGGCATTTCAGAGATTAAATTAATTTAATATACAGGGGCCGGCTAGCGTAGTGGTTAGAGCACTCGTCTAGCAACCAAATGGTCGAGGGTTCGAATCCCCAGCTGAGCGGGATTTCTTTTTTCCGACCAATACGGCCCCGAGGTCGACCCAGCCTCGTAAAATGGGTACCAGAGAAAATCTGGGAAGTAAAGGCAGCGAGGAAAAGAACTGGTCACCCTACCTCATACGCTGATGACCCAGCATAATGAGGTCTCTAACGCTTCACCCCCTACGGCATTTGCTATGGGACTATCCTTACTTTACTTTAATATACAGTACAGAATGATGGCACATACCAATTCGCAATTTGAACTCAGCTAAGATAGGACATGCGCAACAATGACGTGGCCAGTGTAAGTTCCAGTGTAGCAAACTCTAATTGAAACAAAATATCTTTAAAAAATGAAATAAAAATATCTGGATCTCACATGCTATATGCTATTATAAATTCTGTGAAAAAAAATATCTAGATGAAAAAAATAAAACATCTCAATTCATTAGGCCCCATACTCTAAATTTTGGGGGAAAACATCTAGACAACTTTAAAAGTACTTAGATCTATTAATGTATAGATTATATTAATATAATATAATATAATAATATTTAGATTGGCAACAGTGAGTGTAACAGAGGGGATATTTTAGTTGCCAAATCACCATTTTACCAGAGGCTGCACTATTTTTTCCCTTCTTGTATATTCGGCACTTTTAACATTTTACCAAAATAACCGGGACAAAATGACAAACTGGCCGGACGCAGGGACCATATCATTAAACTGAGATAGTCCCGGTCAAAGCGGGACGTCTGGTAAGCCTATATATATATATATATATATATATATATATGTCTGGAAGAGAACAAGAGGACAACAGCGACATAGATGGGGGGACAACATCAAGAGATGGACAGAAACCAGCTTGGCCGAATGCGCTAAGAAGGTAAGAAACAGAGAAGAGAGGAGATTCACTGCAGCCAACCTTCCATGAGAAGACGGCAGGAGATGATGCATACATATTATATGTGTGTATGTGTGTGTTTGTGCGTTCGTGCGTGTATGTATGTGTGTATGCATGTGTATGTGTGCATATATTTGTCATTGCATATGTATATGTATCTAGGTAATGTATGCACGTATGTATGTGTATCTATGCTCGTATGTATGTATGTATATTAAATATTACCAAGAGAAGCGTTCAAAAAAAAGCTTTTTTTTTTCTTTATTCGTAGCTATTTTCTGTAAATTAATATTTACCCGCAACAAAATGCTGTATCTAAAACGTTTTTTTTTCCTCACATTTTTGTACAGACATTTCACGTTGCCAGCTTGCCTTTCTACCCCCAAAATATTGCAAATTTCGGCCTGAAAAATGTGGACGTTTGGTCGCCATTCTCGTGTCCGGACGTGCAGACTAGTCAGTATTGATTCAGTCGGTTCCCTCTCACGTCTGAGAGAAACTGGACAGGACAGGCCGGGTCAGACACTAAAGATGAGTCATCTCTCTGTTGTTATCGGCCTGCAGGGTTTAAAAGCGCCCAGTTTCCCTTTTCTATCATTTTCCTCGTCGTCTGGGATAAATAATGTGCTGGAGGACTATTTATGATTATTTTTACCTTTGGATTACTCATTCAAGTTTAGCTTTACCTCTCTACGCAACCAAACTCCTAACTTACATAAGCTCTCCTTTGTTGTTTTTTTCCCGCATATTTAAAAAAAATCTGGCTATGTTCCAAATGCACTTAATTAATTTTACTGCAATATTCTGGGGGCTTTTTTTCCCATTACAACACTAACATCCACTATACAGTGTATTTTAATGTTTTGGAATACAACTAATTTTTTTTTCCAATAACAGTTTTCCTAAATGATCCACCTACATAATTTTACATCCAGGCTGACTGGAGCTGGCTGAACTCGATTTATAACCAACTCCATTCACATAATTATCATTGATTGTGCTACTTACAGTCTCTGTATTGTACAGTTCTACAATTCATAATATAAACTTTAAAACATAAACTTTACTCTCTCATTTACACAAAAATTACACAGCTACTACTTGCCATATTTACACAGTAATTTATTTCCTAAGTTGGACAAATCCTTGCTGTTACCGTCATTGATGTGAGGATCTGCTGATTTAATATGAAAAAAAAAATACAGTGCTTTACCAAAGATTGGAAAAATAACAGCTGACAGTATATGAAGATATCTATCACAGATGCACCCTGCAGTTTATTCATTCTTCTGATTTGTTGTCTTTCTCTCCCAGTCATTCCCCATCGCTCACAATTACTACTAAAATTCACATGACATTTGTCTTTGCTTCTACCACACACTGTCCAGAATTTGTCCAAATTCCTGTCCAAATAAGCTTTTCGGGTCTCTAGTGCGCAAACAGTTAAGATGGAAAATCCCAAATTTCCAAAATACCAGAAGCCGTGACTCATCCGAGACATAACTTAACATTTCCGCATCCAGGCGGTCAAAAGGGCCATAAAACGTTGGGTCTGTTTGACTTATGTTGATTCTGTAATTTTGTTTGACATCGCTAGGAAAGACAGAAATATATTCCAGCTCTGACGATCTTGGCCATTATTCCTTATAACTGTCAAGATATTTTCTTCTAAGATTTTGTTCTCTTTTCCATAGTTTCCATCCCCCCCCCCCCCACATTTTAATCTTTCCTCTGGAAAATCTTGAGATTTTTCGTGATAAGATATTTTTATCGTTTCCAGAGCCCCCTCCTATCTTCCCCCCGTCCACACTCATAAAAAAAAACCTCAGACTTCAAAGACACCCGCGTGAGCATGCGCAATTTAAGAGATTTCCATGTATGGCTTGAAATCTCGATACCCTGGGTTCTTTTTTTTTAAATTTTATTGAGGTAAACAAATTAGATATAAATAATTTAGTAAACAAAATATTAATTGCAACATTTTCCCTATCATTATAACGGAGAACAGTCAAATGGCTGGGTCATTTTCGCCGTTAAGATTCAAGAATTTTTCTGCGACGCCATTTTAAGGGGTACTCACATGTCTTCTAGCCTGAAAGGATGTGCCTTCGTGAACACGGGCAGCACCACCTTTGTCGGCCGTGCTGTAAAAATAGGTACCCAGTGCAGCAGTGATGAGGAAGACAAAAATCTCAGACTGGTGAGCATCTGTCTGCAGTGCCAGTAACATCGGCTGCGTTGTACAAACAGCTGTAAGCAAGTGAAAGAAAAGGAAATTGTCATAACCAAGTCAGTTTCATGAAGAGGTTTTAGCACATAAAAAAGGCGCATACAAAACACAGACGGCATTGTTTAAAAATTCAGCTTACCCAGTTTTTCTTCTTTTGACTAATTTGTTCGGTTTTGTCCGCTATTATTTTTTTAATCATCATCCTTGTTTTATTACTCTTGTTATTGAAACTTCGTATAAGAATGATTTTTTTTTCATAACAAATATATCTTTGTTACGTGTAAACCACTGGCAAAAATTTTTTAAATAACCTGCTTCTCTGGGAGACTTTTACAGAGGATTGGGAAACGTGAGTTTCTCAATGCAAGAAATCTTGATCAGAAACTTGGCAGTGCTAGTTCTGCTAGAAAATATTGAATAAGTACCTCCATAAAGTAAGAATACACGTTTTGTTTTGTTTCTAAATATTATGACCATTTCCGGATTTAGACGTGGTGAATGACTTATATGTGGCGAGGCTGTAAGCTAGAGTGCCGGAATTATAGGTGGTGAGGCTGTAAGCTAGAGTGCCAGAATTATAGGTGGTGAGGCTGTAAGCTAGAGTGCCAGAATTATATGTGATGAGGCTGTAAGGTAGAGTGCCAGAATTATAGGTAGTGAGGCTGTATGCTAGAGTACCAGAATTATAGGTAGTGAGGCTGTAAGCTAGAGTGCCAGAATTATAGGTGGCGAGGCTGTAAGCTAGAGTGCCAGAATTATAAGTAGTGAGGCTGTAAGCTAGAGTGCCAGAATTATAGGTGGTGAGGCTGTAAGGTAGAGTGCCAGAATTATAGGTGGTGAGGCTGTAAGGTAGAGTGCCAGAATTATAGGTGGTGAGGCTGTAAGCTAGAGTGCCGGAATTATAGGTGATGAGGCTGTAAGCAAGAGTGCCAGAATTATAGGTGATGAGGCTGTAAGCTAATGTGGCGGAATTATAGGTGATGAGGCTGTAAGCTAATGTGGCGGAATTATAGGTGATGAGGCTGTAAGCTAATGTGGCGGAATTATAGGTGATGAGGCTGTAAGCTAATGTGGCGGAATTATAGGAGTGAGGCTGTAAGATACAGTGCCAGATTTATGCATTTATACATGGTGAGGCTGTTAGCTACATAAAGCTAGAAGCCCCTTTCTTAAAAGGTCACACAAGAAGATGTGTGAATGCATAAGCTGCAGCTTGTTAAGCTTATGCCCAGGTCTAGCGCTGACTGTGAGTCGCTGCTAGCGTGGGCAGTGCAGGAAAAGAATATGCCCAGATTGCATTTTGGGGTTTGGGGGGGGGGGGTTGGCGTTTATTATGTGAAGCGCTGAGAATCACTGGCGACAACGTTCTTCCATTTGTCTGGTCCTAGGTAAGACTTTCTGGCACCATGTGGTCAGCTCGTCTAGATTCTATCTATCTATCTATCTATCTATCTATCTATCTATCTATCTATCTATCTATCTATCTGTCTGTCTGTCTGTCTGTCTGTCTGTCTGTCTATCTATCTTATCTATCTATTTCTATTTCTTTGTCTCTCTATCTCTATTCTCTCTTACCCCTCTCTATCTATCTATCTATCTATCCATCTATCTATCTATCTATCTATCTATCTATCTATCTATCTATCTATCTATCTATCTATCTATCTATCTATCTATATATCTATCTATCTATCTGTCTATCTATCTATCTATCTATCTATCTATCTATTACCTCTCATTTAGTTCACTATCCTATATTTCTGAATGTAATAGTTTTATTCTGTATTCTTAGATATTGTTTTCATGTAATTTGTATATTTATATCGAGTGTGTGGGAAGAATGTAAGACGCCCCAATTCTTCACCATTTGAAAATAAAGATTATTCTCTGTCTCTCTTCTTCTTCTTCTTCTCTTCCCTTATTTTCACTACTCATACCAATTTTTTGTATCCAGCAATTAAAAACGAATATAATAACATAATTGAATATATGAGTTATAATTCTTAATTGTATGATTAAAAAAACGTGATATTTGATATAATCATGTGCCAGTAAAGAAAAAAAAATATTTTTGTCATAACTATAATCTTCTCTTCAAATATTTATGAGTTTGAGAATGTGTACAAGTTTTCGCTATGTTCCCACACATTCTGCGTACATCATTTCTTTGACGGCCACAAACATCTCGCAAATAATTTATAAATTTTGAAGAGAAATGAGTTTCGTTCAAGACGCTGGGAAGATATGATTACACTGGAAGATATTGACCCAAGACGTCAATTACCTCGCCAAGACCCAATGTTGGGACGACGCGGCTCTTTCGTGGCAGAAAACAAGTGAGCTATCTTGGACTCCAGCAATGCAGAAGTTTATGTATAACCGTTTATATGGGAGGCAAGTCTGGATTGTTCCAAGGGAAGGGACGTAAGAAATAAAACCCCAGTACAACGATGAGTCATCGGTCATTGATTATTCCAAACAGGCATAGAAGTGTCTTTTCTGGTCAGTGTAACAGATTGGCTTGACGTATGAACTCGGAGTGATATTAACTTATTACTGCGTCCATAGCAGTATCAGTAGTAGTAGTAGTAGTAGTAGTAGTAGTAGCAGGAACAAAGAATTTCAGTGCAAAAAAGACCCTTGAAATATTGCAAGAAAGCAGTACGGAAAAACCAAACCGCTGTAAATCTTTCCTCTCATTTTTCGTGATTTAAAAACAAGAGGAAAAACACGAGGAGGAAAGCACGGCTTGATGAACTGCATTCATTTCCGCGCTTCAAGAAAACGATCGTTTTCCGTGTAGAAATGAGTCTAATTTACAAAAAACAAAAAAAAAACTGTTTGGGAAAAAATTATGATCATTTCTTCAATATTTGAGAGAGAGAGAGAGAGAGAGAGAAAGAGAGAGATTGGGAATAGGGGAATGTTCGAGACGAAATTTGTCGCCTACGTAACTGGTACAGATAAGACTAGGTCCTTTGTGTGATGAACGAGGTCTTCTACAATTCTCTGTATACCTGAAGCAAGCCACTGTTTGCCTCTTTGGTTGGCAATAAAATTAGGATCTGTTGTCAACACCTGGCTGAAGCTGGAAAATATCTGAGTAGAGACAACAGCAGGTGCATGGCGCATTTTTTACAAAATAACAGAAATAAGCGACCATGAGAAGGAATGGCAAAAGAGGCAATGAGATGACCAGGTAGAAGTGTAAAACAAACAGTAACAAACCAATATTTCGGAGATATGTCTGTTATCAAGTAGAATGAAAATAACGAAGCAAAATATAAGCACAAAAAATACTTAACTGGGAAAGATCCTTTGTTTAGGGCGTCAAGCAAGTGATGAGAAGAAATAGAACCAGACAAGAACGGTTGATAATCTCTGTTCAGAAGAAACCCATGATTATTTTACACTTTGTCAAGACTCTACAAGTTACAAAATCAATAACCTAAGTCCAGTGCTGGCGATACATACATCATGTTTAATGTAACTAGGCGATAATAGTGGCGATGATGAGTACGATTTGTTAGGACGAGTAAGCAATAGCAAATCTTCATCATTACAAAAGCTAGATGAATCACTGACCAACAGACTTTCCAAACAAACATAAAAACCTCACTCGACGAAGACAGAATCCTTGCACTCCACTACAGTTTCATATTCCTGTACAGTACAAAAATTTCACATCCACACACCTTTAGATATACACTTCCCAGCAAACTGTGTTCTCGCTACCTGCCTTCCGAAAATCTCGTGCTGTACAGAAACACGTACTAACTGAAATCATTGATTAAAGGGACAGAACTTAATACACTCACACTGTTAACAATTTCTCAGGGGGTGTTAATCCAACACATGTATGAGACTGGACACGGCTACATGTAGCGTTACACCTGCTTAGGTGATGAGACTAAATAGAGCCAAACAAGACCGGTAGAGATCTCTTGTATAGGACTCCAGTAAGTGATGGGACTAAATAGAGCCAAGCAGCTAGACCGGTAGAGATATCTTGTATAGGAGGTCTAGTAAGTGATGGGATTAAACAGAGCCAAACAAGACCAGTAGAGATCTCTTGTATAGGAGGTCCAGCAAGTGATGAGATTAAATAGAGTCTGGGGTTCGAATCCGGCCGGAGGCACCCCAGTCACCCAGCTGTAGAAATGGGTACCCGACTTTTTCTGGAGTTGGGGAAGGAAAGGCGGCCAGGTGTGATACTGACCATATCACCTTCTAGTGTGCTGACAGGTCAAGGAAAATATGGGCACTAACAACATATCCCTATGTGCCTCTAAGGCATGACATGATTACCTTTACTTTATCTTACTTTTACTAAACATTAACACGTGTTTAGCCCACACACTGTACTGTACTGTGCTTATATGAATGAGTGAGTGAGTGAGTGAGTGAGTGAGTGTTTACTGAGCAGATTTTCTTGACTGCTACACAAGTGACACAACAGACGTCACATTGTTGTACACCGTGTGACACACAAAAACCCAGGACAGCAACTACTACATATCCGTACACGAATGTCATCAGTTTCATGTAATCAACTCACTCAGCAGCACAGTTGACACTCAACATGAATCCAGTTATCACAGGATTCAAAAGGTACAGAAATCACAAAAGTTTAAATGTGATTCTTTGTTGGAAGGCTGTGCTTGGAGTTTTTCAGTGTATATGAGGCTCGTATGTTGTTTTTTGTGTTGTATGCTAGTGATGTTGTATGCTAGTGATGTTGTATGCTAGTGATGTTGTATGCTAGTGATGTTGAATGCTAGTGATGTTGTATGCTAGTGATGTTGAATGCTAGTAAGGGTGCCACGGCGATGCTAATCGCCCGGGCTGTTTTTCTATCCTCATGGTAATCGCTTCCTTCAGTTACACACCACATCCATTTACAACAAGCATTTAACACACGTGAATTCATCATTAGAAGAGTACACTAATACTAGTTCATTTACATTTAACATTGTTGAACAAAGGTAGATGTAATGTGAACAGTTTATCAATGTTCAGCGAGGCTAAATGTGTCAACAACTTACTGAGTACAGTAGATTCTTTTCGAGACAATGATGAGAGAGAAGCCCAGATATTTTCTGACACTGGCAACATAAAGGGACATAAATAGTCAGGATAAGTGACTAACAAAAACAGATACTCCTCGCTTTCCAACATCCTGCTTTACGACTTCTTCTTCTTCTCCGTTAGAGACTGTTGGTCACATCAGATCCTGATCACTGTCCACATAGCAAACCTCGCAGTCCTCCCCAGATCCTGATAGCAGCCCTAAAGCTTTTGCCCCAAACGTGCGTCCTCTGGCCATGTCTCTCAAGTCCGCATGGTTTGGAAACTCTTGAAAGATATGTTCTGGGGTCTGGACTTTAAGGTTCGTTTTTCCGACCGTCGTTCTGTTTATAAATTTGTTTTTCCGACCATCGTTCTGTTTATAAATTTGTTTTTCCGACCATCGTTCTGTTTATAAATGTGTTTTTCCGACCATCGTTCTGTTTATAAATTTGTTTTTCCGACCATCGTTCTGTTTATAAATTTGTTTTTCCGACCATCGTTCTGTTTATAAATTTGTTTTTCCGACCATCGTTCTGTTTATAAATTAGTTTTTCCGACCATCGTTCTGTTTATAAATTTAAAAATAGTTTGTTTTTAATATACAGTACTTATTTAATGTACGACCACTTCTTTTAAAGTTTGTGTGTAAATTATAAGATCACTATTTTTATGTTTTAGAGCATCCCTGTCTATTGGCAGTACTGTATGCTCACTACTATGAAATTTGATTTACGTCCATTTAACTTTCAGATGTGGCTCGTCAGAACACAAGGACTGTCCGTATTTGAAAGTACAAAATTACGAAGCTCATATGTACGAGGGGAAGTAACTCGCAAATTGAAATATTTTATCACTGGCAGTTATCAAGTAGTACTTAAATATATCCTTAGATAGTACAGTACCATCATCCAACTTTATAACAGTTGTATGTAGGGGGCGGTGGGAGTTATGTGCGCATGCGCAAAGGAATAACAAAATGGCTACTCAACTGTTGGTGTGTACCAAAGAAGAACCGAGAAGTACAGTGCGATTTTTTGTGGGCTAAAGGACATTCAGTTGAGCACATTCATAAGGAAATGATTACAGTTTATGCTGAAAAATGTTTATCACGTAAACCGGTCTATAACTGGGTAAAAGAATTTTCTCAAGGACGCACCGAAATTATTGACAAAGATTCAAGATTATGCCCTCTGCGGGGAAGGTTATCCTGACAGTGTTCTGGGATTGCCAAGGATTGTTGTTAACCAAGTTCCAGAAGTATGGTGACAGTGTTCTGGGATTGCCAAGGATTGTTGTTAACCAAGTTCCAGAAGTATGGTGACAGTGTGAATTCTGTATCGAACTGTGAAGTTCGTTCTGTCAATGCTACGCGATGCAATTCGAAGGAAACTTCCTGGTCTGCTGTCTAGAGGTGTGCTTCTCCTTCATAACATTGCCAGACCACATACGACTCGGTTAACCCAAGAGAAAATTAGCCAGATGGGTTGGGAAGTTCTTGAACATCCACCATATAATCCTGACTTAGCTCCAAGTGATTTTCACCTGTTTGGTCCATTGAAAAACCACCTTGGCGGAAGAAGATTGTCGAGTGACGAAGAGGTGAAAACTTTTGTAAAAAAAAATGGATCAGAAATAGGACCCCCGATGTTGACGCCATTTGTATTGCATCACTGATTACACGATGGGACAAATGTATCAATGTTGGTGGCGATTACGTTGAGAAACAGCGGAATAATGTAGGTTCAAAAATTAAGTTTTCAAATTACTGTCGTATTTAGTTTTTTTTTTTTTTGTAACAGGCATTTGCGAGTTACTTAGTGACTTCCCCTCGTAATAAAGTAATTTTACAAGCTTTGTGTCTGAACCTTTTTTTCATAAATCTTTAAATTATTACTGATAATTCACTAATCATATTTTCCTATATTATTCACCCTTCTACTCCCTGGCCAATAGATTGGACATCATATTTCTTCATTTTGTTTAGATCATTCGTATTTCTAATCAGATCGGCTGCTTTTCTTTTCTTGTATCGGTTAGTTTTTATGTCTTCCTTTATTTCTGTTTTTTTCCTGTGAATTTTTTCAGTGATTATCCGAATAACAAAGATAACGAAATGCAACGAGCCCTGGAGACAAACGTTAACCTTTAAATATCTCTCCTACTCTCTTTCCCACCCCCTCTTTACTGTCAACCACCCAGGCTGGCATTCATTCGTTCATTCATTATTATGTCCCTTGGTGAACTTTGCCTCTGTAAACAGCTCTCTTGAAGGCCTCTCGGTTGTAAGCAAGATGTCCTGCTGCTGATACACCCACTCGCATTTCATCAACAATATCTTGTTGCCACCTTCGCCTTGGTCTTCCTCTCTTTCTTCTTCTCATTTATGTACTTTCCCAAGACTGTCTTCTCCAAACTCTCATGACGTTTAATGTGTCCGAAATACTTACGTCTTCTCTTTTAAATGTTCTTTACTAACCAGACTACATCAACATTAAGTTCTTGTAGTACGGATATATTTATTCTTGTCTGTGTCTAAATATTTGAAGGACTTCTATATAGCATTTATATTCAATAGCACTTATGTGTTTCTCAGCTGTTTTGTTAAGTTTCCAGATTAGCATTTCTTCATTTAAACATTCATAACACATCACCACAGATACAGCTTCTTGCAAATCACAGATAAGTGCTCTTTTTTTCTATTATTTTGTTCCATTCTTCTTTCCTACATATTGTTGATTTGAATTTGTATTCTTTCTTCTTTTCCTATTTCTTTGTCTGTCATGTATGCGTTTGTGTAATTAAAAGTGTGAACTGAAACCTTACCGCTGTGTGTTCGTTAATTAATAAAGTGGTTCCTACTTTTGTTTTAAATAGTTTTAACATTTTGCTAAAGGAACTTCATTGCACTGACTTTTTTATATATATTTTTATTTATACTTATACACAAAAGCTGTTCGTTTCCACTACTGCGCAAAGCTATATTCTGTGGTCCGCGTAGAATTCTCATCTCTGTAGTATCTACCGACGCATGACGCTGAAGAATATTCATATCTGAGATGACGCACTTCGTGACATTCACCGACTTACAGCATAAAACAAACCCAAACGTTTTCTGCAATGGACATGACAGAATTCGTTTCTAAATGAGGGCAGGAAATACAGCCCAAGAACGCAAGTCTTCGAGCTAGAAATAGAAGACGTGGACAAACCATCCTTATTTTGTCCACAATCTGACTTTCTGATGGCCGAAACCTCACGGAAATTGTGTTACAGAGCGGAAGTCTCTACAAGATAAACGCTGTTCTTGTAACTTGAAACTGAACAAGGTTTGCAAAAGCAGACGGAGCACTTTCGATCTATCAAACAATCTTCTTATTTCAGAACTTTCGTGGAGATTTTTGAAAATGTAAATGTAAACGTAAATCTCCACTTAGCATTACAGATAGCGGATTATTTAATGAACATTGAAGTGATAGATTGTAGCTAGAAGTGGAAATGTCATGAACAGGAAATTACATGATCAGATCGATCCTATTCTAGGAAAGATTTTAACATTGAAATCTTCCGTAGAATTCTTAAACTACTGTATTTAAAATGAATGAAGCTCGCTATTGAATCATTCCTTAATATGATACCAGAAATACAAGCAGTAAATGGAATTCCACTTTCTATACGTGTAAATTTCTTATGCAATATACACTCTGTAAACATTTTGGTTAACAGGATTCTATAAAATTAGATGCTGCGATGTTTACCACTTAAAATAAACTTAAATATTTTAAAAATTTTGGACACATTAAACGTCATGATAATTTAGAGAAGACCGTATTGGAAGGATACATAATGGGAAAAAGAAAAAGAGGAAGACCAAAACGAAGATGGCTGCAAGACATCGTTGACGATCTGCAAATGGATGCATCAGCAGCAGGCCATCTTGTTCACAATCGAGAGGCCTACAGGAGTTCTGTTTGGGAGGCAAAGTTCCGCAAAGGACATGCAAATGAATGAATGAATGTTGTTTACCACAGCAAGAAAAAATGTTTAAGCGGAAAAAACAAAGGCATGAAAAATTAGGAAAGACTTAAATAACAATTAAGAAGGTTGGCTAGTAAAGAGGATTAAACAGAGAAGACTTAAATATTTTGGACACATTAAACGTCATGAGAATTTAGAGAAGACCGTCTTGGAAGGGTACATAATAGAAAAACGAAAGAGCGGAAGACCAAGGCGAAGATGGCTGCAAGACATCGTTGATAATCTGCAAATGAATGCATCAACAGCAGGGCATCTTGCTTACAACCGAGAGGCCTACAGGAGAGCTGTTAAGGAAGCAAAGTTCCGCAAAGGACATGCAAATGACTGACTGACTGAATGATTGACTGACTGACTAAATAGCATTTAAGTCACTGGATTTTTTGTATATTGTAATCTGTATTTGTTGCAAACAGTAGAACTCTTCCCGTAGACTAGTAGAACTCTTCTTTTAAACCAGTAGGACTTTTTCTTCACACTACTAGCACACTTAACTCACTAGAACTCTTCTCCTAAACTAGTAGAACTCATCCTTTAAGCCATTAGAACACCACAGGAATTCTTCCTGCAAGTTAGTAGAACTTTCCCATTAAGCCACCGGTACACTTCTTTTAATCATTAGACCTTTTCCTGCAATTCAGTAGACCTTTTCTTTTAACAACTGGATTTCTTCCCGTAATCTAGTAGAACACTTCATTTGCACCACTAGAACTCTTCCTACAAGCTTGTAAAACTCTTTTAAGCCACCAGAACATTTTCTGTAAGCGGGTAGAATACATCCTATCAGACGCCAAGACGCTTTCTTTAGGTAATTAGAACTCGTGCTTTAACCAGGTAGAAATCTTTCTCTAAGTCAGTGGTTCCCAACTGGTGGTCCGCAGACCCCGATGGGGTCCTTGACAAAAGCTCTTTTTTTTTTTTAAATTTTCACTGTGAAATGTTTAACAACCGAGATTTCTGTGAATCCTGTGTCCAGGAAAGAACTTTTCACGTTTAAAAATAGGAAACACTGAACTAGATATGAGAGCGATTGTTCGTGAGATTAAGAGGCATAATTTCTCTTACCATATATTGGCTGCTTAGCTTTCACACTTTTCATATTCTGTTTATTTGTCAGAACATGTAGGAATGCTACTTGCTGTATAGTTTTTTTCTGAACTACATCATTGTCATTTTGAAAATCCACCAAGTTTGTACCTTTTTTTTTTTTAGCGTAGTGTAGCGTTTACTCATTAGATGTTATCCACGTTTTCTGAAAAAAAACATTCCTTGCATTTAAAGCACAGAGCTACCATACGGATATAAAGCTTTTACAATGTATGGCAGTTTTGACCTAGATTTTGAAACAGCAAGGGGGTCCACGGACCTCTCTTAAATAGGAACCACTGCGCTAATCCAGCAGGAATATTAGTTTAAAAAATAGAACATTCCTTAAAGCCACTAGGATTCTTCTATAAAGCACCGGAAGTCTTACTTTAAGCCCACAGAATATTCCTCTAAGTCACTAGAACTCTTCTTTTAACCCTGCAGAAGTCTTTATTTATTTTGACTTTCCTGGGTGTATGTAATTTCGACTTTCCTGGGTTTACGTAAATTTGACTTTCCTGGGTGAATGTAATTTTGACTTTCCTGGATTCACGTAAATTTGACTTTCCTGGGTTTACGACTTGTCTAATTTTTCTCTCTTGTGTCAGTTAGTGGAATGTGCGACCTGTTTGTTTTTTTTTAAAATTTTATATCTCCTTACAGTGTGTCTGTAACAGAGGAGTTTTTGGTGGTAGTGCAATTTTGAGGTGGAAAATTACATTTCGAAACGCAGTTTTTCAATATATGCTTGTCCTGAAACTTTGCCTCAATTGGAAGGTTTGTTTCTATCGAGTGTGTAGCACTGTGATCATAGACTTTGTTTAGATTAGCGAATTGCTGATTTCTGGTGACTTTGATCCAGACGCGCGGCGATTCTCTGGACAGAAGGACCCGGATCTCTTTGAGGGATTTCATGACATTTAGCCTCCATCTTTTCCCTCATGTGAATACTGTAATTTTTTTTACGTGTTATGTCCTTTTTGTTGTTTTCTCGTATTTTATTTCAGTAATTGAGGCTTTTGAACATTTTTGTTTGTTTGTTTTCTTTTGTTTTTATTATTTATTTCTGAAGAAAAAACTAAGCCATTAACTCATTCATTCTTTTCTTTTTCTTTTTTTTTACAATTTTTTTAAATCATTTTTTAAACAGTGTATTATTGCTGCTGTTATTCTTCGTATGTTTTATTTCGTCTCGAAAATAAATCTCATTTTTACAGTTTTTAGTTCTTTTTCCGTCATTTTTATTTTTCTTCTCGTTTTATTTTATTTGTTTTTAAATTTTTTTTACAATTATTTAATTAATCTTTCACACTTGTTCTTTCCTTTCTCTTCTGACTCTTTAGCAATATTTCTCCCACGTTTTTCTTTGCATCTGAAACTTTTTTTTCTTTCTATCACCTCCTTCCGTGCCCTCATTTCGCTGTGGCCTATATCCTCGCTGACTGCCCTAGAATTTTCAGGCCGCATCTTCCGGTTAGTTACTTTCTTCTTTACACGTTTCAGCAGTCATGTTGTGACCGATGTTTGTTTTGTCAGTCAGTTTGGAATTTCTTAGACTGAACCTGAAACAGCACAATCATCTTAATGAGACTGATGGATGGATGGATGGATGGATGGATGGATGGATGGATGGATGGATGGATGGATGGATGGCTGGATGGCTGCACAAGTAGACAGGTGGATGGACAATGTGTGGATAGATGGATAGATTAATGGATCGAACGACGGACTGATTAATAGACAGCTTATTAAAGAGCATTTTCTGCATTTGATAGCATACACAGAGATTAATTATGGAGAATTTTAAGTCTATAAGGAATACTATCTAAAACTGTCAACATCATTAAGGGCTTCTACAATGGATACGTTTGTGCAGTCAAGACAGAAGAAGGGATGAGTGAATGGTTCCAGGTTGAAACAGATGCGAAACAAGGATGCATACTGTCTCCTTTGCTTTTTGGAATTACAACAGATTTCTTAATGAAAAAATGCTGCACAGGTAACACATGTATTGACTAAGTACATGGACCCAACTAGAAGACCTTGATTTTGCTGATGACATAACTCTTATCAGTAACAATGTGAATTCCATGCAAGAAAAAACAGATATCCTGTCTTCACTGGCTAGCAAAATAGGACTTGAAAATATCAAGGACAAAACAAAAATAATGAAACTTCCCATTAATCAAAATAGAAAAATACACGTAGAAGGGACAGATACTGAAGAAGTCAATCAATTTGCATACCATCTCAGCTAAATAGACCAGAATGGTGACACCAGAAAGGAAGTCAGAATTAGAATTGCAAAAGCAGCATCGATCTTCAAGAGTCTTGAGAACATATGGAATTCAAAAGTTATAAACACAAAAACCAAGTTAAGACTATTCATTTTAAATGCACCCTCATTTATGCATGCGAAAGCTAGAAAACAACTAAATAAATAGAAAAGAAATTAGCCTCTTTTGAAAACGAATGCCTAAGGAAAATACTCGATATCACATGGAACGAATTCAAGAACAATACAGAGATAAGACAGATGACTGAACAACAACCAGTCTCATGTGTGATCAGGAAAAGTAGATGGACATATGTTGGTCACGTGATAAGAAGAAACGATCAGAGAATCGCAAAACAAGCTATCAAGTGGAACACAACAGGCCGAAGAAAAAGAGGCAGACCACGTGAAACTTTAAAGAGGACATTGTTAAGAGAGGCCAAATTAATAGGCATAAAATCCCTTGATGAGGTTGAAAAGCTCGCCGAAAAGAGGAAAAATTGGCGAACTATCTTGCGAGCCCTATGTGATGTTTTATGCAAGAGAAGCAAAATCTCAGTCTAATTTAGCCAACACATTTTCTTTCAAAACTGGAAGAAATTTTTGTCCAGCTAAAGAAAAAAAGAAAGGCATATCAACTTTCAATCTCTTATCTTTGTCTAACCTGTTCTGTTTGGTTGTCCACAGAAATGTGCAGCATGAAAGGTCAGCCCGATAACTTCGCCAGCCACAGATGTCAAGTTGACAACTAATAAAATTAATCATGGTTTCGCAAACTAGACGCTTCAGATTCTAAACTTGATATTCTGGCCTTGATGATCAGTAGGGATTACCAGCCTTGGCACAAATGTATGATGAGGTAAGCAGACTACAAAGAATGTTCAGTCCGATAATAAGAATTTGATCTACATACACTTGTGCAAGCTCAAATAGTTGTAAGTGGGCGGGAATGTATTATTATTAGTATTATTATTATTATTATTATTATTATTATTATATAAACTTGATGCGGCACGTAAGATAACGATTACGAACAAAGAAGAAGAAGGTGGAGGAGGAGGAAGAGAAGGAGGAGGAGCAGAAGGAGGAAAAAAATCGATGTCAATTTAGAAAAGCTTTATGCTAGGAAGATTTTGTTCGAATGCTACATTATATTACACCCGTACTTAATATATAATGTACAAATTAAAATTCATGTTGAAAATATTATAATGTAATAGTGAGCATTAACGGAGGGTACAACGTCTAGGTAAATGAGAGGGAGGCCGCCAAGGAAACGATGAGCCCAGGACATCGCTGATACTCATACCACTACACTCTCAGAGTCAGGCACTCTGGCTCCACAGTCAGGCATGGCTATCAAGACATCAACTTTCAGTAATAAGGAATAAATAGGTGTATTGAACATAAATAATCTGTTTCAATAAAACACAGAAGGTCCCAAGTTTTTCCTTGCCATTACCTCAAGTTAATTTTCATTAACTTCATCCATTCATTTTCCTGCAAATAATGTTTTAAAGCGGAATAAGACAAAGGAATGCGCTTCCTCGTGTTTTCGAACTTATTCTTCCTAATTTAATACAACAGCGAAACAACTGCTCACGAAGCTACAAAATAGGGTCTCTATGAGTCATTTTTTAGAGGCTTACTGCGTGGAATAGGTTGTTCGTTACCTTAGATAATTGTTATCTGGGTTGTCTCCAAACGTGATACAGCTCTTTCCCTGCTTTGTAGTCCCCGCCACTTATCATTATCTGGTAACTGACCGCCCACACAGAACTTTACACCTTCAAGAAAGTGAGACAACGCCATGGACGGGAATTTTCTAGAGAGGAAAATGGATTTTTGTTATAATGAATGTGTTTCATTAACTTGCTCAGTTTTCCTGTTTGTTTGTTTCTTTTTTTTCAGTAGAAATCTCATCCGTTGAGCACTTTGATGTAAAAAATTATTTTAAAAACGTGAAAGACAACTTCTACAAAAAATCAGAGAAAAAAGTCGTCCAAGACATCTTAAGTCCAACTTCTTTTTATTTAAATAAATCTCATAAACCTTGTTAGATGTGGCTTTTCTAAAAAAAAACATAAAGCTTTCTCATAACGCGTCAGTTATTAGCTTTGCGAATACAGATCTGAACAGATCAGATGGTCACAAAAGATATCCATCAATTTAATTTTCTTGCTCTCACGCTCAATTTGTCTGGCCATGACAGAAGATGTTCAAGGAATCAGGTGGAAATAACTGCTCTACGACTGTCCTTGGAATTTTTTTTTCAGTAACTTTATCGAATACCAGGTACTGCATTTATTTTCTTGTTACGGTCTGACGCATTTGTTCAACACTTCTGTCTTCAGCTGACTCAGGTTTCCCTCTCCAGACTCCTTCTGTCTTTGTCTGTGAATTAATAGATGCACGAAGAACCTGGTGTTGCGTCAAAGTTTGCGAACAGAGAGTTCAAGGATGTAAGTTAAATCCCACACAAGAATAATTTTGTTTACTTGCTACATAAACTTGCATAGTTCTTAAGTGAAAAATGATTTTCATTTATTCTCCTGTCAGCTTTTTATTTCATTCACCTAGTTAACTCTTTCACATCTGAACTGATTTCCATTCTCTGCCAGAATAACATTTAATGAGAAATTCTGGTAGAAAGAAGCCGGGATGAAGTTACTCTGTGATCTAAAAATATGGATTGGGAAATGTGCTACTTTTCTTTTTTATTTAGACTTTGCTCAAACATCGCTCTGAGCAGTGATTCGTTTAGGGATGTAAGATCTATCAACACGGACAGGTGTCTTGAAGTGAAAGAGTTAATTCAGATAAAAGTTTTAAAAACAAATTTAAATCCATTGAATCCATCCAAAATACTCGGAGTGATTGCAGGTTTTTCAGACCAGATCCGTTCATCAGTATATCACAGAGTACGAACCAGTACCCTGATCCGTCTGTGTTTTCAGTGGCTCAGAACTTGCTTAATTTGATCCATCCATTTCTGTGTTCAAAATCTGAAAATATGTTTTAACTTGACCCATCCATTTATGTGTTCATTATTTTAAAAAATATTTAACTTGATCCATCCGTCCATGTGTTCAGTATTTGAAAACATGTTTAACCTGGATATCATAAACTTTCATAACTATTCTTTGTATAGATACTACATTTTGTAAGAAGGCTTAAAAGTAACATGTTTCCTATTTAGAAAACAGTTTAAAACTGTCGATGATCCTGATTTGTCAGAGTTCCAGCGTCATGTTTGGTACCCAGCGTCTCATGTGACTAATTCTACAAATCGACTGTTGACTGCAGTAACAAATAATGTTTGTGTTGCACAGCCCGGTCTCGCTGCATCTGCCTCTTTTGTTTTCAGTTTCTATGACAATATAATATTTGACTATAGAGGAAACGACAAGGGGGAATAATGCATGATTAACAAGAGCCAAACAAATTCTAGCATAGGAAAATCTTGAAGATCTTTAAGAGTATCTCGTGTGCCAAATTCACTACATTTTACAAAGCTGGTTTAACTTTTGAGATAACAAGAAACACTTTCTTGACCACATACTGAGTATTTTATGGTTTATGATCTCTGATCTGGATTGCAGACCCGACAAATCCATAGGTGCTCAGATTCCCCCCCCCCCCACATTTTCAAGATATCCATCAGTGACATGTGGCTGGTAGTTTTCTTTGTGCTTCTAGTAGGTACCTCGTTTCTGGCCGTGCCAGTCTGTACCTCATTTCTGGCCGTGCCAGTCTGTACCTCGTTTCTGGCCGTGCCAGTCTGTACCTCGTTTCTGGCCGTGCCAGTCTGTACCGCCAGTTCTCTCAGTCTAAGCAGCGATGTGGATACCCTGATATCGAAGTCCTCCACTCTGTCTATCTCTCTTAGTGCATTAACAATACCAGTTTGATCCAGTGGTTCCCCATTCGCAATGATGGTAGACCCAGCCAACCTGTCAGAACTTCTCTGGATGCCCCAAGGGCATATATGAGGGTGACTGCGAATCGTTGATTTCATCAATGACACAAGACACTGCCTGCGTACAGACTCTGCCTGAACCTTCCGGATCATACTCATCAAATCACTTAGTATGCAGACAGCATGTGCTTCTTTTGTTGTGTTAGTACAGAGACGTTTGATTGTCAGTAGGGATGATTTAAGGAAAAAATGTCAAGAGTACCTGATGCCAAAGGGAAGCAGTCATCTTTCAGAACAACCTACTTGCCAGGGGGAAAAATACTGACTAAGAATAACAAAAGATCTCTAACATTTCTTCCTTTACTTTCGATCGAAGAAAGAAGGAAACAAACAAACAAAAACAAACAACAAACAAACAAAAACAAACAACAAACAAAAACAAAGAAACAAACAAATAAACAAGAATGAAAAGAGAGAAAACGAACTCGACAGAAATGAACTATTGAAGAAAAAGAAGAAAGAAAAATAGAAAGATAGAAAACAAGAAAGACGTGAACAAAGAAAGAAATGAGCAAAAGAAAGAAATAAACAAATGAACAAAGAAAGAAAAGAAAGAAAGGAAAGAAGACAGATGTGAACTATGCAAGAAAATAAGAAATAAATATAGAAAGACAGAAAACAAGAAAGAACGTAACACTGAATTTACCCCCATCACCCCCCCAAAAAAAAATTAAGAAGTATATGCGTGTGTGTGTTTTAAAGGAATCTAGCGATGAGTAAAACGACTGTCCTCACAATTTGACGTAAGTATCTTGTTATAACATTGTTATCTCGGACGTCATTTGTGAGTATAATAATTGACGGCAAGCAGAAAAATGAAAGCAATTTGTAACACATGATTGACAGGCAGGGGTAGCTATGCAAGTTTAATGACCAGCGCTAGACTGTCTACTGCAGACTGATATCTAATCTGTCATGAAAGGCAACATGGCCGTAGCGAGATGCAACAAATGATGGACCTTTTTTCTTTTCTATCTGTTGCAGATTTGAGTACTTTTATGTTTTTTTCACATTCTTTCTAGTACAGTCCGTTTCTGAGCTTCCAAACAGGGGTTCTAAATTATGGGAGCTAAATAATGGGGATGTGGAAACTAAATTATTGAGGGGAAGAGGATGGGTTGAAACTACATGATGGGAATATAGAAACTAAATTATTGAGGGAAGAGTGTGAGTTGAAATTACATGATGGGAATATAGAAACTAAATTATTGAGGGAAGAGTGTGAGTTGAAATTACATGATGGGAATATAGAAACTAAATTATTGAGGGAAGAGTGTGAGTTGAAATTACATGATGGGAATATACAAACTAAATTATTGAGGGAAGAGTGTGGGTTGAAACTAAATTATGGGAATAAAGAAACTAAATTATTGAGGGAAGAGGGTGAGTTGAAACTACATGATGGGGATATAGAAATTAAATTTGGGGGAGGTGGAAACAAATTATTGGGAATGGAAAACAAACTGGGTTGGGGGTGGGGTGGGGTGAACAAATGACGGGAGAATGGGGAAATTAAATGATAGGGATGTGTAAACTAAATGCCAGGGGGGGGGGGGGCGGGGTTAGAAGCTAAATGATTGGGAGGTAGCTACATGATTTTTTTTTCCGGGGGGGGGGAGAGACTGATGGAGGGAGAGACTGATGGAGGTTCTAAATGATGGGACAGTGGAAACTAAATGATGGGGTGGGGGAGAGAAGGAAATTGAATCTATATGATTGCACTGTGAAAACTAAATTATGGGAGTGGAAACGAAATTATGGGAGGGGGTGAGGAAGAGAAACTAAATGATGGGAGTGTGGAAAATAAATTATAGGAGGACTAAGTGATGGGAGTGTGGAAACTAAATGATGGGAAGGCTAAATGATGGGAGTTTGAAAATTAAATGACGGGAAGGCTAAATGATGGGAGCGTAGAAACTAAATGATGGGAATGTAGAAACTAAATGATGGGAGTGTAGAAACTAAATGATGGGAGTGTAGAACCTAAATGATGGGAGTGTAGAAACTAAATGATGGGAGTGTAGAAACTAAATGATGGGAGTGTAGAAACTAAATGATGGGAGTGTAGAAACTAAATGATAGGGTTGTTTTAAAACTACTTGATGAATAAAAGGAAACCAGATGATACGGATTTGTAAAACCAAATAATGAAGATATTGAAAGCAATTGATGATATATAGAAAGCAAGTGATGGGGGATATGGAAACCTAATCACAAGAGTATGGAACTGAACCCATGAACAATAACTGAAAAGAGCACTTGTCATGTTACCATTTTTTTTTCTTTCAACTGTTCTGTTTCTAGTTATCCACGTGACATGTAAAAACCTGTTGACATATTTGATGTCAAACCGGCACATAACATGGCTAACGGTGGTCATGATTTCGACATTTCTGTGGGGAACATAACGGGCACTTTCTATAGAGTCTGTAATTGTAAAAGATACTGTGATTCTTAATCTTAATTGAAGGGACAATATAAACGCCATTTTTTTCATTGTAATTGTACTTTGTACAGTATTCGTAACAAAATCAACGTGTAGAAAACGTTCTTATACTATCTCTTACTAAAGAATGAGTACAAAGATAGTTGTGCTATAGACCTGGTGATTTATAAAAGCTCGACTGTCAGTTATGATCAGAATTCTATCCTGCCTCCTCACAGCCTTCTGATCATAACTGACAGTCGAGCTTTTATAAAAGTAGTAGCTTTTATAAATCACCAGGTCTATAGCACAACTATCTTTGTACTCATTCTTTAGTAACCTGCATTTATGCAGCACACCAAACAGGTGTAACGGTCAAACAGGATACAAAAGCAGGCTTCCATGTCTAGTTGCCCGCATGTAGATAAAGCCTGAGATCAGACTTAGCTGATCTATATTGTTCAAACAACAGAAACGCAACACTACTGTAGTCGTAATGGACACCAAATTTTAAATTTGTATCAAATTTTTATTTTACGGAATTAATGTTTCAATCTTGGCATGAAGAAACTTTAAGACTTTTAACAACGAAATGATGTTCATTAAATCTAGTTTGGACTTTTATTCTTTGCTACTGAGACCTCCATTTCAATAAGGTGTATGGCCTCCTCTGGCCTGTATCAGAGAACGACATCTGCTTGACATGGATCCGATTAGCCGTTGGATCTGTTGTTGTGGGATGGCTGTCCACTCTTCCCGCATTGCAAGAGACAACTGTCAGAGATTGATTGGCGCCACATCTCGTTGGCAGACTTGTCTTCTGTTGAGTTCATCCCATAAGTATTCTGTTGGGTTCATATCTGATGACATGGACGGCCAGGGAACGGTCTGGACGTTGTTGTCAAAGAGGAACTGGGTGGTGAGTTGTGCCACATGAGGTCAAACGTTATCGTACTGAAAAATGGACCTTGGTGCAGCCAGAAGTGGAAGGACGTGAGGACGATGAATTTCAGCGACGTATCGTTGAGGATTCAGACGTCCTTCAATTTGCACCAGGTCATTTCTTCCTATGATGTTGATCGTCCCCCATACCAGTACACCTCCACCACCATGTGGAGGAGCTTCATCCACGCAGTTCTGGCCGTAGCCCTTATACTCTGCGATAAACTCTTCTCCGTCTATCGTGTCGCTGGAGCAGAAATTCATCACTAAACCAAACCCTTTTCCAATCATTCGCAACGGTTCATTGACGATGCTGGCTCGCCCACTGCAGTCGGTTCTGGCGATGCCAGACCGTAAGAACAGGACCTCTGTAGGGTCTTCTAGCCCAAAGACCAGCGTCGTGCAGCCGGTTCCTGATCGTTTGATCTGAAAATCGACGAGCTGCTGTCATTGAGCGGACTGTTGAGGACGCAGATGCAAATCGATTTCTGAGGTGACACAGCCGTATGAAGCGGTCTTCGGCAGAAGTTGTGACTATGGGTCTTCCACTGCGCGGCCGGTCTGCAACTGAGCCAGTTTCTTGAAATCATCTCCAAAGGCGACTAATGGTGCTTTTAACCGCATTAAATTGTCTGGCCACTACACTTTGTGACTGTCCAGTCTGTAAACGTCCAATTCTGATAAGTCGTTGTTCTGTAGTGAGATGAGCCGTACTTGCGCATTGAATTTTCAAATGAATTGATCTGAGGAGCGTCAATCTTTTACAGGCATTCAATAACATGGTCAGTGAGTTTTGTGTTCAGTAAGTTTCACGGGATTCTCGTGAACCTGTCATGAGTTACTGTCAAAAATTCTGTTTTGACTAGTGTCGATTTTCTGTGCCCATGAATCATTTGCTGAGTACAATTCAGGTTAGCTTGTGAAGCTGATGTCCAAGTGAATGTTTCAGGAAATTTGCCCTTGTCTGATCAGCAAACTTTAGTTTAAATCGCAAAATTGTATTTGTTCCGTTTCTGGTTTTTTTTAACAGTATAATTTATTTTTAATTTTAATTTTGAAACCTGCCTCTTTTCTTTCTTCCCATTTGCTGTTACTTTTACCTCCCTCCCCCCATCTCCCGGGCTATAATACACAGGTTGAGGATCGATGTGTTTTCCATGGCGGTGGAGTCTGCACAGAAACCTTCTGTGGTTTCTTTCTCGGATGTTACTCTAGCTGCTCCTGTCTACTGCCAAACAAACTTATTTCAAAGTCCAAAGTTTGTTCCACGATCTTCACAAGATACAAGGTCTATTAAACGATCTTCAAAAGATACAAGGCCTGTTACACGATCTTCAAAAGATACAAGGTCTGTTACACGATCTTCACAAGATACAAGGTCTATTACACGATCTTCACAAGATACAAGGTCTATTACACGATCTTCACAAGATACAAAGTCTGTTCCACGATCTTCACAAGATACAAAGTCTGTTCCACGATCTTCACAAGATACAAAATCTGTTGCACGATCTTCACAAGATAGAAAATCTGTTCCACGATCTTCACAAGCTACAAATTCTGTTTTGCTATCTTTACTAGATACAAAATCTGTTCCACGATCTTCACAAGATACAAAGATCTTCACAAGATGCAGAATCTGTTCTGCTATCTTTACCACATACAAAATCTGTTCGACAATCTTCACAAGATACAAAATCTGTTCCACGATCTTCATAATATACAAAGTCTATTGCACGATCTTCACAAGATACAAAATCTGTTTTGCTATATTTACCAGATACAAAATCTGTTCCACGATCTTCACAAGATACAAAATCTGTTCCACGATCTTCATAATATACAAAGTCTGTTGCACGATCTTCACAAAATACAAAATCTGTTTTGCTATCTCTACCACATACAAAATCTGTTCCACGATCTTCACAAGATACAAAATCTGTTCCACGATCTTCATAATACACAAAATGTGTTGCACGATCTTCACAAGATACAAAATCTGTTCCACAATCTTCACAAGATACAAAGTCTTTTGCACGATCTTCACAAGATACAAAATCTGTTCCACGATCTTCATAATACACAAAGTCTGTTCCACGATATTCACAAGATACAAAATCTGTTCCACGATCTTCACAAGATACAAAGTCTTTTGCACGATCTTCACAAGATACAAAGTCTGTTCCACGATCTTCACAAGATACAAAATCTGTTCCACGATCTTCACAAGATACAAAATCTGTTTTGCTATCTTTACCAGATACAAAATCTGTTCCACGATCTTCATAATACACAAAGTCTGTTCCACGATATTCACAAGATACAAAATCTGTTCCACGATCTTCACAACATACAAAATCTGTTGCACGATCTTCACAAGATACAAAATCTGTTCCACGATCTTCACAAGATACAAATTCTGTTTTGCTATCTTTACTAGATACAAAATCTGTTCCACGATTTTCACAAGATACAAAGATCATCACAAGATGCAGAATCTGTTTTACTATCTTTACCACATACAAAATCTGTTCCACAATCTTCACAAGATACAAAATCTGTTCCACGATCTTCACAAGATACAAAGTCTGTTGCACGATCTTCACAAGATACAAAATCTGTTCCACGATCTTCATAATATACAAAGTCTATTGCACGATCTCCACAAGATACAAAATCTGTTTTGCTATATTTAAAAGATACAAAATCTGTTCCATGATCTTCACAAGATACAAAATCTGTTTTGCTATCTTTACCACATACAAAATCTGTTCCACGATCTTCACAAGATACAAAATCTGTTCCACGATCTTCATAATACACAAAATGTGTTGCACGATCTTCACAAGATACAAAATCTGTTCCACAATCTTCACAAGATACAAAGTCTTTTGCACGATCTTCACAAGATACAAAATCTGTTCCACGATCTTCACAAGATACAAAATCTGTTCCACGATATTCACAAGATACAAAATCTGTTCCACGATCTTCACAAGATACAAAATCTGTTTCACGATCTTCACAAGATACAAATTCTGTTTTGCTATCTTTACTAGATACAAAATCTGTTCCACGATCTTCACAAGATACAAAGATCTTCACAAGATGCAAAATCTGTTTTGCTATCTTTACCAGATACAAAATCTGTTCCACAATCTTCACAAGATACAAAATCTGTTCCACGATCTTCACAAGATACAAAGTCTGTTGCACGATCTTCACAAGATACAAAATCTGATTTGCTATCTTTACCACATACAAAATCTGTTCCACGATCTTCACAAGATACAAAATCTGTTCCACGATCTTCACAAGATACAAAATCTGTTCCACGATCTTCATAAGATACAAAATCTGTTCCACGATCTTCACAAGATAGAAAATCTGTTCCACGATATTCACAAGATACAAAGTCTGTTCCACGATCTCCACAAGATACAAAATCTGTTCCACAATCTTCACAAGGTACAAAGTCTTTTGCACGATCTTCACAAGATACAAAGTCTTTTCACGATCTTCACAAGATACAAAGTCTGTTCCACGATCTTCACAAGATACAAAGTCTGTTACACGATCTTCACAAGTTACAAAATCTGTCCCACGATCTTCACAAGATGCAAAGTCTGTTCCACAATCTTCACAAGATACAAAATCCGTTCCACGATCTTCACGAGATACAAAATCTGTTCCACGATCTTCACAAGATACAAAGTCTGTTCCACGATCTTCACAAGATACAAAATCTGTTCCACGATCTTCATAAGATACAAAATCTGTTTCACGATCGTCACAAGATACAAAATCTGTTCCACGATCTTCACAAGATACAAAATCTGTTCCACGATCTTCACAAGATAGAAAATCTGTTCCACGATATTCACAAGATACAAAGTCTGTTCCACGATCTCCACAAGATACAAAATCTGTTCCACGATCTTCTTATCTTATATCTTATATCCTTCCCGTGCCGTTAAACGTCACATGGGGCTCGCAAAGTAGTTCGCCAATTTTTCCTGTCTTCGGCGAGTCTTTCAACCTCATCAAAGGATTTTATGCCTGTTAACTTGGCCTCTCTTAATAATGTCCTCTTCAGAGTTTCACGCGGTCTGCCCCTTTTTCTTCGGCCTGTTGTGTTCCACTTGATAGCTTGTTTTGGGATTCTCTGATCATTTCTTCTCATCAAGTGACCAACATATGTCCATCTCCTTTTCCTGATCACCCATGAGACTGGTTGTTGTTCAGTCATCTGTCTTATCTCTGCATTGTTCTTGAATTCATTCCACTTGATGCCGAGTATTTTCCTTAGATCTTCACAAGATACAAAATCTGTTCCACGATCTTCACACGATACAAATTCTGTTTTGCTATCTTTACCAGATACAAGGTCTGTTTCACAAAGTAAAGTCTACCTTGTGTCTATTGTTGCTGCTGTTGTTATTGTTTTGCTGTTATTGTTGGTGTTGTTGCTGCTGGTTTTATTGTTGTTGTTGTTGTTGTAATCAACCTTTCAATTTTTTTCATTCTCTTTTTAAAATGAATTCAATATGTTTAATTTCAGGTAGCATCATCAGGAAAACATTCATCATCATTACCATCATCATCATCATCAAGACTAAATTATATTCTTCAGGTAACTACCATAGTTAATCACATGTTGGCAGTTAAAGTAAACGGCAGACAGATAAGACTGATAGCTAGTGAAAAAAAAAAAAATGCCAGCTCTTGACCTCTAACCTTTCCACAATCTTCATGACTCGATCAGCATTGTTCCAGACCTCCTCTCCAACAGTCGGTCGCCAGATAAAATTCCAGTATCACCCACGTGCAGGAGTCTGGTCACTCGTTCCCCGAAAGGTTAACATTGTAGGTCCATCCTAACCTAGGGCTACGTGTCTAATTAATTTTCTTAATTGTCTTTGTTCTCTTTGCATTTCAGACAAAAAAAAAACGTTTGAAGATCTTTCTCGGCGCAAAATATTCTTTGTAATTCATTTCATATACTTCCTTGCTGCAAGATTTTGCTGTCTTGGGCTAAACTGTCTACTTCATTGTGCTTCTGTTTTGTGTTACCTCTTTATATTTAACGGTGAAATTGTTGAATCATTGGGGCCAGAGTTGGAGAACATCAACATTACTTATTCCTGGCTTTCCTAGTAATATCATGGCGTCCCTAGTTATATACTGGCGTCCCTAGTAATATCATGGCGTCTCTAGGTATATACTGGCGTCCCTAGTAATATCCTGGCGTCCCTAATAATATTATGGCGTCTCTAGTAATATCCTGGCGTCCCTAGTAATATCCTGGCATCCCTAGTAATATCCTGGCGTTCCTAGTAATATCATGGCGTCCCTAGTAATATCCTGGCATCCCTAGTTATATCTTTGCGTTCCTAGTAATATCCTTGCGTCCCTAGTAATATCCTTGCGTTCCTAGTAATATCCTTGCGCTCCTAGTAATATCATGGCGTCCCTAGTAATATCCTGGCATCCCTAGTAATATCCTTGCGTTCCTAGTAATATCCTGGCATCCCTAGTAATATCCTTGCGTTCCTAGTAATATCCTTGCGTCCCTAGTAATATCCTTGCGTTCCTAGTAATATCCTTGCGTCCCTAGTAATATTCTTGCGTTCCTAGTAATATCCTTGCGTCCCTAGTAATATCCTTGCGTTTCTAGTAATATCCTGGCGTCCCTAATAATATCCTTGTGTTCCTAGTAATATCCTGGCGTCCCTAGTAATATCCTTGCGTTCCTAGTAATATCCTTGCGTCCCTAGTAATATCCTTGCGTTCCTAGTAATATCCTAGCGTCCCTAGTAATACCCTTGCGTTCCTAGTAATATCCTGGCGTCCCTAGTAATATCCTGGCATGCCCTTTCGGCCTGGCTGTCGGTACAGCGCTGGCCGTGGTTCTCATGATACATGAGTTTACTGATAAACTAGTTCCTTGAGTCCAGTCCCAGGTCTATAAGCAAGCCACCATAGTTCATTCTCATCAGCGCCCCCACCAGTCCTTTAGTATCATCACAGCAAAGTCTACAAAGGAGAATAGATGGAGATCAACAGAGTCAGAAGAGTAAAATAAGTTTTTAAAAAAGAAGGTAAAATCCACGTTTTCATGGCATTAAGGCATATGGTGGATCTGGTGTCAGACCCCTATTTCCAAGACGGCTGGCATATGAAAATGTGATGTGGTCAGTATCACGCCTGACCGCATTTACCTTCCCAGGTTTCTCTGGTACCCGGTTTCAGAGGCGGGGTGGACCCCGTGGCTTTTTTATTTGGTGTGGGTGTGTGTGTGGTGCTACCAGAAAAAAATCGCCACAGCTAGGGACTTAAACCCCGTACCACCGGATTAGTAAAATTCGAGTGCCTAACCACTCAACCATCTAGCCCGTCAGAAATGTGACATAAATCTTCTTACAGATCCTTATATATAGGTTACTTTCTGTTATTTCTCTACTCTGGCTGTCGATCAAATTTCCGAGTATGCTATTAGTATTATGGGCGTATGAGCAGCGAATTTTTACTCGTCTCTCGCAGCCATGATATGTAGAAATGTGGGTATGCTCTATTGCACTGACAGGTCAGTGAAAGTATGGCAGCTAACACGATATCTTTTATGTGTCTCTTTTGGCACTTATTATCAGCCTTTGTTAAGGCGATATTAAACCAGTAAAGGTATGTATCCCTTCATCAGCAGCTGTAGGTAACTCACGACCCTAAACCAATAAAGGTGTGTGACCTGGGACCCCTGAACAACTGTAGGTAACTCTCCACCCTTGGTCAGCAACTGTAGGTAACCCGCAATTCTTGGTCAGCAACTGCAGGTAAACCGCGACCCCAGCTCATCAAATGTTGGTAAACCGCGACCCTTGATCAACAAGTGTAGGTAAACCGCGACCCTTACTCATCAAATGTTGGTAAACCGCGACCCTTGATCAACAAGTATAGTAAACCGCGACCCTTGCTCAACCAGTGTAGGTAAACCGCGACCTTTGCTCAACAAGTGTAGGTAACCCGCGACCTTTGATCAGCAACTTCAGGTAACCCGTGACCATTGATCAACAAATGTAGGTAAACCGCGACCCTTGCTCAACACGTGTAGGTAACCCGCGACCTTTGATCAACAACTTCATGTAACCCGCGACCATTGATCAACAAATGTAGGTAAACCGCGACCTTAAACCAAAAAAGGTATGTTACTCCCGACCATTGATCAGCAGGGGTAGGTAACCCACAACCCTGAAATTCAACAAAAATGACTTCCTTTAACATGATGTAAATTTGCTATTAATCACTAAAAATTATAAATGTCATTTCATAACAATCTAATATTTATTATAACATCACAGCAACCCCCGCGTGACCCTAATTTTCGTCGCGACCTGAGATTTGGGAACACTGTTGTATGGTATGACAGGGCTAATTTCTCACCAGTATCTAGAGTAGTTACCAGTTACAAGTATCTACAGTAGTTACCAGTTACCAGTATCTACAGTAGTTACCAGTATCTACAGTAGTTACCAGTATCTACAGTAGTTACCAGTTACTAGTACCTACAGTAGTTACCAGTATCTAGAGTAGTTACCAGTTACCAGTATCTACAGTAGTTACCAGTATCTACAGTAGTTACCAGTTACCAGTATCTACAGTAGTTACCAGTTACCAGTATCTACAGTAGTTACCAGTTACCAGTATCTACAGTAGTTACCAGTTACCAGTATCTACAGTAGTTACCAGTATCTACAGTAGTTACCAGTTACCAGTATCTACAGTAGTTACCAGTTACCAGTATCTACAGTAGTTACCAGTTACCAATATCTAGAACAAGCATCTAGAACAAGTATCTAAAACAAGTATCTAGAACAACGGGCTGGCTTTTCCCTACATTTTTGTTTCTGTTTTTAGACTGAACTAGAACTAACAGAAAATGTTGTCCAGAATAAATATTCTGGCTACCATCTTTAATCTCTTTATTCTTATATATCTTATATCCTTCCCGTGCCGTTAGACGTCACATAGGGCTCGCAAAGTAGTTCGCCAATTTTTCCTGTCTTCGGCGAGTCTTTCAACCTCATCAAAGGATTTTATGCCTGTTAACTTGGCCTCTCTTAATAATGTTCTCTTCAGAGTTTCACGCGGTCTGCCCCTTTTTCTTCGGCCTGTTGTGTTCCACTTGATAGCTTGTTTTGGGATTCTCTGCTCATTTCTTCTCATCAAGTGGCCAACATATGTCCATCTCCTTTTCCTGATCACCCGTGAGACTGGTTGTTGTTCAGTCATCTGTCTTATCTCTGCATTGTTCTTGAATTCATTCCACTTGATGCCGAGTATTTTCCTTAGGCATTTGTTTTCAAAAGAGTCTAATTTCTTTTCTATTTCTTTAGTTGTTTTCCAGCTTTCGCATGCATAAATGAGGGTGGATATTACATTTGAATTGAATAGTCTTAACTTGGTTTTTGTGCTTATAACTTTTGAATTCCATATGTTCTCAAGATTCTTGAAGATTGATGCTGCTTTTGCAATTCTGATCCTAACTTCCTTTCTAGTGTCACCATCCTGGTCTATGTAGCTGCCAAGGTATGCAAATTGATTGACTTCTTCAATATCTGTCCCTTCTATGTGTATTTTTCCATTTTGATTGATGGGAATTTTCATTATTTTTGTTTTGTCCTTGTTAATTTCAAGTCCTATTTTGCTAGCCAGTGAAGATAGGCTATCTGTTTTTTCTTGCATGGAATTCACATTATTACTGATAAGAGTTATGTCATCAGCAAAATCAAGATCTTCTAGTTGGGTCCCATGTACCCAGTCAATACCTGTGTTACCTGTGCAGCATTTTTTCATTATGAAGTCTATTGTAATCCCAAAAAGTAAAGGAGACAGTATACATCCTTGTTTCACGCCTGTTTCAATCTGGAACCATTCACTCATCCCTTCTTCTGTCTTGACTGCACAACCATATCCATTGTATAAGTCCTTAATGATGTTGACAATTTTAGATGGTATTCCATATAGACATAAAATTCTCCATAATGAATCTCTGTGTATGCTATCAAATGCCTTCTTAAAATCTATGAAATTCAGTATTAATGGTTTCTGCTTTTCAATATGTTCTTCAAGTATTATTCTGAGAGTAAAGATCTGGTCGAGACAGCTTCTCCCTTTTCGAAATCCTGCTTGTTCTTCTCTCATTGCAGTATCCACTATATCTTTGAGTCTATTCAAAATGACCTTGCAAAATACTTTTGACACAACTGATATTAAGGTTACTCCTCTCCAGTTGTTACAGTCACTAAGGTTGCCCTTTTTTGGTATTTTCACAATGATTCCCTTCTTCCAATTAGAAGGGACCTTTTCTTCTTTCCAAATCTTGTTAAACATTCTCTGTAGTTGTCTCATGTTGTCACTATTGATAGCTTTTAGCATCTCGGCTGTTATTTCATCTTCACCTGCAGCTTTGTTGTTAGCCATTAAATTCACTGCTGTTTCAATTTCATGCAATTCAATTTCATCTAGATTGACATTTAGTTGTGGGGCTGGTAAGTCAGTTTCAAGGTTTAACAATTCTTTTGGGTGTGGTCGATTGAGTATTTCTTGGAAGTGTTCAGCCCATCTTTGCTTTTGGTCTTTATTTGATGTTAATAGTGTTCCAGTTTTGCTAAGGATTGGTCTTTCTTTAGATGTAATAGTACCTGTTAGTCTCTTTTGTATGTTATATAAAGTTTTGCTGTCTCCTGTTTTTGCTGCTTTTTCTGCCTCTTTCGCCATATTGTCTATGTATTCTCTTTTATCCCTTCTAGCTGAACTTTTTACTTTCTTGTCTATGTCTTTGTATTTTGCTTTTGCCGAATCTCTTTCATGATCTGCTTTTGCATTCAACATGTTTAATTTGACTGCTCGTCTTTCATGTATATACTTCCATGTTTTATCTGATATCCATGCTTTTCTATTTGGTTTTTCCAATCCAGCGCTTACTTTTGCTGCTGTGATTATGGCTGTGCTGTAAGAATTCCATAACTCATCTATACCTATCTCCTCAACTTCACTGGGTGTTTTGGAATGATTGGCAAGTTCCTGATTGAAATTAATGTTAGCATTTTCTTCTTGTAGGCTGTGGATGTTTATCTTTCTGTGTACTGATTTCTTGTGTTGACTTTATTGCTTACTTACAAAAGTAGAAGTAAACTATGTCTCACTAGTGTTATTGTATTTTGAATAATTTTAGGTTTTTAACATTTGTTCACTTAAAATATTTGCCTTCCCCCCCCCCCCCCGCAACCCCCTAGTAGGCGTCTGAGTGGCGAAGTGGTTAGTGTACTGGTCTCTCATCGCGACGGTCGGGGGTTCGAATCCGGCCGGAGGCGCCCCAGTCACCCAGCTGTAGAAATGGGTACCCGACTTCTTCTGGAGTTGGGGAAGTAAAGGCGGCCAGGCTTGACACTGACCTTATCACCTCTAGTGTGCTGACCGGTCAAGGAAAATACTGGCACTGAATCTATCCCTGTGAGCCTCTAAGGCACAACAGGATGACCTTTACCTTTTACACCCCCAACCCCCCCCCCCCCCCACAAATATTGGCAATATAACAGAAGCTTCGCTCGGTAGAATTAATATCCCCAGTTTATTTACATATTGTTGTCTCAAGTTTGTTTACATATTGTTGTATCTAGTGTTTGTTTGCATATTGTTGTATTTAGTTTATTTACATATTGTTGTCTCAAGTTTGTTTACATACTGTTGTCTAAAGTTTGTTTACATATTGTTGTATCTAGTTTATTTACATATTGTTGTCTCAAGTTTGTTTACATGTTGTTGTCTAAAGTTTGTTTACATGTTGTTGTCTAAAGTTTGTTTACATGTTGTTGTCTAAAGTTTGTTTGCATTTTGTTGTCTAAAGTTTGTTTACATATTGTTGTCTAAAATTTGTTTACATGTTGTTGTCTCTAGTTTGTTTTTATATTGTTGTCTCTAGTTTATTTACATATCGTTGTCTCAAGTTTGTTTACATGTTGTTATCTCTAGTTTATTTACATACTGTTGTCTTAAGTTTGTTTCCATATTGCTGTCTCCAGTTTGTTTCCATATTGCTGTCTCCATTGTGTTTACATATTGTTGTCTCAATTTTGTTTATATATTCTTGTCTCCAATTTTTTTTACATACTGTTGCGCCAGCTTGTTTACATAGTGTTATCTCCAGTTTGTTTACATATTGTTGTCACCAGCTTGTTTACATAGTATTGCCTCCAGTTTGTTTCCATATTGTTCTTTAAGTGTAGGTCGTAAATTCTGCGTTGTAGAGACCAAAACAAACCTACGACTCCTCATATCGTCAGGGACCCGACCATCCCCTCCCCTTTTTTTCTACCCCTCCCCAAGACAAGTGTTTCAGCGCTTTAAACTCCCAGCATCAAAAAAAAGGGGGGGGGGGTAGGGGATATAGTGAAGAAACAAGCGTTGGTCTCTATTCCAGCATCTGAGGCTAATGTTACAGTCACCAGGCTGAGGTTAGTTACTGTCACCAGGCTAATGTTACTGTCACCAGGCTAATGTTACTGTCACCTGGCTGAGGCTAGTTACTGTCACCAGGCTAATGTTACTGTCATCAGGCTGAGGCTAGTTACTGTCACCAGGCTGAGGCTAGTTACTGTCACCAGGCTAATGTTGCTGTCACCAGGCTAATGTTACTGTCACCTGGCTGAGGCTAGTTACTGTCACCAGGCTAATGTTACTGTCACCGGGCTGAGGCTAGTTACTGTCACCAGGCTGAGGTTAGTTAATGTCACCAGGCTAATGTTACTGTCACCAGGCTGAGGTTAGTTAGTATCATCAGGCTAATGTTACTGTCACCAGGCTGAGGTTAGTTAGTATCATCAGGCTAATGTTACTGTCACCAGGCTGAGGTTAGTTAGTGTCATCAGGCTGAGGTTACTGTCACTAGGCTGAGGTTAATTACTGTCACTAGGCTGAGGTTAATTACTGTCACCAGGCTGAGGTTAGTTAGTGTCATCAGGCTGAGGTTACTGTCACTAGGCTGAGGTTAATTACTGTCACTAGGCTGAGGTTAATTACTGTCACCAGCCTGAGATTAATTACTGTCACCAGGCTGAGGTTAATTACTGTCACCAGGCTGAGGTTAATTACTGTCACCAGCCTGAGATTAATTACTGTCACCAGGCTGAGGTTAATTACTGTCACCAGCCTGAGGTTAATTACTGTCACCAGGCTGAGGTTAATTACTGTCACCAGGCTGAGGTTAATTACTGTCACCAGCCTGAGATTAATTACTGTCACCAGGCTGAGGTTAATTACTGTCACCAGGCTGAGGTTAATTACTGTCACCAGGCTGAGGTTAATTACTGTCACCAGCCTGAGATTAATTACTGTCACCAGCCTGAGATTAATTACTGTCACCAGCCTGAGATTAATTACTGTCACCAGGCTGAGGTTACTGTCAGACGTTCGCCTGCTCAACTTACTAACGTTTCTTGATATTTGTTTAGTGGATGTGATATTCCTTCCTACATTCTATACACTGTACTCAAGCCCTGTGTTGTATGTGGCCACGCTGGTGTGGGCTCGTGCTCTTCTCTTGTACACTGTATGTTGACTGTCAGCATTTATACACATTTATTGCTAACATATGATGAGCACATATGCTACCACGTTTTTTTCACATAAAGATTTTTGTGTTATTATTGTTTAGACACATCAAAATTGCATTTCTGGATATACACATTCATTGGCCTGTAAACATTTAAAAGGGAAAAGGTTTCACAGATATTACTTCCGGTGTTTCGCCAAGAAGTAGAAAATATTTGAAGAAAATAAACCTTGGGACTTTGTTCATGTGACTGATATTCTGTCTGTTTTTTCCACGATTCACAGTAAGAGCCAGTGTGCCTTGCTCTGCAGGGAGGTATTCTACGTTTTCACAAGCTACTCATTTATATGGCTGGAACAAGGTCTCAGTGGCAGGTTTACTTCCGGGTAAAGGGCAGGTAACAGTTTGCTTCCAGATGCAAATTTTTACTAATAGGACACAGCGAGGTTTTCTCACAGTCAAATAACAGAACACGGTCTTCTGTGCCTAAGGGCAGGCCACTGCAGACTAATGAGCCACCTGCATCGACTCAAAATGTCTCACACAGACGAGTGTCCTTGTGTCAGTGGAGTCCAGACTCCAGAACGTATCCTACAAGAATGCCTAAACCACGCAAACCTGAGGCGTGAGACATGGCCAAAGGACACAAACTTGGGGCAAAAGCTTTGGGGCTCCTATCAGGATCTGGAGAGGACTGCGGGCTTTGTCATGTCGACAGGGACCAGGATCTGAAGTGAATAACAACCTCGAATGCAAAAGAAGAAGAAGACCTCGAAAAAAATCGTAGACACAGCACTTTCAGACGTGAGAGACAGAAAAATGAAAAGAGAATTACCTGGGACTTGAACAACGGCCTTCGGTAGGACGGGCAGACGTCTAGCCACGAGAGAACAGCGTTTGAATAAGGGGATGCAAGATAGCGAAGTTTATTAATGCGCTTTAGTTGCTAGACGACTTCTCGTCTTACCGGAGTTCGTTGTTCGAGTACCAATTCTGTTGCCACTTTTCTTTCTCACAAGTCCAAAAGTGCTTTGTTTATAATCTTTTCGAAGTCTACCATCAAAACTGTGTTTATATATTGTGTTATATTATTCATAGTATACTTGGTTGGAAGGATACCAAGAAGAAAGATTGATACAGTGTAAAAAAACAGCTGGATATAGCATGGATATAGCAGGGAGTCACAGAGTTCGTTCGTCACTTTTTGGGCATTTTTAGAATGCTTTTGGTTAATTCAACAACATAAATATTTCAATGAGCGTTTTCAATATTTAATATGGCGGTTTTATTTCAGGATATAAGAAAAAAGAACTTACTTACATTTATCTTCACGTGAAATATAAAAGTAGGTGAGGGAGGTGTATATGGAAGGAATGTGGCAGACGCTTGTGATATGAATACCTGAAGATATCTCTCTACAACCACTTGTGCTGGCTCTTACAAAACAATTTAAATTTAATCCCCCCCCCCCCCCCAAGTAAAGCGTCAAGATTAGCAGCACTGACGCCGCTGGTATGGAAATCAGCAAGGAATCTCCCTCTAAATTTGCTGCGGGAAATTTCCTGGGAGATTTTGTTGATAAAAAGGACGGCGCCGCTCAATCTAGATAGGGCAGTCTTTGATGACAGTAGTCCACAAAATGGGACAGAAATGATTACAAAGGGTTAGGGTTAGGTGCATTTGAAATCTTTGTCTGTCATGAGGACAGTTTTTTTTCATCCTTCCTTCTGCTTAGACCTCTCTCTCTCTCTCTTTATCTTTTTATCTCTCTCTTAATAAGTATCTAGAACTCCTAACTACAATTCTATCTATCTATCCATCTATCTATCTATCTATCTATCTATCTATCTATCTATCTATCTATCTATCTATCTATCTATCTATCTATCTATATCTGTCTGTCTGTCTGTCTATCTATCTATCTATATATCTATCTGTTTGTCTGTCTGTCTGTCTAGAATTTTAAAAAGATAAGTATAATTTCATAATGACAATCTTCAGACACTTTGTTAAAATGCCTAGTTAAATTCAGTGCAAGTCCTTATCTACGCTTTAACTTTCTCTTGTCTGTCATCACTACTATATCTGTAGTGAACTTACCCCATGAAATCAATGAATACAGTCAAAAATTTTCAGAACGCCATGAGTCGTCACAAGTAGAAAATGTGAACTCCATAGGAAAGTATGTGTCTGGAATTTGACTGGAGCTTCATCCTAAATCACAGTACTCTTCATCGCAGAAGAGAAAATGTGTGTATCACACCATCATCATTTCAGCCAGTCAGTCAATCATTTCATATCCTTTGAGGAACTTTGCCTCCCTAACAGCTCTCCTGTAGACCTCTCAGTTGTAAGCAAAATGCCCTGCTGATGATGCATCCATTCCCAGATCATCAACGATATCTTGCAGCCATCTTCGCCTTGGTCTTCCTCTCTTTCTTTTTCCCATTATGTACCCTTCCAAGACTGTCATCATCATTTATGGATGAAAATTTATTTGTACAATATTATGTTGTCTCTGAAAACTTCTGTATGCAAGGCAAAACCATACTGGACTATACTAAATATACAACCGCCAATTCATGAAGGAGAACAAGTAATACTTGTATATAGAAATGTGACTTTAGAGTGCTGGATATAGCATGGAGTCACAGAGTGCTGGATATAGCATGGAGTAACAGAGTGCTGAATATAGCATGGAGTCACAGAGTGCTGGATATAGCATGGAATCACAAACACTTGCACGAGGCTGAAGAACGAAACTCTAAATAAGAGATAGAAAGGGCCCATTTACACCTCCATGACATGAAACAACTCCTCGCCCCTGTTGAAAGTGACGCCGATGAATCTTGAGTAGATGAAATGCAGCAAAAAACAAACAATGAAGAAGCGGGGAAAACCCAGCGACTGAGCTCAGGCAGTTTGCTCAGATCTCTGAACGTTTGTCAGAGGCTTAAGCTCCAGAGAGAGACTAAAGAAGAGGAGGGGAAAATGTCAGCAAAATATGTTTCTTGTTCTTCTTCATCTTCTTCTTCTTTGAACAAAAGGCTTCTTATTCTACACAATTACAACTAATTATCAACTCAGATGATCTTAAGCTTAATAAACTTCTTCAGCTTTCCCAGCCATTTAGGCTCATTGCTGCAAATAAAGTTCGCCTCCATTCCTCTCTTTTCCTAATCTTCTCTCTGCAGTTGGTGACACCAGTTTCTTTTATATCCTCTTCTATATTGTCTTAATAAACTTATAAACATGTTTCTAAGACTAGACGAAACTCCACAACAAACAAATTTTTAAAGTCCTTTGAGTAATAAGAATGAAAGATCTCCCGCCAAAAAATATGACGTCTTCAAGTTTCTTGTTTTCGTTCCACGCTTTTGAATCCGGTCTTTTCTGCAGATCCAGAAAGTGCTTGAAGGAATCATCATCATCATCAGGTGCCGTGCAGACTGGCGTTGGCTATTATGCTTCTCCAGAGTACACGATCTTTCATGCAGGCCATCAGCTCAGTTGGTGATCTCCTCTCACACCATCCTGTCAGACTGTCCAGTATCATTTCTCTTGGTCTTCCTCTTGATCTTTTTCCTTCTATTTTTCCTGTTGCTATAATATTTTCAATGCCCCCTCTTCTCATTGCATGTCCTATGAAAGTACATTGTCTCTCTCTTATCTTTTTTACAAGATTTTTTGTCTCTCCAGGTCTTCTCATACATTCTTCATTAGTTATTTTTGCTGTCCAGGGGATTCGCAACATTCTTCTAATAAACCACACTTCTGCTGCTTCCAATGACTTGTGTACAGACCTGTCTATTGTTCATGATTCACTTCCATATAACAAGATAGGTTCAATATAGCATTTTAGGACTCGTTTTCTAACATTCATTGATAAGGATGTGTTGCATAATATGTTACTCATTCTCCGAAATGCAGTCTCTGCTTGGTCTATTCTGTTCTTAATATCTGTTCTGCATTTCCCATCTGAAGTTATTACTGCTCCAAAATATTTGAATTTCTGCACCTGTTTTAGAATAGTTCCGTTTAATTTTATACTGCAATGCCGGTGGATTCTGTTTCTTGGATATAACCATAGTCTCTGTCTTTTGATGTTCAAAGCATGGCCTTTCTGTTCACTTTCTTTTGCCACTTTATCCAAGAGATTTTGCAGGTCTTGTTTGTTCTCAGCTATCAGTATTGTGTCGTCAGTTTGAAGGAAGCAGGCACGATTATTCTCGGGAAGCTGTAGACAATGAACTTTAGTTCTGAGATGACGATAAAATGTCGAGAGAATTGCTGTAAATCAAAGCCCACACTACAGCATACTAGACTACTTTTTTCTTCTAAAAGGCGGGAACAGCTTTACTCATTTACGAGTTCATATTTCAGACGTTTCGACTTTGTTACAGCTTTGCTGCAGTGGCTTTGTGTAGATTTTATACCAGGGCAGGTTTAAAAAAATAAATAACCACAAATCAAGGGACGTAACCACTGGGGAAAAAATAACTGAAAAGAATCGAGCGCAAGTTAAAAAATATTTTCATATATTTTTCTGTGGTTTCATCCCTTGGTTTGCGGTTACTTTTTGACTCATGGAACGTTTGTCAGAGGCTTAAGCTCCAGAGAGAGACTAAAGAAGAGGAGGGAAACACTCTGCCAACTCTGCCACCATGCACCCCAAAGTGTCTTCAAAGTATTAAGTTTCTTCTCTACAAAAACACAACTAACAACAGCTCTGGGGAAAAAAAAGAAAAATATGAATGGATAAAACAAATCAGTGTCCTTCATTTTTACCCGAAATTAGGTCACATGACGGAAGTGGTACTGAGAGATGAGAGTGCTGGCGCTTAGTGAGAGCTGTTTCTTAACAAGAAGAGGAGTTTGAAATACGATGCACAGTGGCCTGCCATAAACAACAACTGAATAAGAGGAAGATGCAACTGATGATGATGACAAATACATAATAATAATAATAATATAATAATAATAATAATAATAATCGAGAACTATGCTTGCCTTGTTACAACAGAGCTTTGCAGTGAGAAATCAGTCTATTCCACGAAATATGATTGATAGTCTTCAACTGAAGTCAACTTAAGACCCATATGAAGGACTATAAGATGTCAACTAATCAGGCCATTATTAATCATAGAATGGGTCCAGGAGGCCCTCCAGGTCTGGCTCTAGCACGCTCTTTTATTCAACAGGTCTGCCTTACGACATTACTATTCTTGTGTGGGCATTGTAACTGTGACTGGGTTTCACCAAAAGTGCCTTACGTCGGGAAGTGTATGTGGATATTGAAGAGTGTTCGGAGAGATCTAACTATGCTATTATCTCTTCCAATGTTCTGCCTAGAACAGTGGGTCATTTCAGAGAAACTAACTTTTTTTTGCTTCCAATGTCCATTTCGAATTATATGTTTGTTGGTATACTTAACTTGTTCTGTGCTTAGCTTGTGCTATGCTTAACTTTCCCTTTCTCCACAGTCATATTCCCTCCCTACTAAGTACTTATCTACTCTTTCCTCACCTGCAATTCATAATACAAGACCTTCACCGCACGCCATATTACAAAATCTCTATCCGAACCACGTTTATCTCTTCCACTCACTCTTTTTTGGCTTACAACCACGTTTATCTCTTCCACTCACTCTTTTTTGGCTTACAACCACGTTTATCTCTTCCACTCACTCTTTTTTGGCTTACAACCACGTTTATCTCTTCCACTCACTCTTTTTTGGCTTACAACCACGTTTATCTCTTCCACTCACTCTTTTTTGGCTTACAACCACGTTTATCTCTTCCACTCACTCTTTTTTGGCTTACAACCATTGCATCCCTGTCTCTCGCTCTGTATGGTGGTAAGGGGTGGCAGAAATTGAGAAAATGGATAAAATTTCTCATCGAGCAGTCATTCGCTACCTCTGCATCAAGGGCTTATCATCGAAGGAGATTCATGAGGATATGGTAGAGACTCTAGGGTAGAGTTCCCCTTCTTACAGCGCAGTGAAGAAATAGGCAGCTCAATTCACACATGGAAGGGAGAGTCTGGAAGATGATCTCTGTCCAGGAAGACCAAAAACGGTAATCACCGATGAAACCACCGGCAAAATCCATGACATGATAATGGAGGATTGACGACTAACTGAGCGGTACATTACTACTGAACTGGGGATCTCCCAGCAACGTGTTCATGCCATTATTCACAATGATCTTCAAATGACAAAGGTTTCTGCTCGATGGGTCCCGAAACATCTTGGAGCTGATCACAAACGACAGCGTCTCAACATGTCAAGAGACAATCTTGGCCATTTTTCTGCAGATCTTGAAATGTTTCTTCAGCAATTTGTGACTATAGGTGAGACTTGGGTTCATCATTTTCAACCAGAAACAAAAGAACAGTCAATGCAGTGAAAACATAAACCTCCAAAGAAAGCAAGGGTGGTTTTGTCTGCAGGCAAAGTGATGGCTTCCATCTTTAAGGATTCAGAAGATGTGCTATTGGTAGACTATCTTCAAAAGGGCAGAATGGTCACCGGAACCTATTAAGCTAATCTTGTGAAGCAACTGCAGGTCAAATTGAACGAAAAGCGTTGAGGGAAATTGACGAGAGGAGTCATCTCTCAGCAAGACAATGCTCCAGTTCACAAGTCGGCGGTGGCAATGGCTGCCATTCATGAATGCGGCTTCCAGCTTCTTGAACATCCTCCTTATTCCCCAGATTTGCCCCCTTCGGACTATTACCTGTTTACCAAACTCAGGAAGGAGCTCAGTGGTAGCAAATTTGTTTCAGATGATGACGTCATTCATGCTGTAGACCACTTTCTACTGATACAAGATACTGACTATTACAAAGAAGGGATCCGTATACTCCAGAATCACTAGACTAGATGCATAAACTTGCAAGGGGACTATGTTGAGAAATAATCCAAAATAGTTCTCCACAAATAATCCGTTGTACCTTATGCCGAGAGCTTATTAATCACCCCGTGTGTGTGTATATATATATATATATATATATATATATATATGATATTGTCCACACAACAAAAAAAAGAAATACATAACTACAGATGACCCAATTTTCGCCATAACTTTGATATTCTATAGCTTTTTAAATTGAGTGAATACAAATTTCAAATTGCACACAATAATACCTAAGAGTTTAAACTCTCACTTGACAGTTGCTTGCTTCTGTGTGACGAGAATTTGTTAGTCCCAGGTGTGTTCAAGTTAGTATGGTGTGTGGCCTCCGCTTGCATCTATCAGCGACTGGCATCTCCTGGGCATAGATGCGATCAGATGTCTGATGTGCGCCTATGGGATGGCTGCCCACTCTTCCTGGAGCGCCTGCAACAGATCACGACGATTGGTTGGAGAAACGTTTCGGCGACAAACACGTCATTGCAGCTTATCCCATAGGTGCTCGATCGGATTCATGTCTGGAGACAGGGATGGCCAGGGAAGGGTGAGAATGCTGTTGGCAGTCAGGAACTGTGTGGTGAACCGTGCAGAATGGGGTCTGGCGTTGTCCTGTTGAAACACAAACCTTTGCGCAGCCAAAGATGGAAGGACATGGAGTCGAAGAATTTCATCGACGTATCGTTGCGCATTCAAGCCTCCTTCAGTCTGCACCAATGGACTCCTTCCATTGGAATTGATCATTCCCCATGCCATCACACCTCCACCACCGTGCGGCGGAGCTTCATCAGCGCAATTTTTTGTCAAAACGTTCATTTGACCTACGGTAGACCCTTCTCCGCATATCATGGCGGTGCAACAAAAAGGAAGATTCGTCACTAAACCAGACACGTCTCCATTGATTGTCAGTTGTCCAGGGCGATGCTGGTTGGCCCAAACAAGTCGATTTTGGCGACAGCGTCTCGTTAAGACAGGATCTCGGTGAGGTCGTCGTGCCACCACTGCTTCATGCAGTCTATTCCGGACAGTTTGATCAGACACACGACGTCCTGCAAGCAATGTTACTGAAATGATGAACCAGAATAAAGTGATCATCAGCTGCTGTTGTCACCCTGGGTCGTCCACTGCGGTGCCGGTCTTCAGCTGAGCAGTGGCTTGGAAACGGTGCCAAAGTCGACTTATGGTACTCTGCTGCACGTTTAAATGCCTGGCAACCTGACTTTGACTTTCGGCTGCCTGCAGGCGACCAATAGCAATGTTTCGGAAATTTTGCAATAGACGCGCCATAATTGTCTGCTTGAAAATTAACTGAATTTATTTGTGTAACCTCGTCCTTTTATAGGGTTTCATTTGCGTGGGAAGTGAGTTGTGCTCACCACAAAAATCACGACTTTTCCATAAAAGCAGCGTTAGTTATGTTAAAAAAAAAGTCTGGTTAACAAGGGCAGCTACTGCCCTCTGACCATACACGAGAAGAGCAAAATTCACGACAAATCATGGACCTGGTATCTTGGCGACAATTTCTGCTTTGCTTTGAGATACCCATGAAAAAAATTTTTGTCATAACATATAAAAAATGAAGCTTATATAAGCTATGCCTTCCTTTTCTTGGACAGTATATATATATATATGTATATATATATATATATATATATATAATATATATATATATATATATATATATCCTTTGTCCTTTCCTCACAACCTCTTTACTATCAACCACTCAGAAAGATATCACATCTTACAAGTCTGAATTTAAACATTCACAATACTTCACCACCCACACTCTCCGAGGGAGCTTCTTGCAAGTCACAATTATGTGCTCTCTCTCTCTTTTTCCTATTATTTTTTTCACTCTTGTTTGTGACTCTTATTATCGCTGATGTGAATACATATTGTATGTTCTTTTCCTGTTTCTTCGTTCTGTATGTTACTGTACGATGAAGGTGCAAACTGAAACGTTAAAATTGTGTGCTCATTAATTAATAATCAGAGCAATTGAAGGGCATTTTGAACCCTTTGTTATTAAATCTGGCGTTCGGCAAGGTTACATCTTATCACCGCTGCTATTTATAACATATAACGATAACATCTGTAGAGAACTTGGGCTGATAACATCTGTAGAGAAACTGGGCTGATAACATCTGTAGAGAAGCTGTGCTTATAACATCTGTAGAGAAGCTGAGCTGATAAGGACAGCAAAAAATCAACAAAATGAAACAGAACAAACAGAAGACGACATAACCATAAACGAACTATTATTTGCAGATGACCAAGCTCTAGTTGCCGGCTCAGAAGAAGGCTTGCAAGATCACATTAATAGATTGAATGATGCATGCAAAGAACACAATATGAAAATTACCCTAGGCAAAACAGAAATCATGACCATCGCAAGAGTAGACACACCAATAAACATTACACTGGAAAACCATACTATGAAGCAAGTAACGCATTTCAAATACCTCGGAAGCATTTTCTCAACAAGAGGAAAAATAGACATAGAGATCGAAAACAGATGTAACAAAGCGAACCAACTTATCGGGCAAATGGCTCCCAACAAGCATGTCTCACTGGAAACCAAAAGAACTATCTATAAGACAATCTTCATACCAACTTTGTGCTACCAATGCCAGGCATGGATGCTGACAGCAAAAGACAAAAGGAAAATTACAACAGCTGAAATGAGATTCTTGAGAAGAATTCTTAGAATATCAAGAATGGACAGAATCAGAAATGATGTCATTATAAATAAAGTAGGAGTTGAACTAGTTCTGAACTATATTTTAAAACAGCAAATAAAATGGTTGGGTCATGTATCACGACTACCAGCAGAACTTGTATCACAGAGAGCAATGTTTTACAAACCACACAAAGGCAGAGAAAGGGGCTGCCCATGCTAATGATGGACCGATGGTATAGCAGAGTCCCTGAACATCTTAATGTACGAAGCCATCAGGCTAGCCATTGGGAGACAATTGCACTTTACCTTTACACCTAACAGTAAATGAGAAAGGACAAAAAAAGACATTAATTAATAACGCTGATTCTACTTTTATTTTAATTCCTTCACTCTAACACAACTCTGGCAGTGCTGGTAGATCTTGCCCGCCTGACTCTGGCAGTGCTGGTAGATCTTGCACGCCTGACTCTGGCAGTGCTGGTAGATCTTGTACGCCTGACTCTGGCAGTGCTGGTAGATCTTGCCGCCTGACTCTGGCAGTGCTGGTAGATCTTGCCGCCTGACTCTGGCAGTGCTGGTAGATCTTGCCCGCCTGACTCTGGCAGTGCTGGTAGATCTTGCCCGCCTGACTCTGGCAGTGCTGGTAGATCTTGCACGCCTGACTCTGCAGTGCTGGTAGATCTTGCCGCCTGACTCTGCAGTGCTGGTAGATCTTGCCCGCCTGACTCTGGCAGTGCTGGTAGATCTTGCCCGCCTGACTCTGGCAGTGCTGGTAGATCTTGCACGCCTGACTCTGGCAGTGCTGGTAGATCTTGCACGCCTGACTCTGGCAGTGCTGGTAGATCTTGCACGCCTGACTCTGGCAGTGCTGGTAGATCTTGCCCGCCTGACTCTGGCAGTGCTGGTAGATCTTGCCCGCCTGACTCTGGCAGTGCTGGTAGATCTTACACGCCTGACGCTGGCAGTGCTAGTAGATCTTACACGCCTGACTCTGGCAGTGCTAGTAGATCTTGCACGCCTGACTCTGGCAGTGCTGGTAGATCTTGCACGCCTGACTCTGGCAGTGCTGATAGATCTTGCACGCCTGACGCTGGCAATGCTAGTAGATCTTGCAGGCCTCGCTGACAATAATCAGTGCAATACCTACGCATAGTTTAAGCAATTTTTTTAAAAATTAAATTTCTAACCGAACTCTTGTATTTACTTTTAAAAGTTAAAAAATAAACATTCTTTCCAGTTTCATTCTACTAAAACTTATCAGTGAAATTTATTCTGAAATAAGTAAAGATAACCCTGTCTTGCCTTCGAAACACGTAGGGCATATAATGTTAGTGCCCATATTTTCCTTGACCTGTCAGCACACTACAGGTTAATGTGGTCAGCATCACGCCCGGCCGCCTTTCCTTCCCCATCTCCAGAAGAAGTCAGGTACCCATTTCTACAGCTGGGTGACTGTGGCGCCTCCGGCGGGATTTGAACCCCCGGCCTTCGCCATGACAGACCAGTGCATTAACCACTTCGCCACAAACTCTCATTCTGGCACAGAGTGGGAAATAATTCAGGAATAAAAGAGTTAAATATTGTTACCACAGCTAACCTTTTTTTAAAAGGGGGGAAAATCATACAAATATTAATGTCTCTATTTACATTTTTAACTATTCTTGAGATTTCTTTACGAGAAAAATAAATACGTGGGTGTATGTAACTACAGTCCTAACTTGGTTCTTGTGGTCTTCACAGTTTACCATGTAGAAGTCATGGCAATTTTTATCGTCACATTCTGCTGGCTAGTAAAGAGGATTAAACAGAGAAAACTTAAATATTCTGGACACATTAAACGTCATGATAATCTAGAGAAGACCGTCTTGGAAGGGTATATAATAGGGAAAAGAAAGAGAGGAAGACCAAAGCGAAGATGGGTGCAAAACATCGTTGATAATCTGCAAATGGATGCATCAGCAGCAGGCCATCTTGCTTACAACCAAGAGGCCTACAGGACAGCTGTTACGAAGGCAAAGTTCCATAAACCATAAGGGACATGAAAATGACTGACTGACCAGCGAAAGGAATGGCTCGATTAAAAAATATTTGCATCATCGGGGTTCCCTTTCTTGCATTATTTTTATGAGAGGCCCACAGCTGTTCTCAGACTGGAAAAGAAAGGAGGTTCATGACTGCTGTTAAACTGGAAAAGGAAAGGAGGTTCACGGTTGTTCTCGGGCTGGAATGAATGAATGTTCTTTATTTTAAAAGTTTGAAAAATTTGTAACGCAAACCTGTCTTACATTGAAAAGGAAACAAGCTCACATCTGTTCTAGGACTTGAAAGGAAGTTCACGACTGTTCTCAAACTGGAAAAAGAAAGGTTGTTCGCGGCTGCCCTCCGGCCAGAAAAGTGGGTCCACGGGAAAAAAAAATGAGAACCACTGCTGTCGTTTCTAGTCAGTCAAATATCTGTAACAATCAAACAAGAGGGAAAATTACTCAGCAAAATGGTGTTTGGCAGCTTCCGTCTACAGCTTACACCTGCTTGCTTCTTTATTGTTCTTTAAAACCACGCAACCCCTCCCTCCTACATTTAAAAAAGGGTCATACTTATACTTGCTACCAACATCTGGTTTTATTTCGTGAATTTGCATTGGTTTTTTTTCCGTTCCCTGTTTAACATTTTCCTTAAACTGTGTAGAAAGATTTGGGTGTGTTGATTTGGTTTGTGAACTTGTTTCCTTTTCAATGTAAGACGGGTCTGCGTTCCAAACTATTCAAACTTTTAAAATAAAGAACATTCATTCATTCCAGCCCGAGAACAGCCGTGAACCTCCTTTCCTTTTCCAGTCTGAGAACAGCCATGAATCTCCTTTCCTTTTCCAGTTTGAGAACAGCAGTGAACCTCCTTTCCTTTTCCAGTCTGAGAACAGCAGTGAACCTCCTTTCCTTTTCTAGTCTGAGAACAGTCATGAACCTCCTTTCTTTTCCAGCCTGAGAACAGTCATGAATCTCTTTTCTTTTTCCAGATTTGGTTACACAAGAATGTAGAAAACTATCTCGGGAACGAGTGTAGAAACTAATATAGAAACAAGAGGCCCAAAAAAAAAAATGTAAATAGTTCTACGATGACAGCGAATGCCCTGGAGATAAAATGAACTCCGCTGTCAAGTCTTGCAGGTTTCTATAACAAGTTGTCACCATTTTAACGTGGTTACGGGTCACTGGGTTTCCCGCTCTTTCAGCACGTGATCAAATTTGTAATAATAGCAATCGAGGCTTTCGTACAGTAAAATAACAGAACACAGTTTTGTAGGATTAGAGCTCGAAAAAAATCGTACACAAAGCACTTTACTGAGATGTGAGAGAAAGAAAAAGTACGAGAGAATTACCTGGGATTCGAACCACGGACTCCGGTAGGACGAGCAGCCGTTTAGCCACGAGAGAACAGCGAAACAACGAGCTACACTATCTCACACCCCAAAAAAACGGTGTTTGAAAGGTAAGTCATTAGTACCTGTTCAATCGAAACGAAGATCGTGACACCCGGAAATAAGCGAGGACATGACACAGAAATTCAGTAGCTTAGATTCAGTCTCTCAGCAGGTGCCAACTTTTTTCTGACACAAACAATGTCTCTAAGTCTGTCAAATAAATAACATATAAAAGAACATCACAAAACGTGTCCAAAGACTGTCATCCTGTTTAGATCACGTGACTGTTTTCCCGTGCGTTTAAAAACACGTGATCTGTTTGGGGGGGGGGGGGCTTGAAAGTAGGTCACTTTTCTTGGTTGTTTATGTCTGTCCGCGCTGCCTGGAAGTCGGTAAGTGCATTTCATTTCTTTTTTTTTTCTTATGCCTGTAGCGTTATTTAAAATGTCTAGGTCGCTTTATAACGCGATCCTTACATACCACAGAGGAAAATAGAGAAGGTTTTTGTGACTAGAGGGTGATGAGGTCAGTATCTCGCCTAGGCTTCTTTCCTTCCCCAGGTACAGAATGAGCCTGGTATCCCTTTCCACGGCTGTTACTTGACGCCTCGGATAAGGCGTAAACTGCTGTCGTTCGCGTGAGAGAAGGGCGCGCTAACCTCTACGCCAGCTACACTCAGGCGCCCAGCCGCTTTTAAGTCAGAGTTTCATCCCTCGATATTTTCCATCACTTTAAGTGTCTGCTTTCTTTCTATCATTTTAAGTGTCTGCTTTCTTTCTATCATTTTAAGTGTCTGCTTTCTTTCTATCATTTTAAGTGTCTGCTTTCTTTCTATCATTTTAAGTGTCTGCTTTCTTTCTATCATTTTAAGTGTCTGTTTTCTTTCTATCACTTCAAGTGTCTGCTTTCTTTCTATCACTTTAAGTGTCTTTTTTTTCCTTTCCATCACTTTAATTATCTGCTTTCTTTTTTTCTCGTTTAATCGTCATGGATGTAAGCAAGGAACCTTTATTCATGGAAGTAACTTTCACGTGAAATCTTGTTCTTTACTTCTTCTGTCAGCCTTACCTTCTAAAGCTCCTGTGTTGTTTTTTTTTTTTAAGATTTCTTATACAGAATCACTGAATGTGAAATTCTCTGTATATTTTTCTTTCGTTCAGCTTATTCAAGACAGGATCAATCAGTCTGTTTATGATGGCGGGCAGGTAGCTGGCGTTACCTATACCAAAAAGAACATGTTTAGATTTACAGAAGGGCGTGTACGAAACAGAACTGATTTTGTTTTAACAAGTGATGTTTTTTTTTTTTGTTTTTTGTCAAGAACTCTTTTTAAAATTTCAGGTAATAATGGCGTTTACAAGAACGACTGAGGATGATATTCTCGTCCCGGTCGTTAAATTCGTCTATGTACTTATCTTCCCTACGACACAATAAATCGGCATTCTCTGTGTGGGCAGCAAACCCATCTTCCTACTTACCTTAACTCCGACACAGTCAGTAGACATTCTCCACGTGCTCGCTAAATCTACTTATCTTCCCTCCGACACAGTCAGTAGACATTCTCCACGTGCTCGCTAAATCTACTTATCTTCCCTCCGACACAGTCAGTAGACATTCTCCACGTGCTCGCTAAATCTACTTATCTTCCCTCCGACACAGTCAGTAGACATTCTCCACGTGCTTGCTAAATCTACTTATCTTCCCTCCGACACAGTCAGTAGACATTCTCCACGTGCTTGCTAAATCTACTTATCTTCCCTCCGACACAGTCAGTAGACATTCTCCACGTGCTCGCTAAATCTACTCATCTTCCCTCCGACACAATCAGTCGACATTCTCCACGTGCTCGCTAAACCTACTCATCTTCCCTCCGACACAATCAGTCGACACTCTCCACGTGCTCGCTAAACTTACTCATCTTCCCTCCGACACAATCAGTCGACACTCTCCACGTGGGCCATAAACCCATCCGTCGAGTAACCTAAAAAAAAAAGTCCACCGTCTCTAAGTCTGTCAAATAAATAACATTTAAACAAACATCACTAAACTTTTCCAAAGATTGTCAACCTGTTTAGATCACGTGACGATTTTTCTTACCTTTAAAAGTTATCTTTTATCGTTCTTGTTTTAAGGTAATTTATGTTCATAACTTCAATTTTATTTTTTAGAATCTTGCCGGCGTCTGGAAAGTTGGAACGTTTTTGTTTATGCCAATATGTTTTTATTACTTTGTGATGTATTGAATTCTTTATCCAGTCTTATCAGGTGGTAAGTACATAATGAAAAGAAAGTTCTCGAAAGTTCAGACAAAACACTATATTTTATTAAATTCTTTAAAATTAAACTGGTGTATATATGTGTGTACACGTTTGCATGTATGTGTTGCATGACCTGTTGTTAACATCTGCTTTGCCCTATGTAGATACATCGACTCCTCTCTTCCTCGTTTCTATCAATACACGTAAATTCATAGCCACATGTAGACGAAGTTACCTACAAGGTGCGACAAAAAGTAACCGCAGATTAACTGAAGAAACGGCTGGAAAAATATTCGGATTATTCACCCTCGAGACCTTTAACATAATTTTCAGCGGTTACACCCCTTGATTTGCGGTTACATTTTAACTCGCCTCTGTACCTTTCGTCATTATACTCTGTACCTTTCGTCATTATACTCTGTACCTTTCGTCATTATACTCTGTACATTTCGTCATTATACTCTGTACCTTTCGTCATTATACTCTGTACCTTTCGTCATTATACTCACTACGTCACTAATCGTACTGGTCAGTGGACAATCTAACCAAACTCATTGCACAAAAAGTTTACCAATTTACTAAAAGTAAACATTTTCTTGACATAGACACCAGAAAAATATACTACATATCACAGATACACACACACTTGGACTACTGCTCCACAGTCTTGGATGGTTATTCCATGTCAAACATGAAAAGAATTTATTCACTTCAAAAACGAGCAGTAAAGCTTATAGATGACAAACATGCAACACGTATTACATCTTGATATTCTACCCCTCAAGAAGAGATTTCTTTTCAACAAGGTCAAATTAATTCATAAAACTCTATTGCACAATGCTCCACCCTATCTATGGTCGTTGTTCAAATCCAACCCAAAAAAACACAGTCAACGCTTAAGCAATTATATTCTCCCAAAACCAAGGTTTGACGTGTTTAAAGAAAGCTTCTTTTACTCAGCTGCCCACCTTTGGAATGCCCTACCAATTCACGTAAAACTTATAAGTAATATTCGTTCATATAACTTTAAACTTGGTCAACATCTGTTTGATATGGACTATATGCCTCCCTAAGCATAGTTTAAAGTAGTTTAAAATGCTTGAGTTTTGTAATTTTTTTAATACTGCTTTTCTATAAATTTGTTAGTTTTGAATGAATGTAAGAACGCAAATTATTTCATATTGTTGCATAAATCATATAGAGTGTATGGACATGAGATAAGTTTATTATTTATTTATGTAATCATTTAATGTGTCTTCATGATTAGAGAGACAGGGAGAGAGGCAGAGAGAGGCAGTGGGAGAGAGAGACAGAGATAGACACAAAAAGAGAGACAGAGAGAGACAAACAGAGAGAGACATAGACACAAAGAGAGGCAGAGACAGAAAAAAGTGAGAGACAGAGAAACACAGAGAAACACACACACACACAGAGAGAGAGAGAGAGAGAGAGAGAGAGAGAGAGAGAGAGAGAGAGAGAGAGAAAGACAGATATTAATGTTGAACCTCGAACAAAAAACTTTCTCTGTACCAATTTCCCAGATAAAGGGCAAGGCAGAATGGCATTCAGCAGTGACACCAAACACCTAACATCTACCCGCTCCAAAACCTACTTCTATAATGAATAGTACCATTATTATGTTCCTCACAACGGGTCCGATGTGATCTAACACACAACACCCACACACATACACCTCACTCTCTCACACGCACTAGTTATTTAGGCACCTAAGGCACGCGTGACTTTCACAAAGGTTTTCCCACAAACCGCCTGTCTTTCGCCATTTTTTTTTCCTGCCACTGCCCAGGTGAGGCCTCTATTCCTCGACACCCTCTTTGTTGTTGTTCTTCTCCATGTCTCCTTTGATCTGGCCTTACTCTCGTTTACTTGCAGTGTCAAGAGTACCTGCCCCAGCCATTGACAGCGTCTAACACACATACACCGCTCATAAAGCATGTTCACACATTTTACACATCAGTTTTACATAACACATAACAAAACACTACATTATTAACATCATAAATACCTCCTAAATGCCAAATACTAAACTACAAACATTCCATCACAAACTCTACGTCACAAACACAGATATTACGTCATACCACAACATAATAGACACAGTCGCACGCTACAAACATCAGCAACAAAATGCCCAGTATCCCAAGCGCCACTGATCTGGGCAAAGGGGAGAGAATCCCACTCTCGTTAGCGTGGGCTCTGGTTCTGAATTGCTGGATATCGGTTGTACATCCAGCCTTAAAAATTAGCTCTTCCCTACCCGGGCTGGCCGGCCGCTGGGGGGAGCGGGGGAGATTTAAGCAAGACACCCACTTTTGCCAGAGAGGGAGCAAAAACTGGCGCACTTGTAGTCACCCATTGCATTGAAAGAACGTACGGCCATTGGGCCTGAGATACACATGCAGTCTCTTTCTGAAGACATTCCTCGCGTTTTATTGGCTAACTCTTGGACTCACATGTCAACGGGAATGGAATAACGTAAAAAACAAGAATAAGATGAGTCTTTAGCTAGTGAGAATAATCATTTTTCTCTAGTTATCACACGTTTTTGTCGTTGATTCAATAGTTAAAGCCAAGTAAGCCAGGAAAGAAGACAGTTCTCACAAGAACCAAGACGAGAAGAATCAGTCACTGCAAATCATTTTGTGCCGATGAGAATTTAAAGCGAAGACACTTCACCAGAAATGTGGGCTACACTCTCAAAAAGCTTGAGTGTCATTCCGATCAAGAAAGAGTTCTCTCCAAAACAATTTGCCTGAATCTCTCCATGAAGCAAAATCTACTTTCTGTGGCGAGGATTGCTAATCTCACGAAACTTGGCAGTTTGTAAGTACAGATTCTTTTACGTACGCGCTTGCGCTATAAACAGACATTTATAATTTAACTTTCTAATAGAAATGTATCTTGATTTACACGCATAAACGTATATTTCTTACTAAATAAAAACATGTTCCTCTTTAGACCTTTAACTTTTCATATGTTGAAATATATAATTTATAAGTAAAAATCTCCAACTGATGTTAAATATACTGAATTTGGAAATTAACGTTTTGTTTGTAGTAAACTTTTCAGTGATTCCAATATATCTTTATTTGAACTGGGAAAGTGTGTGTTGGCCAGTTACTTGTGTTCAAGCCTTCATATCACCGAGTTCATGTTCATAAATGTATCGAGACTATCTTCATTCCTATATTTATCTTCTTTTAAACCACGGATCAAGACTATCTTCGTTCCTATATTTATCTTCCTTTAAACCACAGATCAAGACCATCTTCATTCCTATATTTATCTTCTTTTAAACCACGGATCAAGACTATCTTCATTCCTATATTTATCTTCTTTTAAACCACAGATCAAGACTATCTTCATTCCTATATTTATCTTCTTTTAAATCACAGATCAAGACTATCTTCATTCCTATATTTATCTTCCTTTAAACCACAGATCCAGACCATCTTCATTCCTATATTTATCTTCTTTTAAACCACAGATCAAGACTATCTTAATTCCTATATTTATCTTCTTTTAAACCACAGATCAAGGCCATCTTCATTTCTATATTTATCTTCCTTTTAATTAAACCACGGCCTAAATAGCCGCTTCTCATGTCTTGTCAATAGATTGTTTTTAAAATATCAGATCTTTTAGACAGACTTGCAAGAAGTCTATTTTTATTTCGTCAAATATGGCCATATTTGTTCTGTAAAAATCTATACATTATTCCCTTTATTTTTAGCCATTTTCGGAATATGAAAATGTTTACGTGCTTGTTCTGTCTGTCCAGACAAACTGGGAGGCGAGTAAGGCCAGAGTGGAGAGTGGTTCTTCGTTAGTTGAGGTGGCTGAGTGGATAGTCAACAGCTTTGTCGTGGCTGGGCGGCTGATCGTTCTGCTGGAGCTCATGATTCGAGTTCATGCTTTCTCTCACTTCTAAAGAGATTTGTACTTTTGGAAGACTAACATACTGTACTCTATCACTTGACCTTTGAAAGCTGTACTGTTATCTGCAGCGTTGTATTGTCATCAACGTTAAAAATATGTGCCGCATATCATAATCATCGCCATTGTCAGCATCCTTTTTTTTCCGTCTTTATATTTCCTATAGTTCTTGATGATGATATTAAGAGCAATTTGATATATCTATAAGATAAATAGCTTTGGCAAGTGTGGATCATTACACAACACTCAGAAGTTTATAGCAGTTTTATTTTTCCAGTTTAAATATTAGCAGTATTTCAATGTTAAAAATATAACAAGCATAACATAAATCAGAAGCTGACAACCGTTTCTGACGTCAGTACTTGTAGGAGTGGGGCAATGGTCTCTTCGTGTCGTGCTTAAGATACTGTAGCTTTACAGAAACAAGGATGGTCTTCGAAATTAATCTTATTTAGTACACAATAGCAGGTAGTTATTTGTGACAGTTGTTCTCACTGACATTTCCTGTCCTCTCCGCAGTAGAACAATGCCATGCGGTATACAGGTTCCGTAATGCTAAGCTTATAAACAAGAAAAAGGTTCCGTTCCGCGGTCTAAGTTCTTTTGTTAAGTATGAAAAAAATAGAAAGTATCTATAAACAGAAACAAAGCTGAGTAATGCTAAGTTATGTTGTTAAGCATACACAATAGAAAGTCATTATAAACAGGAGCAAAAGCATACACAATAGAAAATCATTATAAACAGGAACAAAAGCCTACACAATATAAAGTCATTATAAACAGGAGCAAAAGCATACACAATAGAAAATCATTATAAACAGGAGCAAAAGCATACACAATAGGAAGTCGTTATAAACAGGAGCAAAAAGCATACAAAATAAGTCATTATAAACAGGAACAAAAGCATACGCAATAGAAAGTCATTATAAACAGGAGCAAAAGCATACGCAATAGAAAGTCATTATAAACAGGAGCAAAAGCATACGCAGTAGAAAGTCATTATAAACAGGAGCAAAAGCATACGCAGTAGAAATTTATTATAAACAGGAGCAAAAGCATACGCAATAGAAAGTCATTATAAACAGGAGCAAAAGCATACACAGTAGAAAGCCATTATGAACAGGAGCAAAAGCATACAAAATAGAAGCCCATTATAAACATGAGCAAATCCAAACAAGTCTTGAAATGAGACACTAGTGGCAAAAAGGGGCTACCATAAGCGGAAATGAAGATAATTTCCGAAAGAATTTTATCAAAATTTCATTTATTTCTCTTTTCTTTTTATTTCGGATGACAAAGAATTATTTTACATATCCCTGTTTAAGAAAAGAAAATTACGAATGCTTTAGAGTTACGACCACAGCAAACAAGTTGGGAAACCCTGTTCAACCTTGTCTGCTTGAGAAAGCATCATTCCCTGAGAAACAGTGGATATGTTTACTTTGACTTGAGTACAATTAGACCTGGCTGTTGACTGCTTGCAGTGTTTTTCCAGCAACACATTTGATAGTTTCCAAGAACAGAAAATCCTAAATTGGGAAACTATAACAAGAACGATCATCAACCGCGCCGGACAAAAAACGAAATTGTGACCTTACGGCGTTTTGTTGTACCGTCCCCTTGTCAACATAAACACTGCTCTTCAGACTGAGTCTTTCAGCAAAGTTTCTTAAAATATTAACCTCCGCCACCATTGATGTTAAAATATTTATCTTGTAAAGGAACAAAAGCAACCAGTACCCATTTGATATTTATTTAACCACCATACTCTCTGACCTTTATATTAGAAATATGAGTACACCCCCCCCCCCCGGCTTTTGTCTTCCGCGCACCTGAATCTTTTTTTGCCTACTTTTTTTCTGTTGATTTCTCTAATCTATCTCCAAGAATCGTATTCATTCGCAGGTTTGTTCTTTGTCCAGCTTTATCTCTGCTTTTTGTTTTCTTTTTTTTTCATCCTTGGTGAAAGTGGAGCGTTGCGGTGACCACCATTAAAGTGTTACCATCTTTTATTTCTATTTAGTGTTTTAACATCTCTTATATCTGTTTAGTGTTTGCCATCTTTTATATCTATTTAGTGTTTTACCATCTTTTATTTCTGTTTACTGTTTTACCATACTTTGTTTCTGTTTAGTGTTTTATCATCCTTTGTTTCTGTTTAGTGTTTTACCATACTTTATTTCTGTTTAGTGTTTTACCATCCTTTAGTTTCTGTTTAGTGTTTTACCATCCTTTAGTTTCTGTTTAGTGTTTTACCATCCTTTATTTCTGTTTAGTGTTTTACCATCCTTTATTTCTGTTTAGTGTTTTACTATCCTTTGTTTCTGTTTAGTGTTTTATCATCCTTTATTTCTGTTAGTGTTTTACCATCCTTTGTTTCTGTTTGGTTGCCTGAAGTCAATAATGGATTGATATGAAATAATAGCACGATAATGCGAATACATTAGAGAACTCTATGAGGACAATAGAAGCGAAATAGATATACGAAATAATAATGAAGGGCCTCACATATTAAAAGCAAAAGTGGAAGAAGCAATCAAACACATGAAAAACAACGAAGCACCAGGACCAGATAAAATCACCAAGTGATAATTGGAAGCATTAGGAAAGCTTGGCATAGAAATAATTACCAGGTTGTTGAATGGCATCTATAACAGTAACTATGTCCTATCAGACCTTTTGAAATCAGTTTTCATTGCCCTATCAAAGAAACAAGGTGTAGTTGAATGTGAAGACCATCGAACCATTAGTCTTATGAGCTATGTTACCAAAATCCTGTTTCGTATTGTCATGAGAAGAGTCAATGGCAAAATAAAACCAGAAATCTCTGAAGAACAGTGTGGTCGTCGAAGGAAAAGGCACAAGTAAAGCCATATATATATATATATATATATATATATATATATATATATTGAGAACATTGATGGAAAGATTAATAGAAGTAAAGGCGGACCTATACTTATTTTTCATAGACTACTGTAAAGCTTCGATAAAGTGAGATGCTCAGAAATTATAAGAATGCTGGAAGACATCAACATAGATGGGAAAGATCTGAAACTCATCAAAAACATATACTGGCGGCAATGAAGGTTGACAACCAAATAGGAGCATTCCAAGACATAAAATTGGGTGTGAGGCAAGGATGTATTCTATTTCTTGACCTCTTCTCCTTGTACAGCAAAAACATAATGAGAAATATAGAGATCTTGCCAGGAATATCAGTTAGCGGGTACAACCTTAACAACTTAAGATATGCAGATGACACAGTTCTGATTGCCAAAAGTGAAGGGGAGCTACAGACTCTTCTGGACGTCGTTGTTCGTCAAAGTAAAAATAACGGTCTCAGCCTGAATAGAAAGAAGACTGAAATTGTCTCAAAGAAAAGAATACCACCTAAATGTAGCATTACCATCGATGGCACAGAACTCAAACAAATTGATAGATTCAAGTACTTAGGAACAATTATAACAGCTGATGGGAAATGTCACAACGAAATAAAAACCAGACGTGCTCAGGCCAAGTCAGCATTCTAGAAAACGAAAAACAATTTGTGCAACAGATCCATATGAATGGAAACAAGATTCCGAGTACTTAAATGTTACATCGAGCCAGTTTTGTTTTATGGATTATTACATGGTCCATAAATAAGAGAGTACAGCGAGAAATGGAGGCCATGGAAATATGGTTCATAAGAAGGATGTTGAAGGTACCATAGACAGCTAAGAAAACCAACGAAGAAGTCTTAAGAGAGGCTGGAGTTAAAAGGCAAATTACATCACAGATTAGATGCAGACAAGCCAGATTTGTAGGATATTTTCTTAGAAGAGGAAAATTGGAACACATCGTAACAACTGGAAATTTTGAAGGAAGAAGAGACAGAGAAAGACAGAGAGAGAAGTTACTGGATGAGCTGTCAGTGTGGCTACGAAGAAAGTCACCGTCGGATCTCAAGTCTAAAGACAGGGAATTGTGGAGAGAAATGATCGCCTACGCCACGCGGCACGGCACTTGATTATTGATTTATGTTTAGTGTTTTACCATCATTTGTTTCTGTTCAGTGTTTTACCATCTTTTATTTCTGTTTAGTGTTTTATCATTTTTTATTTTTATTTAGTGTTTTCCCATCCTTCGTTTCTGTTTTTTTTACCATCCTTTGTTTCTGTTTAGTGTTTTACCATCCTTTATTTCTATTTAGTGTTTTACCATCTTTTGTTTTCTTTTAGTGTTTTAACATCTTTTATTTCTGTTTAGTGTTTTACCACCCTTTGTTTCTGCTTAGTGTTTTAAAGTCTTTTATTTCTGTCTAGTGTTTTACCATCTTTTATTTCTGTTTATTGTTTTACTAATCTTTGTTTCTTCTTAGTGTTTTTAACATTTTTATTTCTGTTTAGTGTTTTTAACATTTGTATTTCTGTTTAGTGTTTTAAATTTTTTTTTCTGTTTTGTGTTTTATCATCTTTTGGTTCTGTTTAGTGCTTTAACTTTTTTTCTGTTTAATGTTTTCCTGTCCGTTGTTTCTGTTTCCTGCTTTACTGTCTTGTGTTTCTGTTTAGCGTCCAACCATCTTTAGTTTCTGTTCAATGTCTAACCATTTTTTGCTATTTAACGTCTAACCATCTTCTTATTATTATTGTTACTGCTTCTGTTTTATTTCTAACAGTTTTTGTTTATGTTTAGTGTTTGGTCCTCTTTTGTTTACTTCTGTTTCTTGTATCCGTTCTTTGTTTTTTATCTACATTACCAATCATCGTGTCACCCAAAGACACTTAAGACAGAGGCAAAATCTCGCCATTGAACCTGGTCATCTTCTTCTTCTTCTGCTTCTTCTTCTTCAGTTTTCTGAGCCATTAAGGCTCACTGCTGGAGATAAAGTTCGCCTCCATTCCTCTCTATTCTTAATCTTCTCTCTCCAGTTGATGATACCAATTTCTTTTACATCCTTTTCTATGCTGTCTTTCCATCTCTGTCTTGGTCGACCCCTTGGTCTTGTTCCCCTCATCTCTTGTGCATACATAATTTCCACTTGTCTTTTCTCTTCCATTCTTTCTACATGGCCCAACCAGAGTAGTCCGTTCAGTTTCAAGACATTTATAACTTATAATTTTATAATTTATAATTTTATAATTTATGGAACCCTGTATTGACCCTCTTTTTTTCTGTAATCCAATGAGCGTTTCTTGTATTTTGAATTTCTCTCTGAAGGCTTCATCTCTCAGAGGCCCTGAATCTTCTATTTTCCTTCTGCCTGCGGAACTTAAGGCATTTCTTCTTGTGATCTTATTGTGATTCCCTGACCGTCACTAAAGACAGCTTGTGTTTTGATTCATTTCTGCTTCCTCTGGTTTAATCTCAAGATTTATATCATTTATTGTGGCATGTTCTTCTGGTAGTTCTGAATAAAGCTTTTAAAGTCGAAATATTGAATGTTATTCCCCCATTTTTATATCACCTAACGCATATTCTGTAACTGACAGTGTCTAGATTCTAAGACGTTTAGCTTTGTTTACCTTTACAACAGTAATCATTACATCATGCAAAAAAAAAACAACTAATAATTACACTTCTTAACTTCCAAAGACAATCATGTGCAAATAAAGTTCCTTTTCTTTTTTTTTTTCAATTTGAAAATCACTGATACAGAAAAAAAGGCAATTTTAACAAAGTGTAGTCTCATAAAATAATTCTTGTTCGTCTACTTTCTCGAAATTGTCTACGTCGTGAGGAGTATCGAATTTCTGTATTCTTTGCAAACCTTCGACATTTTGTGCTCGCATTTTATAACTGGGAAAAGAAGACATTGTGGACAGGTGGACAGAGTATATCGGTGAGCTATATGGAGGAGAAAGACCAGAATTAACACCAGATACTGAAAACTGTGAGGGACCACGAATACTTGAAGATGAAATCATAGACGCCGTCAAACATGTGAAGAAAAGAAAAGCGACTGGGCCTGATAATATAACAATAGAAGAAATAGAGGCGCTAGAGGAGATAGGAATAAAAATAATAACCAAGTTACTGAATGACATTTACAACAGTGGTTATATGCCCAGTGACTTACTTAAATCCACGTTTATAGCACTACCAAAGAAACCAGGTGCAAAGGAATGTGATGACCACAGGACTATCAGCCTCTCATGTCACATAACGAAGCTGCTTCTGAGAATCATTATGAGAAGAACAAGGAAATAGATAAAAATGGAAATAGCAGATGAACAGTTCGAATTTGTTGAAGGAAAGGGAACACACAATGCCATTTATGCTTTACGAACACTAACAGAAAGAGCTTTAGACGTACAGAAAGATCTCTACTTATGCTTCATTGATTACACCAAGGCATTCGACAAGGTGAAAAATAATGAAATTATTAAAATACTTGAAGACATCAATATAGACGGCAAAGACCTGAGGATTGTAAAACATCTATACTGGCACCAAGAAGTAGTAATTCGAGTTGAAAACAGAACTGGAAAATATCAGCCTATAAAACAAGGGGTGTAACAAGAATGTGTACTATCTCCAGACCTTTTTTCTCTGTACACCGAGAATATTCTAAGAACGATCATCACAGAACCAGGCATAAAAACTGGAGGATACAATATTAACAACCTTCGGTATCCTGATGACACATTACTGGTAGAACCAACAAGACCTATAAAATTTCTTGGATAAAGTCGCCAAAGAAAGTGAACAGAAAGGCCTTACTTTCAACATCAAACAAAGAGAGACTATGGTTAAATCTAAGAAACAGAATCCACCAGCATGCAGTATAAAATTAAACAGAATTATTCTAAAGCAAGTGCAGAAATTCAAATACCTTGGAGCAGTAATAACTTCAGATGGGAAATGCAGAACAGAAATTAGGAGCAGAATAGGCCAAGCAAAGACTGCATTTCAAAGAATGAGAAACATATTAGCTAACACATCTTTATCAATGAATGTTAGAAAACGAGTCCTAAAATGCTATATTGAATTATTATATGGAAGTGAATCATGGACAATAGGCAGGTCTGCACAAAAATCATTGGAAGCAGCAGAAATGTGGTTTATTAGAAGAATGTTGCGAATCCCCTAGACAGCAAAAATAATTAATGAAGAATGTATGAGAAGACCTGGAGAGACAAAAAAATCTTGTCAAAAATATAAAAGAGAGACAATGTACTTTCATAGGACATGCAATGAGAAGAGGGGGCATTGAAAATATTATAACAACAGGAAAAATAGAAGGAAGAAGATCAAGAGGAAGACCAAGAGAAATGATACTGGACAGTCTGACAGGATGGTGTGAGAGGAGATCACCAACTGAGCTGATGGCCTGCATGAAAGATCATGTACTCTGGAGAAGCATAAGAGCCAGTCGGCACGGCATATGATAATAATGATGATTTTGTAACTGCGCATATATACTCTATGATAATTTCCATACTTGTGGATCATTACAGTTATGGGTCTTGGCTTATCTCATGGCCAAAAATCACTTATTCAATGAATGTTGTTGATGATCACGCTTCTATGTTTGGTATCTAAGATTTTTCTTTCGTTTTTCTGTGGGACTTTGGAAGTCTTTTCAGATTTTTTTCTATCAGCCTGTCCTGTTTTCTTTTGTTCTCTTCAGTTTTTAGATGGTTTTATGGTCCTCTACGTTCTCTTAACTTTTACAATGCATTGAAATAATACTGGAAAAAAAATAGAATCTAATCAAAATGTATGTATGTGTATATGCAAACACTAAAAGAAAAACAATATTTTGGCACAATGGATTATTCCGCGGCAACACGACTGAAAAAAAATTTTAGAAAATATGAAAATGAAATTATATTTATGTTTATGTATAGTTTTATATATAAACAGCGCCAGCTTTGTGTGTGTGGTGTCTTTTTATGCATGTTTTCCTTCTATTCTTATTCTGTTTCGTAAAACTTTTTTTCCCTCTTTGAAGCAGCAGTCTAAACATTCATCAGCATTTACATTAGAACGTTACGTTCAGAGCACACACTATTTCTCACGTTACGTTCAGAGCACACACTATTTCTCCCGTTACGTTCAGAGCACACACTATTTCTCCCGTTACGTTCAGAGCACATACTATTTCTCCCGTTACGTTCAGAGCACACACTATTTCTCCCGTTACATTCAGAGCACATACTATTTCTCACGTTACGTTCAGAGCACACACTATTTCTCCCTTTACATTCAGAGCACATACTATTTCTCACGTTACGTTCAGAGCACATACTATTTCTCACGTTACGTTCAGAGCACATACTAATTCTCACGTTACATTCAGAGCACATACTATTTCTCACGTTACGTTCAGAGCACATACAATTTCTCACGTTTTGCCCTAGCTCTAAAAAAAAGTCGTCTTGGCTCATACAGATGACCTATGCGGTACGGCACAAAAGTACACGCCGGTCCAACAGACTTATTACTTTCAAACAGATTTACTTTCCTATTTCCACCAACCCAGCTACTGTAAGATATGATAACACGCTACAAATATAGCGTGTCAGGTGCGGGAACTGCTGTCATTGCTATTTCACCTCTGTTTTTTTTTCCTATGCAAACTGTTTAATAAGGAAGTGAATGAATTAACCCTCTTGTTGTGTATAATTAAATATGCATAACTGGCGTTCAGATATTAATGAACAATTCCTGTCTGTAATAACACGTGAATCACAGCGGGACATGTCTGTGGGTGAATGTGTAGACAGACACAGACAACAAGATAAGAAGGACAAGGTAAGACAATTGTTTAGAGTGAAAAAATGGGTTTAAAAACCAAAATAGAGAGATACCGGCACGGATTTAATAGATATATACAGAGAGACAGACAAATAGGCAGATAAACGAACAGACAGACGAACAGACAGACAGACACATAAATAAATAGATGGATAAATATACACGGGACTAGACAGGCAGACAGATATGTTAATAAATCTGTGGACAAATATACACGCAGGAGGACAGACAAATAGACAAACAATTAGAAAGAACAAACGAACAAACTTTATGGAGGTATATAGTCAGTCTCAAACAGATACTGAGAAAGTCTGAAGTTATAAGAAGTATTGTTTATGACTTTTACATGAGTTGGCAATGTATTCCAAAGGTGGGCAGCTGAGTAAGAAAAGCTTTTGTTAAAAAAAAAAATTTAAATCGAGACTTGGTTCTGTGAGAAAACATTTGTTTAAGCACTGACTGTGTTGCGTTTTAAATTTGACCAATGACCACAAACAGGGTGGGGCATTGTACAATATAATTCTATAAATTAACTTGACTTTGATGAATAGAAATATGTTCTTCAAGGGTAGAATGCCGTGATGTTTGTCTTTATTTGTAATATGTGCTACATGTTTGTGACATATAAGCTTTACTTCTTGTTTCTGATGTGAGTAAATATCGTTTCATATCTGGCATGAAGCAGCCATCCCAGATTGTGGATTCAAGTGTGTTTATATAGTGATTTCTTTGAAATGCAATCTTTGCTTGGTCTATTCTGTTCCTAACTTCTGCTCTGCATTTTCCCTAGTATCTGTGTCAGTAACGTGTTTAATTTTAGCAAATTGGTAAACTTTTTGTACATTGAGTTTGGTTAAACTAACGATTCCAGCTGAGGTGGTAGTCAATCGTGAGACCTAGAGTTTTATGTTCACTAACATTCTCTATCTGTGAAGTTCCAGCACGGAGCTGTAGTGTTATTGTTGGTGAGTTTGTCCTGTCTTGTTGTAATGAGCACGGGTTTTGTTTTATCGCTGTTTATCAGCATTCCGTTGCTCCAGGTAATTAGACAGACACAGATAGACAGACAGACACATACAAACAAGAATGACCAACGGATAAACAAATGGATGGATGGATGGATGGATGGATGGATGGATGGATGGATGGATGAATGGATGGATGGAAGGATGGATGGATGGATCATACAGGTGTTTGGGTGTAGATAATGTAATGTCATTTAAAACACGCCGAGGTAGATATAGAGCAATCATTCCCCACCCTGGCTTCTATTTTAAGAACAGGCGGATACAAGATACACTGTTTCGTTATCTCAGAAAACATCTCACAGGTGTCAGCAGGATTGTCCGGTTTGACTTCTTTCCTGATTTGGCCTATCTTCTGCGGGGGCTTCGAGGACACAATTAGTATATTTTCCAGTGAATCCTTCACGTCGTGACATGACAGGAGTGACTCTAGAGGGCGTTGTTTTTGTCACTCGGTTGTCTCTCGGTTGTCTCTTGGATGTCTCTCAGTTGTCTCTCGGAACGATCACATTCTCATCCGTAGCTACATCTGTCAGAGAAGTGACGCCTTGACAAGTTCTGCGTCAGGTTTTTGTGTATTGATTTATTTAAGATTTCGTGCTGAAGAAAGAGTTTAAAGTAATGCTGTGTGGGCAATCATTATCATCATCATCGTCATTTTACGCTTCTTCCACTGGAACGTTGGCTGCAGTAGTCTTCCAACCACCCCCGGTCTTTCATTTTCATAGAGCACGTGACCAAGCTGAATCCAGCCTCAGTTGTCCACAGATCTATACCGCTGTCGTCCTTTCGCTTTTTTTCCATGCTAATTTTTTTCTCTAAGATAAAAGCGCGGTTTAAATTTGTTTTGTTATGCCTCTTGATACGACCTAAGTATTTGAGCTGTCTGCTTCTTATGTTTTCAACATTTTCCTTTCAACTATAGTTGATTTACTGCTTCATGTTTCTTCATCTCTGCACATGGAACTCCTGCCATTCTTCTGTTTGTCCACATTTCAACGTTCTCGATTTTCTTTCTCACTTTATTATTGAATTCCCATGTTTCTAGGATCAAAATTGTAAACCTTGGAAAGGAAATGGAGAAGTACAATTCGAAGTCTGTATTATTTGAATAGACGGTAAACTTGGTTATTTTTTGTACTGTAATTGGTCACCATTTGTGATGTAACGCATGTACATTATCAAATAAATCGGAGTGCTGTGTATTAACTGCTGTGTAAGACTGCACAACAGGTTTCATCACGTGTTAGTCTCGCCCTCATTGAACAGCCTGTTGTGATATCACCTGTTTCCTAGCCTCCTTGTGGAAGAGAAACGTGCTGTAACTCACAGGCGAAAACTCTGTCGTAGAGAGTAAATCAACAGCATAGCTCATCGGATCATCACAGGAGTTACATCAACCCCACCAGGCAAGCGTTTCAGTCCTTCAAACTACTGACGCTAGCTTTGTCCGGTCTCCCTTTTGACAGTCAGTTTAGGCCAGAGATCCACAGTATGAGATCACTGGGCCAACCTTCTTCGAGTAATAAGCCAGGCTGTGAATCTACAACCTACGCCTTTGCAAACCCGCAAAGTTTGTTATACAGAATCAGTAACATGTTTTTAATGACAGTTTTAAGGTCCCTTTTTTAACATGTGCGGGCGTTTGGGTGGCGAAGTCGCTAATGCACTTCTTTCTCATTGCGAAGCCTGGTGGTTCGAATCTTGTCAGGGGCGCCACAGTCACTCAGCTGTAGAAATGTGTACACGACGTCTTCTGGAACTGGCGAGGGCAAGGCGGCCAAGCGTAACACTGACCACATCACCCCCTAGTGTGCTTCATATTAAGGAGAGTGTTGCCTCCCTTAGATGCCTCCATAACATCCTATTTTTTTTAACCTTTAACCTTTGCTTTTGCATTTACGAAAAATATCTTTCGTCATGCTGATCTCTCTCCTTAAAATTCTAGCTTACTCTGAGCCTCTGTATATACAGACAGGCACCCATGTTTTAACATTTCCCTTTTGATTCTTTCCGGCAATATTTTATACTTACGAAACTTACACGATTCGTTAATGTAATAATAATACTGTATATTACAAACACATTAATTATAAACACAGTCTCATTACAGCATAATATGTATAACTATATATACAAACTACATAAACATGAATATTTGAGAAATGTATGCAATGCCTAAATAATTACACCTGTATAACATTATACATCGTGTCGTATAATCATGCTGCGGTTTCAAAAGTATTTGTTTTTATAGCCATGTATATTGAAACTATATATTAAATATATCCATACTACAAAAACTTAATGTTGAAGAAGGTTGGCTAGTAAGGAAGATTAAACAGAGAAAACTTAAATATTTTAGACATATTAAACGTCATGATAATTTAGAGAAGATGGTCTTGGAACGGTACATAATGGGGAAAAAGAAAGAGAGGAAGACCAAGGCGAAGATGGCTGCAAGACATCGTTGATGATCTGCGAATGGACGCATCAGCAGCAGGAAATCTTGCTTACATCCGAGAGACCTACAGGAGAGCTTTTAGGAAAGCAAAGTTTCTCAAGGGACATGCAAATAACTGACTGAGACACTAAATGAAACAGTAAATTATAAAGTTTAGTTAGATATATTTAGCGATTCACAGACTGAAATTTGACAAGCCAGAGAACACACACTGAACCTTCCCCCAGCAGTGCCCATTCATCTCCCCCAGCAGTGTCCATTCATCTCCCCCAGCAGTGTCCATTCATCTCCCCCAGCAGTGTCCATTCATCTCCCCCAGCATTGTCCATTCATCTCCCCCAGCAGTGTCCATTCATCTCCCCCAGCAGTATGCAATCATCTCCCCCAGCAGTGTCCATTCATCTCCACCAGCAGTGTCCATTCATCTCCCCCAGCAGTGTCCATTCATCTCCACCAGCAGTGTCCATTCATCTCCACCAGCAGTGTCCATTCATCTCCCCTAGCAGTGTCCATTCATCTCCACCAGCAGTGTCCATTCATCTCCCCTAGCAGTGTCCATTCATCTCCCCCAGCAGTGTCCATTCATCTCCCCCAGCAGTATCCATTCATCATGAACGCATGCGTCAAGTGATGGCGGAATGACGTTTTCTATTGCGTCACCGTCACGTGACTAACTACATATCCAAAACGAAATCACACATCAAAAAAATTGTTTCAGTTGCTCTTTAATTGTAGATTCGGTATCATGGCTTTGCTACATTTAACTCTGATACTTTATGTGTCTGCACCATGATTTTATGGGCACACTGTATATTGTCTTTACAACAGTAATATTCCCCTTCCCGCACTCCGCAGTCTCTCCAGTTATCCCTATCTAAGAAAAAAAAGATAAAAGAATAGTTGTTCATAAATCAGCATTTATATGTCTGCAGAGTGCACTTTCATCAATTTGTACTCGTCAGATATCATGCACTTGAAGATTACCGATAATGATTCTCCATTCATTTTGGTATGCTCGCACCAGTATTTTCTTTCTCATTGTCTGTCTTTTTCCTTGAATTTTTCAGTGTATGTCAGGCTCTAACTTGTCTGTTTTCTCAAGATATGTCCAAAGAATTGTCTCCTCCTTGTAACTGTAAGTAAATCTAATCTTCTACGAGTTCTCTTATAAATTCTTTGTTTCTTTTTAATTCTGCAGGCGGTGAAAAAAAATATTTTCCGGCAAACAAGACATAAATTTTCAAATCTGAAACAGAAGCTATAAATTTAAATGCAAATTTCGCAAAAGTGCTAAGACTGTTCACTGCAACCTGAGAAGAGGGGTGTTACAACCTCACAGGGCACTCCGCGTAACGAGAAAAGAGTAATGTTCTAGATTCGCGCGTATTCAGACAATTAGATCATGAGAACAAAAAGAACTGTGCTGAGTTCTGTGCCCAAACTTCAGCAGATCATCGCTCGGTTAGTAATAATGGTTCCTTCACCTGGTCTCCTGTTGGTTTCAGCTGCGACAGAACACAAGACAAAGTCTTTTAAAACAGCTCTTCAAATAATACGGTCGCCTTGTGGCCGCAACTTCAGTGCGACTTGTTCACAGCACAGTGAGAGAGAAGAGTATCTATGGCCTTCAAACTTTGGTTGACGAAATGCTTAGATTAGGAAGAGACAAGCGGTAATAGGATTATGGATCAGATTCTGGAGCTCCCGCAGTACTCTGAAGACTTGGCAACTTGTGCATCTTTGTACAGAATGCTTCACGCCTGAATGGTTAAAGTGTTGTCCATTCGTGGCTAGGCGGTTGCTTGTTCTGCTAGAGACCAGGGTTCTGTTTCAAGCAAACATTTTACTTCTCTTCTTTCTGTCACAGCTTACGAGTTTGTTCTATATTTTTTTTTCATTTGATCTGTCTGTCGAGTTTGTTCTATGATTTTTTTTTCATTTGATCTGTCTGCTCTGATCTCTCATTTGATGTACTAGTATTTGTGACATGTATGACATACTGGACACAAATTTATATTGGAGCTCAGACATATTCTACAAATCAGGTCATTGTCATTATCGTCATCTTCGTTATATTCGTCTTCATCTTTGTCGTCTTCCCTGAACTCCCACCATGACGTCTCCTTTGTAGCCGATGTGGTGAAGATGTTGAGACACAGCATCGTATCGGAGTGAGATGAGGCAGCTGTTATCGGAGTGAGATGAGGCAGCTGTTATCGGAGTGAGATGAAGCAGCTGTTATCGGAGTGAGATGAGGCAGCTGTTATCGGAATGAGATGAGGCAGCTGTTATCAGAGTGAGATGAGGCAGCTGTTATCGGAGTGAGATGAGGCAGCTGTTATCGGAGTGAGATGAGGCAGCTGTTATCGGAGTGAGATGAGGCAGCTATTCTTTCAGTTCCAAGATGGAGCTAAAAACCAGATGGTGTGCAATACTTCTTTAGCAGAATCCACCACCATGGGGGCTATGGCGATCCCTGCCCCTTTAGCCAGTCTTGTTACTGAGGGTACCAGCGAAGAGGTGGGACAGGGTCTTAGTCAGCTATGGTTCGCCAACCTTATTCATCTCATGGGTCGATGCCTGCTTGATCGGACAGCGTCTTTGCCGCTAATGTCATCATTATTATCATCCACATCATCATATGCCGTACTAACATGCGTAAGTGATAAAGTTTTCCATTTTTGTACTCTTTTCGTGTTACGATTGTATCTGTTCCTTTATATCATAGGTCACCTCCTTCGATTACCCGCTCTCTCTCTCCATCTCTTCTTTCCTCTCTCCCTCTCTTCTCTCCCTCTCTCTCTCTTCTCTCTCCCTCTCTTCTCTCCTCTCTCCATCTCTCTCTCTTCTCTCTCCCTCTCTCTCTCTTCTCTCTCCCTCTCTTCTCTCCTCTCTCCATCTCTTCTCTCCCTCTCTCTCCTCTCTCTCTCCTCGCTCCCTCTCTTCTCTCTCCTCTCTCCCTCTCTCCTCTCCTGTCCCTCTCTCTCCTCTCCTGTCCCTCTCTCTCCCTCTCTCTCCTCTCTCTCCTGTCCTCTCTCCCTCTCTCTCCTTTCTCCTTCTCTCTCCTCTCCTGTCCCTCTCTCTCCCTCTCTCTCTCCTGTCCCTCTCTCTCCTCTGTCCCTCTCTCTCCTGTCCCTCTCTCTCCTCTCTCCTTCTCTCTCCTGTCCCTCTCTCTCTTGTCCCTCTCACTCCTCTCTCCCTCTCTCTCCTGTCCCTCTCTCCTCTCTCCCTCTCTCTCTCCTGTTTCTCTCTCCTCTCTCCCTCTCTCTCTCCTGTCCCTCTCTCCCTCTCTCTCCTGTCCCTCTCTCCCTCTCTCTCCTGTCCCTCTCTCTCCTGTCCCTCTCTCTGTCCTGTCCCTCTCTCTCCTGTCTCTCTCTCCCTCTCTCTCCTGTCCCTCTCTCTCCTCTCTCCCTCTCTCTCTCCTGTCCCTCTCTCTCTCCCTCTCTCTCCACCTCTTATTAAGTACGTTAACCACTACGCTGCTTACATGCAAAAAGTTAAAAAAAACGAAAACAAAACAAACAAAAAAAGAGTACAAGTAGCTCGTTCATGCCATGGAGGCAGTTGGAGAATGTTTTGTCAGTGCCCATCACTAACCTGTCAGCATCGCGCCTGGCCGTCTTTCCTTCCCCAGCTCCGGAAGAAGTCAGGTACCCATTTTTACAGTTGGGTGTCTGGGACTTCTCTTACCGTATCCGAACCACGTACCTTCGCTGTGAGGGATAATGCACTAACCACCTCTCCACTCCCACACCCTTTAGTGCTAAGTCTATTGCAAAACAGTAAAACAGCAGAAAATTGTGATGCCTTTTATGTGTTTATTTTTTTCTATTTAAAGTGTTTTCTATGCTTTTTTAAAAGTGTTTTCTATGTTTTTCTTTAAAGTGTTTACTCTATCCTGCTTTCTTTTATTTATTTATTTAGTGTTCCTTCCTTTAATTAATTCTGGGATTTAGCAATTATTTTAACTTCTTTACTTTTAGATGTTTACCGTAGTTTAATTTCGTTGCTTTATAATCCTGGTTTTTGAAGGGATCCACACTCTGACATGGGCGGTATAACAGATATGGGTACTGAGACAGCATCCGTGTTCATTATCTGTTGTCTGCTTGTTCCTGGGTACATGAAATATTCATTCCGGTTCGTATATTATAGATATTAACAGTTCAAGGTCATTCTATTAGCTTTGGACAGTCATTTTAAAATTTAAGGCAGTAAATGAACGAAGGGGATAGAGAGAGAGGGGGAGAGAGGAAGAGGGAGAGGGAAAGAGAGGGAGACAAAGAGGGAGGGAGGTGGAGAGGAGAGAGAGGGAGAGAGAGGGAGAGAAAGAGAGAGAAAGGGAAAGAGAAGGAGAGGGAGGGAGAGAGAGGGAGAGAAAGAGAGAGAAAGGGAAAGAGAAGGAGAGGGGGAGAGAGAGGGAGAGAAAGGGAAAGAGAAGGAGAGGGGGAGAGAGAGGGAGAGAAAGAGATAGAAAGGGAAAGAGAAGGAGAGAGAGGGAGAGAAAGAGAGAGAAAGGGAAAGAGAAGGAGAGAGAGGGAGAGGGAGAGAAAGAGAGAGAAAGGGAAAGAGAAGGAGAGAGAGGGAGAGAAAGAGAGAGAAAGGGAAAGAGAAGGAGAGATGAAGAGAAAGAGAGAGAAAGGGAAAGAGAAGGAGAGAGAGGGAGAGAAAGAGAGAGAAAGGGAGAGAGAGGGAGAGAAAGAGAGAGAAAGGGAAAGAGAAGGAGAGGGAGGGAGAGAGGTAGATAGAGGGAGAGAAAGAGAGAGAAAGGGAGAGAGAGGGAGAGAGGAGAGAAGGAAGGAGAGAGAGAGGGAGAGACACAGGGAGAGGAGAGAAGAGAAGGAGAGAGGGAGATATAGATGGAGAGAGAGGGAGGGAGAGAGAGGAAGAGGGAAAGAGAGAGGGTAATCGAAGGAGGTGACCTATGATATAAATGAACAGATACAATCATAACAAGGAAAGAGTAAAAAATGGAAAACTTTACTACTTACGCATGTTAAGTTGTCGTTGGTATGGGGTCGAGTCCTGTTCCAGGTGGTAAAAACTGATAACTGTCAGCGTGCCTTAAGTTAGGACTGGAACATTTGTCAGACATTACACGTGCAGACAAGTCAAAGAAGACATATATACTACTAGTGTCATACCTTCTATGTAACGTAAATACAGGAAAACATAACCATCTCTAGTGACTATCATGCTGATTGAAGCGTTATTTGCCTTCGTTCTTATCAAACGAGCTGAAATATTTTCTTTGATGTCCATTCTGAAAGAAAAACTCGTCTAAGAAAGATATATTTTTTAAAAAATGAATACAAATGTTGAACATGACGACGGTGAAGATAAGAAACGAAAAGAAAATGAGTTTGCCCACGTGTTGACATAAAACCACAACATATCGTGCAGTTATCTTCTTATTTATAAACAGAGGTCCAATCTGATGAAGATGATGATGATGACGACGATGATGATGATGATGATGGTGACGACGACGACGATGATGATGATGATGACGATGATGATGATGATGGTGACGACGACGACGACGACGATGATGATGATGATGATTATGATGATGATGACGATGATGATGATGATGATGATGATGATGACGGTGACGATGATGATGATGATGATGAGGATGATGATGATGATGACGACGAAGACGACGACGACGATGATGATGATGATGATGATGATGATGACGACGAAGACGACGATGATGATGATGATGATGATGATGATGATGATGATGATGATGATGATGATGACGACGACGACGACGACAGACCAGGTTTCCAAAAGAGTTTTCCCGAAGAACCTGCTAAACTTAATCATGGTACATCTGGTCCGAGACTCCATGACTCAGAAGAAGTATCTCCACTTTTGCTGGACAAGCCACCAGTACAGGGACCAGACGCCTATGCTCAAGCTATGAGAAACACCAGAGAATAATCAGTCACGGAAAACGGAGATTCAAACACGAATTTTAACAAGCGCTGCAGAATATTTGCATCAGAATTGATTTTGCTGACAAAACGATCGATTATTTTGGCTTTTTACTGCGGAAAAAAAAATTCTTATTCCTCGAATGGTCTACTTGTCTGTCTTGTCTGTTTTGTCTGTCAAAAATTTACATTCAAAAATGTTTCATTCTCATTTTTCAGACAGCAGCAAGTAATTTCAAGTGACATTTGAAACAGTTGCCATCACTAAATCGTGAGTGTCTAAACTTAAATTTGTGATAGATAGTTAAGTTGAGAAACATATATATATATATATATATATATATATATATATATGTCTTGCATATCCGCGGGGTCGCAGTCGGCGGTTTCAGTAATCCGTGATTTGAAAAAAAAATATATTAAATAAGAAATAAAAATACACATTCGTAAATTTGAAGTTATAAATTTCTCGATTGTCGATCTGCAAGACCAACTCCACGAATCATCTCTCGGTCAGCCATTTATTGTCTTTGATAGAGAAACAGAGAGAGAGAGAGAGAGAGAGAGAGAGGAGACAGACAGACAGACAGACGGAGAGAGAGAGAGAGCAAAGACATTCGCATATGTACAGTCTCACCCAGATTTGAGTACATAAATACTCTCCCCCCCCCTCCTCAGATTACTTCTGCACTCTCTTTTTTTAATAAATATATTATTCTATCTTTATTTTTAGTTAAATATTTTTATTCATGTCGTAATGCGTATAATTTTTAATTGTTTCATAGATATATTAATACCGCATATTATACTTAGGTGTCTGGGTGGCTAAGTGGTTAGTGCACTGGTCTCTCATGGCGAAGGTCGGGGGTTTGAATCCAGCCGGAGACACCCCAGTCACCCAGCTGTAGAAATGGGTACCCAACTTCTTCTGGAATTGGGGAAGGAAAGGCGACCAGGCGTGATACTGACCATATCACCCTCTAGTGTGCTGACAGGTCAAGGAAAATATGGGCACTAACACCATATCCCTATGTGCCTCTAAGGCATGACAGGATTACCTACCTATATACATATATGCTGTTATACTATTATACTGGTGCCAACAGCGTATGAGAGCGTAGTAGAAAGTTATCTTCTCGATCCAAGCCCCAAAATCTGGGCGTAATATTGTTACTGAATATTGAAACAAGGTGACACATTATTTTCATTACTATTCAACTCATAATTAGAAAAGATCATCAGAAAAGTGAAAGAAGAGAGCAGTACAGAAGAACAAGCTAAAATACTAGGATACGCTGATGACATCGACTTGGTGGAGAAACTATGCAAGAAGTCATCAATACCTGCATACACCTGAGAAATGTGACACTAAAAGTGGGCTTGACCATTAACCAAGATAACACAGAGTATATGAAGATATCAAGAGGCCAGAGACAGAATGATCTAGATTATATAAATGTTGCAGATATGATCATTAAGAAAGCAGAAACATACAAATATCTAGGCGCAACCTTCAACAGAAGCAACACAGTAAGCGAGGAAATTAAAAGCAGAGTACAGATAGGGAATAAAATATACTTTGCCTTGCAACACTTGTTAAAATCCTAAATCCTGTCCCAAAACACCAAAATAACAATCTACAAAACTATAATAAGACCAGCCGTCGTGTATGGATTAGAAATGTGGAGTACAACAAAGAAAGATGAACAACAATTGCAGGTCTTTGAGAACAAGACCCAAAGAAGGATCTTTGGTCCGATAAAAGATACCAACAGCGGAGAATAGAGAGCTAGAAAGAGCACTGAACTGAACAGCTTATTTAAATCCCAACGAATTATAAATGTCTTGAAACTGAGCAGACTACGCTGGTTGGGGCATGTAGAAAGAACTGAAAAGAACAGACAAAAGAAAATGATGTATTCACAAGAGATGAGGGAAACAAGACCAACAGGTAGACCAAGACAGAAGTGGAAAGACAACAATGAAGAGGATATAAAGGAAATTAGGGTCACCAACTGGAGAGAGAAGATTAGAAATAGAGAGTAATGGAAGCAAGAAGAAGAAGAAGAAGAAGAGCGTTACTAATGGTGTCATTTTGCAGGATCATAGCTCTTTTTAGCGTTTTTTTTTCGGATCTATGACAAAACCATGTCAACGAAAGTTGTGGAATTTTCAAATGTGGAACTCCGGGCCGTCATGGAGTTCTAGTTCTAGCACAATAAACTCTAAAATAAATCCATGAGTGTCTGCCCCAAACACTGAGTGAGAAGTTTCCATCATATTCAGCTGTAAAGAAGTGGTGTGCTAGTTATCAGGGCGGAGTTTTCGAGACTGAAGAATCGGCAAGGCCTGGAAGAGCTTCAACAGTGTCATTCCAGAAATTGCTGATCATGTTCATGACCCGACTTTGACAGATCGACGAGTGTCAGCTAAAACAATGGCTGAGACACTAGAGATATCCAGGCAACGCGCTTGCTCTATAACTCATGAGAATGTTGGTATGCGTAAACTGTCCGGCATGTGGCTGCCCAATGTTTGAGCGCTGACCAGAAACGAAATCAAGTGGACAGCTTCACGTTGACTTTGCAGCATTTTAAGTGACCTAGTAATTACTTTTTTTTTTGGTTTGAAGGACTAGTCACTGTTGATGAAACATCGTTACACGTCTATAATCCTGAGACCAGACAACAGTCCTTGTTGTACAACTATAATCCTGAGACCAAACAACAGTCCTTATTGTACAACTATGATCCTGAGACCAAACAACAGTCCTTGTTGTACAACTATGACTCTGAGACCAAACAACAGTCCTTGTTGTACAACTATGATCCTGAGACCAAACAACAGTCCTTGTTGTACAACTATGACTTTGAGACCAAACAACAGTCCTTGCTATACAACTATAATCCTGAGACCAAACAACAGTCCTTGTTGTACAACTATGATCTTGAGACCAAACAACAGTCCTTGTTGTACAACTATAGTCCTGAGTCCAAACAACAGTCCTTGTTGTACAACTATAGTCCTGAGACCAAACAACAGTCCTTATTATACAACTATAATCCTGAGACCAAACAACAGTCCTTATTATACAACTATAATCCTGAGACCAAACAACAGTCCTTATTATACAACTATTATCCTGAGACCAAACAACAGTCCTTATTATACAACTATTATCCTGAGACCAAACAACAGTGCTTACCGTGGCAGCACTCCTCTTCTCCATGGCCAAAGAAATTTTAGACCTAGAAGTCAGCAGAAAAAGTCATGGCACTGCTTCTGTGTGGATAAGGAAGATATTGCGATGACCGACTCTTTCGAATGCCCAAACAGTCAATGCAGAATGCTGCTCTGATTTGCTGCAATGCCTAAGGGATCGGCCTGGATGGCTAAGTAGTTAGGCGCTCGGTTTACTAATCCAGTGGTACCGTGTTCAAGTCCCAGAAGTTGGATCTTTTTTCTGGTACACGCCAAAAAGACCCTGCGGTCCACCCAGCCTCTAAAAATGGATACCAGAGAAATCTGGGAAGGTAAATGCAGCCAGGCGTGATATTGACCGCATCACACTTTCATGTGCTGATGGCATTTGAAATATAAACCTAACACCATATCCCCAGTGTGCCTTAATGGCATGAAACATAGATTTTACCTTTACCTGACTAAAAGATGAACTGAAAAAAAAACCGGGCTAGATGATGCACCAGAAAGGTTTTTTTTTTGCAGGACAGTGCGCCTGCTCACAAGAAGTTGGGTGCTTTTAAGAATTAGAATGCAAAGATCATCCACCTTACTCACCAGATCATGCTCTGTCTGTTTCCTGTTTTCTAACCTTAAAAAGTGTTTGAAAAAAAAAGGGGGGGAGGATTTTAAATGAATCAGGGGTGATACAGTAACACAGCAGTATTTCAGTGACCAGATCTAAGACTTTTTTGAAGAGTTAAAGAAAACTGAGTAACTATGTGCCAGATGTTGAACTTCGGGGTGAATATGTGAAATAACATGCAGTTTTCAAATTAACATGCATATTTCAATTAACGTGCAGATTTCAATTAACGTGCAGATTTCAATTAACGTGCAGATTTCATGATTCTAGATCATTCACTTCTTGGTCGGGCCGGCAACTGGTCAGCACCCCCTCGTTCAAGGACAGTTAAGCTATCCCACCAAGGTTAGGTATGACATTTACGCTAGCTCACTCAGGTTAGCTATGACAGTCAAGCTAGCTCACCTAGGTTAGCTATGACAGTCACGCTAGCTCACCCAGGTTAGCTATGACGTCACGCTAGCTCACCCAGATTAACTATCACAGTCAAGCTAGCTCACCCAGGTTAGCTATGACGTCACACTAGTTCACCCAGGTTAGCTATCACAATCACGCTAGCTCACACAGGTTAGCTATGACGTCACGCTAGCTCACACAGGTTAGCTATCACAGTCAAGATAGCTCACCCAGGTTAGCTATCACAGTCAAGCTAGCTCACCCAAGTTAGCTATCACAGTCAAGCTAGCTTACCCAGGTTAGCTATCACAGTCAAGCTAGCTCACCCAGGTTACCTATCACAGTCAAGCTAGCTCACCCAGGTTACCTATCACAGTCAAGCTAGCTCACCCAGGTTACCTATCACAGTCAAGCTAGCTCACCCAGGTTACCTATCACAGTCAAGCTAGCTCACCCAGGTTACCTATCACAATCAAGCTAGCTCACCCAGGTTACCTATGACAGTCAAGCTAGCTCACACAGGTTGCCTATAAGTACTTATATACCATTATTTATTCCAGTAATTCTATGTTTTGCGAAGTTCTGTAGGAAAAAAAACACATTCCAATAGCGTAGTTTTCAGTGATGTGGACTTAAATGTTACATCCAGCCAATTTTGTTGTATGAATGTGAAACATGGTCCATGAATAAGAGAGTACAGGAGAAATGGAGGCCATGGAAAAGTGGTTCATAAGAAGGATGTTGAACGTGGACAGCTAAGAAAACCAACGAAGAAGTCTTAAGAGAGGCTGCAGTTAAAATGCAAATTACAGCAAAGATCAGAGGCAGACAAGCGAGATTTATAGGATATTTTCTGAGAAGAGGAAAATTGGAACACATTGTGGCAACTGGAAATATTAAGGGAAGAAGAGACAGAGGAAGACAGAGAGAGAAGTTACTGGATGGGCTGTCAGTATGGCTAGGAAGAAAGTCACTGGCGGATCTCGTAATCAAGTCTAAAGACAGGGAATTGTGAAGAGAAATGATCGCCTATGCCACGTGGCACGGCACTTGATTGAGTGATTGATTGGTTGATTTATTTATTAATGTGGACTACTTGTTTTTTTCGGTGACACACTACATGTGGACTACCTGCCTTACTTTCTCCAGCTTCTGGAAGAGCTAGGTGCCCATTTCTGCAGCTAGATGATTTGATTCCACCTGCCGACTTTCACGAAAAGAAGCGAGTAAACTAATCAAGCCTGAAGTACTGGTCTCTGAGCGTAGATTCCAAGAGTAGTCAACTAGCCCAGGTCTTGAGGTTGTCTTGAGGGTATGGATCAGGCGCAGGAACTGTGGAGCTGCTACAGTAACCTGGAATGAACTATGGACTCTGACGTTAAGACTCTAATAAGCAACAGCAAGAGAATGCTGGGAATGAAGTTCTAAAAGGTATACTTTTGATGTAGATAGCGATAATCTAGCCTTCGGGCACTATTTCTTTTTTTTTTAATGGTGCAAGAAGATATATCATCATGTCGTTGACTTGCATAGACGATACAGGAAGACATGTCACCTACCAGCAAGAAAATATGTCACCTACTTGCATAGATATTACAAGAAGACATGTCACCTACCTGCATAGACAGTACAGGAAGACATGTCACCTACCTGCATAGACAGTAGAAGAAGACATGTCACCTACCTGCATAGACAGTATAAGAAGGCATGCCATCGACCTATATAGACAAAATAAGAGTACGTGTCATCGACCTATAGGGACAGTACAAACAGTACATGAGGACATGTCATCAACCTATATAGACAAAAATGGTACATGTCATCGACCTACATAGACAGTACATGGGGACATTTCATCAACCTATATAGACAAAAAAGGGTACATGTCGTCGACCTATATAGACAGTACAATAATACATGTCATCTACCAGCATATACAGTGAAAGGAGACCTGTCATCTACCAACATACAAGCATACATGTGATCTAACTACACAGACTGGACACTAAAACATGTCATCTACCAACATATACAGTACAAGGAGACATGTGATCTACTTACACAGACTGGACACTAAAACATGTCATCTACCAACATATACAGTACAAGGAGACATGTGATCTACTTACACAGACTGGACATTAAGATATGTCATCTACCTACACAGACTGTACAAGAAGATCTGTCATCGCCCCACATAGACAGAACAAGAAGACATGTCACTGACCAGCTTAGACCTCACAAAAACACTGCTAGCCGTGTACCATCTGCCATTCGGTCGCGAACTGTCTATAAGCCAAAGCGAGCTTATTTCGAGCCGTAAACGACGAACTGTGTGTTGCATATGCAATGTTGAAGCTGAAGACCAGGGGCGCTAACAGCAAACAAAGGACTTTACCAGGGAGGGGCAGAAGGGTGGATTGACACCGTCTTAGCAACAAACTATGGTTATTTGAACAATAGACTCGACGTTTACCATGAGGCATTTCTAAGGTTAACAAAATACACATAATCTCTGTGTTAATGCCTGCTTAACATTGGTCGCTACGGTACAAAGTTTCATCCTTCGATGTTACAAGGCCAGTAGTGGCATAATTGCACAGAAGTTGGTGCATTTTATACATACAACAAGTTGAATGCTAGGATCTAAAAATGGTATGTCGCATCCTTTATCAAGTTTTAAATTGTTATACGACCCTGTTGTTGGAGAATGTCTGCGTGGGAAGATTACAAACAAAGGTTAGGAAGTTCGTGGACTGACTTTTAAAAGAGCTACAGAAATTAATCTTACATTTATGTGCATTTCGCTGGTGCTTTTGGGATGATATCGCTGTCATTGTATGTCAGCTGGTGCAGGAATTTAAGGTAAAGTGATACCATATATAGTCTTTCGTTAAAATATGTATTCTTAGAAACGGTTTCTTTTTTACACTGGCATTGTTAGTGAGAATATGTGAAGGTGATATTTAGCAATAAAACCAACAAGAAAGGACTAAGTAACAATCAAAACAACAAAAGCATTATTTAGCACTCAAAATAACAAAATGATGACAAACACTTTTAAAAAAAACAACAGAAAAGCGACTCTTAAAAATCAAAACAACAAAAAAGGTAGCTAATTAGCAATCTAAACAACTAAAATGTAACTGTTAAACAAAAAGAGCAACAAAAAAGTGAGTATTTAACAATCAAAACAACAAAAAAGTGAGTATTTAACAATCAAAACAACAAAAAAGTGAGTATTTAACAATCAAAACAACTGAATTTAAAAGCCACATTCTTGGTTGTTTTGATTGGTTGATTATCTCCCTGAAGAAGCAAATCTGCGCTTTCTTTAGCAAAATTATCATCTTCAAAGACAGATTGAGTCGGATAGGGAGTGAACTATAGTGGATTTCTTCAATCCTCTAAAACTGACCCTAGAAGCAGACTTCCCAGAAGTCCCAGCTATTGAGGGTTGGGACAGCGATACCACACTGACCTCTGTCCCCTTAGTCAAGACGTAGTCACCTAACAGACGGCTTACGTGAGTGCTGGGAAGGGGTACGGATCGGATCTTCGTCAGCTTTAATGATAAACCTAAAGACAGCTTCACACTAACAAAAACACATGACTAATCACTAATTACCCTTTGTGGACCATGTACAACTTTAGGCGAGACACCAAGCAGGATATATATTTGATTACATTACCGGGGTTAATTACATTGCTGGGATCAATTCTGTTAGATTAAATATCCAAGCATTTGCTTAAGCAAATAATGTACAAGTAAATGGATCTCGGTGTAAAGGTCTTTGACAAAACTTCTAGAAAATGTATTAAATACAACTTTCTAATATCGGTTCAACTTTCTGTTCACGTTCATGCATGAAAAAAAATATCTGAATCATACAAGATATCTGCCGTGAACATCAAGATTTTTGATAATATATCTGACACTTTCTGAACTTCGGATTATTACATGAAGCTGTCATGCTTCACATGCATGCACTGAATCGAATGCGAACGGGCTCTATTGTCTTTCTATAGTTCCAGGAAGTAAGTCAAACGCACGCCAATGCCTTATTCCGTTATCTTATTAGATACTAGCTCTGGACGTCTTACGATAAGGTAATGGCAACCATTTACTGACCGTGTTAGAAATTCCCAATGAGGGAGAAAGTACGCTTCACTTAACCTGAAAGGTTTTGTCCAGATCAGAGCTACTTGCTCGTAACTTGACACTTGTCTTCGCTCTGGGAACTCTGTCATTCTGTAGAATGATATTGCCCATCTTGTACAGATCAGCCGTTTGGTATCATACAAGGAACTAACTAAAAACCAGTGTTATCTATTAGAGCTTAGAAGAGTGTGCATTTTAGATGAAAGCATAAAAATGAAATATATTCATCCTAATACTGTGCTGGTGTCTGAGTGGGGAAGTGGTTAGTGCATTGGTCTCTCATGACAAAGGTCGGGGGTTTGAATCCGGCTGGAGGTACCCCAGTCACTCAGCGGTAGAAATGGGTACCCGACTTCTTCTGGAGTTAGGGAAGGAAAGGCGGCCAGGCGTGATACTGACCATATCACCCTCTAGTGTGCTGACAGGTCAAGGAAAATATGGGCACTAACACCATATCCCTATGGGCCTCTAAGGCATGATATGATTACTTTTACCTTTACCTTAATACTGTGCTACGGACTCTGGCTTTTAGAAGAGCTTATATTATGGAGGCATGAATCTTATATTTTCAGATAAAAGAGTGTCACAGAAATAAGAGATATGTTCTGTCTACGGGAGTGTATTGACATAGCTAGTTGTGAGCAATATTTCATTTATTGCCAGAACATAAATAATATTGCAGCCTGTTAGAATAATATTCAGTTGTTGCTAATAAGAAAAGATTACTCCTTTCTATATATTCCGGGTAATTAATGAGTTTTTGTCCACACTGTTAATAGGTCAGTTTGTATACAATACTTACCAAGGGATGTATTTCTTTTTTTTCTTTTTTTTTTTGTTCCTTACACTTTAATTTAATTAAATTCCTATTTCATTTATTTGTTTCATATCCTTACATCAGTTTTTTAAATACAAAATTGATGTTATTTCGTTGCCTGGAAACGAAACCCACAGGGGGGGGGGGGGGGGGTGAGTGGTTGCCTTGCCGCAGTTCAGTTTTGGCAGTGAGTGTTCATACTCGTCTATGAATCTGAGAAAAATTGTCCGTGGCACAAGCGAAACGTAGAGAAAGAGGAATTTCCATTGTGCAACATGGTACCAGACTTCAAGAGGAAAGACCTCAGACTAGTTTCACTAGCTTTTTCTTCTTCTGGTAGTTGTTCAGAAACACTGGCACACAGAAATAAGATGAACTTGTTTCAGGGACCGCTAGCCACGTTTAGAACATTGCTTGGGCGAAAAAAGGACAGCGTGGGCGCTCAAGGACACATTAATTTGATAAGCCTCGTGCTTAAAGCACTTCAAAACTTTCTCTCAAGTGTCCTTCTCCTATCAGAGGTGATTTCTCCTTCATGTTCCCACGCCAGCTACACGTCGAATCTCGCAAATGACGTCACCATATACCAGGGCTTAAAATAATTTTACGCCCGATTTTCAGTTTATTTAAAGACTATCATGATTTTTTTTAAAATTTGAAATATATAAATAAATAACTGCAGTCATTTGGTTTTGTTCCATCTCTGGATCTTCATAATTCTGAATTGCTGTATATGCTAAAAGTAAGCATCACATTATTAACCTGTACAATATGGCCGCAATGCTGAATGATGACAGTAAATGTTCGTGTACCTGTTTTGCTTGTAAGAATTAAACGCCAGCACAGAGATAGAAGCCGCTTGTGTGACCAATAACGAAACCTCATCCAAAATTCTCTGGAAACGGTAGATATGAGTTCTTTTTTTTATATATTTACATTAACACATCTCGTATATGAGATACAAGATGATAGTGTAGAGAAGGGAGAGAATGAGGCAGGCAATGGAGCCAGTGAATCTCGGCAGACAATGGTTTTTTTCTGCCTTTGTGGTACTTAAAAAACAAACAAAACACACACACACACACACACGATTTGGGTCTCCTTCAACTTGACCTAAGGATGGGACTCGTCGGTACGAGACCCAATTTGTAACGTGGAGTCTGTTACGAATAACTCATCCAGCTCTTCAAGATAACTTAATCATCATCCGAGAACCGTGTGCTTCAACAACATCATGGCATCACCTGCACAACATAACAGTTCGCAGTTGCAGTGAGATCATAAAAAAAGAAGAAAAAGATGGGCAAGTAATTACTGTAGAGTCTTTGTTTAAAAGTTTTGGAATAGATCTTCTTTATTAACAAGCATATATTTGTAACGTTTCGTACGGAAACTTACAGGGCGAAGAATTATGAAAAGAAGAAAAGGGATAATTTGCATGTGTAAATAAAGATAAGAAAACACTGGGCTTATTTTGTGATTTATCGATGTCCTTATCCATCCATCTGTGTCCTTGTCCACTCATTTGTGTCTTTTCCATCCAACTGTGACCTTGTCCAGCCATCTTTGTCCTTGTCCACCCAACTGTGACCTTGCCCAGCCATCTTTGTCCTTGTCCACCCAACTGTAACCTTGCCCAGCCATCTTTGTCCTTGTCCACCCAACTGTGACCTTGCCCAGCCATCTTTGTCCTTGTCCACCCAACTGTGACCTTGTCCAGCCATCTTTGTCCTTGTCCACCCAACTATGACCTTGCCCAGCCATCTTTGTCCTTGTCCACCCAACTGTAACCTTGCCTAGCCATCTATGTCCTTGTCCACCCATCTGTGACCATGGGCAGCCATCTTTGTCTTTGTCCACCAACTTGTGTCATTGTCCACCCATCTGTGTCCTTGTCCATCCATCTGTGTCCTTGTCCACCCATCTGTGTCCTTGTCCACCCATCTGTGTCCTTGTCCACCCATCTGTGTCCTTGTCCACCCATCTGTGTCCTTGTCCATCCATCTGTGTCCTTGTCCATCCATCTGTGCCCTTGTCCACCCATCTGTGTCCTTGTCAACCTGCCTAATTTATTGTCCACTCACCTGTCATCTTGTCCATATGCCCGTCTTCTAGTTCACCTACCTGTCGTCATGTCCATCTATCTCTATTCCTGTCCACCTTCCTGTCTGCCTATGTCTTGTTGTCCACCCATTTGTGTCTTTGTTTAACAATCTGTCTTCTTGTTCACCTACCTGTCTTGTCTTTCATCTATCTGTCTTGTTGTCTGTCTACTCACACCTGTCTTGTCGTCTGCCTCGCTGTTTTCTTGTCTTCCCTCCTGCCTTCTTGTCCATTTTCTCTTTTTTTTTTCTAAATTTTTTCTTCCGGCGTAACTTCCACTACCTTTTCTTATCTTCGACTTCACAATTTGATAAGAATCCGTCATTGTCAAGTTCTCATGTTGTTGTCACTCCCCTTATTTGCAGTTCCTTTTGGGTCTGTTTCTTCGGTCTTTATCTTCTTTTCGCCTTGAAACACACAACGTTCTTTCCACGTTTTCAAAAGTCCAGTTTTTTTTTTTTTGGTCTTTTTTTCTGCCCGTGTTTGGACACTATAGACTAATGTTGAACACGTACAACATTTGACAGCTCTTAAGTTGAACGGCTGTAACTTGTCTGACAGTTAGGATTTTTCTGACCTTTTCTTTTGGAATAAGCCCTTAGATATTTCCTTTTTGTTATGTTAATTTGCATAACATATTTTTCATGATCTTTTATTATATCCTCAGCGTTGGCGAAGTTTTTTTTAAAATACTTTCGCAATTGTATCTGTTTATTTTTATATGCTGTGTAAGGAAAGCTTTTTTTATTTTCTTAAATTTCTGTGACTTTTTCGGTTTCAGCTTTACGTTATTTTTTTTTTAAAATGTCATTTAATCTTCTTCATTATGTGTGTTGCAAAGTTTCTCAAAGTGTCCTAGATTCTCAGCCGTCACATTGGGTCTTCTTCTAACCCGATGTTTTTAGTTCACTGGGTTCCCATTGATATATTGAGCGCTTAAGTAGGTAAGTGATCGGTGCACTCGTTTGTCAATAGAGAGAAAATATACGTTTGTCACGTCGATAGATAGAAAATATACGTTTGTCACGCCGATAGATAGAAAATATACGTTTGTCACGTCGATAGATAGAAAATATACGTTTGTTACGTCGATAGATAGAAAATATACAAACATGAATAGCGTAAGCTTGTTTTATTTTTTAAGGGGTGTTTGGAGTTGTGGCTCAGTTGGATATTAGCTACGTCACATTTATGTTAAGCCGACAAATTAAAACAACACGGGGACTAACTTCATACGCGGAATGTTTGATTTTTGCAGTGGTGAATGGGTTCGTTTGCTTTTGGTATAGTATCAGAAGGAATTCATTGTCCTGTAGTATTACATCTTGTACGTCTGTGTTTTAAAATAAACAGCAATCTTGTTTAATAACCTAAATATAAACCATCCATTCACTGTAATATGGGTTGTATTCGCTATCCGATGGGTTGTATTCTCAGAACAACTGGTTGTAATAACTGTACAACGGGTTGTATTCGATATACGGCTGGTTGTAATCGTTTTGTGACGGGTTGTATTCACCATACGACTGTTTTTCTTCGCGCTCTGCAACTATTTCTATTCGTTGTACGACTGGTTGTAATCGTTGTGTGAGGGGTTGTACTCGGTATACGACTGGCTGTAACAGCTTCATAACTTTTGAAACTATATGTATTCGCTATACGACAGATTTTTTTTTCGCTTTACAACTACTTATATTCGATGTACGACTTATTTCATTCGCGGAAGAACGGCTTGTATTAGTGGTAAGACGGGTTTTGTTTTGGGTTTTATGGGTTGTACAGTGGACTGTACTCGAGGTACACTGTTCTTAGGATTATATTCTGTTTACAGAGGGCTTTATTCACTGTTGGTTTGAGTAAGCAGTACGGCTGGCTATTCTCTGTGCTGTTGCACTAACGTAGCGGATGAGAAAATTTAGCACGCGAGGACAAAATAATCATGTTCTCTTCAGTATTCTCCTCATCAATTGTGAAATGGTGTGAGATTTTTTTTTTTCTAAAAATGATTTGCTAATTCTACCATGGGGGCCAGCTAGCGTAGTGGTTAGAGCACTCGTCTAGCAACCAAATGGTCGAGGGTTCGAATCCCCAGCTGAGCGGTATTTTTTTTCCGACCAATACGGCCCTGAGGTCGACCCAGCCTCGTAAAATGGGTACCAGAGAAAATCTGGGAAGTAAAGGCAGCGAGGAAAGGAACTGGTCACCCTACCTCATACGCTGATGACCCAGCATAATGAGGTCTCTAACGCTTCACCCCCTACGGCATTTGAAATGCTATGGGACTATCTTTACTTTTTTTAATTCTACCATCCAGTTTAACATAACGAGGGAGATAACGTGACGAAACTATTCTTTCATATAGTTTACATAATGGTTTTTTTTCTACTTGTTCAGCCTCTAAGACATATTTGTTTATATGTATATAAATGTATGTGTTTACATGTATATATGTTAACATATACTGTGGGCTATACAATACACAAATGCCATAATTGTCTCCACTCTTTTCCGCTTTCATTCTCGTTTTGGTTGTTTCCTCCTGCGTCTTGGTATTTTGGCTGAAAGGTCAGTGACAAAAGCAAAGGAGGGAAGATAAGTGTCACTGTTATCATGTACCAAGCAGTTTGTGTAGGCTGCTGAAGGACCGGAGGTCACTGACAGAGAGGGAAAAAAAACGGACTATTTTCGTCCGCACTGCGCAGTTCCTATCGCCAGCCCACACATAGAAACCAGTTGTCACATACACACAGACTAACTATACATAACGTTTTCTTGTTTAACCATTTGGTAACTATTTAGTTTTCTTGTTTAACCATTTGTTAGCTGTTTAGCTTTCTTGTTTAACCATTTGTTAGCTGTTTAGCTTTCTTGTTTAACACAGCATATCACCATTTCTGTTTTACGTCGTTCTGCCTGAATATATAAATAAGTTTTAAATTCGGAATCTTAAAATGTTAGGCGTATTTTCTCTTAGTATGTCTTCCCCTGTTTCTTTTCCCCACTCCTCAAACTCCATTCCCACCATCATAAACAGAGAGGGGGCAGGGAGGGAGGGAAAGGAAGAGAAACAGGAAGAAAGGGAGAGAAACAGGGGGAACGAGAAAGGTGAGAGAAACATGGAGAAAGAGAGAGAGGGAAACGGGGGGAAAGAGAGAGGATAGAGAGAAACAAAAAGAAAGAGAGAGAAACGGGGAGAAAGAGAGAGAGAGAGAGAAACAGGAAGAAAGAGAGAGAGAAAGAGGAAGAGAGAGAGAGAGAGAAATATGCTGAAAGCGAGAAAGGAGAGAGAAACAGGGAGAAAGAGAGAGGGAATGGAAGAAAGATAGAGGGAAGAGAGAGAGAAACAAGAAGAAAGAGAGAGAGACGGGGAGAAAGAGAGCGAGAGAGAGAAATAGGGAGAAAGAGAGAAAGGAGAGAGAAACAGGGAGAAAGAGAGAGAGGATAGAGAGAAGCAGGAAGAAAGATAGAGGGAAGAGAGAGAGAAACAAGAAGAAAGAGAAAGAGAAACGGGGAGAAAGAGAGAGAGAATGGAAGAAAGAGAGAGGGAAGAGAGAGAGAAGAAAGAGAGAGAGAAACGGGGAGAAAGAGAGCGAAAGAGAGAGAAATAGGGAGAAGAGAGAAAGGAGAGAGAAACAGGAAAAGGAAGAGAGAGAGAGAGAGAGAGAGAGAAACAGGAAGAAAGAGAGAGAAGAGAGAGAGAGAAACAAGAAGAAAGAGAGAGAGAAACAGGGAGAAAGAGAGAGAGAGAATGGAAGAAAGATAGAGGGAAAAGAGAGAGAAACGGGGAGAAAGAGAGCGAGAGAGAGAGAGAGAAATAGGGAGAAAGAGAGAAAGGAGAGAGAAACAGGGAGAAAGAGAGAGCGCATAGAGAGAAACAGGGAGAAAGAGAGAGAGCATAGAGAGAAACAGGAAAAGGAAGAGAGAGAGAGAGAAACAAGATGAAAGAGAGAGAAACTGGGAGAAATATATATATATATATATATATATATATATATATATATATATAAGAAAGCTTGAAATCTAGCGTCCGGATTCAGCACAGAAAGCTTTTGTTCTTCCAGTGTTAAATAATGTCTTTTTTTTCTTCTCTTTCCACAGGTCATACTTCCCATTGGCTGTCGGACAAAACAAAGGAAAGAACCACTCATTTTATCTCACTGGAGATCAGTGACGGCCAGGAGGAAGAGGGAAACTCTAGAAAAATAGCCCAGAAATCCTTGTGAAGAAACTGCTGACACCATAAAGGAAATGAAAACATCAGTGCCCTCTAGACTAGAACACAATATCTCAACTTATGTATCGCTTAACTTCCCCCAGCAAGGTTCCCACAATGCACGGCGTGACCATCAGCAAATGTCACGTAAATTAGAAGGTCAGAGACCCGATTACACCTCTGCGTATCAGGGGTTCTGAAACTATTTTCTAAGATGAACAATTTTCATTTGACTCATTGAGTACACTTTAAGAAGCAGTATAAGTCTCAGTGTCTATAACTGTAGCTTTTGGCATAACTGAATACATCCTGAAACTAAATATAAAAGTTTATCAATGTTTATGTGTTGCTTCCTTTTTGTGTGCACATCAAAGCCGTCACGAGCATTGAGCTGAGAACTGACTGGTCACGGAACACTCACCAGAACTGTCTGAAAAGCTGTGTCTTTTTCCCACATTGTCATTACTTACCAGAATGTGTTGGACGAATTTAAACAGCAGCATCGGCTTCCTGGCTCTCATCGGGTCTTTGACCACCCTCTTCCTCTTGTCCTCACCTGCTGCGGGGAACAGCAACGCCGTGATTCCCTTCTCAAACATGAACAAGACGATCAGGGACGAGTTTAGAAAGCACAGGTTTCTAGATCAGGTTCTGGGGAAGATTAAAGCTTCTGTCAGAAATTTAACCAGCAACAGCAGCCCTCACAGGGCAGTTATCTCACCCCGTTCCCAGGATACCCACTCGTCAGATACCCCACCTCACCGCCAACTGGACAACGTTTCGCAGACAGACAAACTGCAGCCAGACAGCCCTATCGCTTTTAGGGACTACGCAGTTAGTCTAGCTCTTCCAAATGTGATCTATTCCGAGACCATTGGTAAGGATATCTATCTATCTATCTATCTATCTATCTGCCTATCTATCTATCTATCTATCTATCTATCTGTCTATCTATCTATCTATCTATCTGTCTGTTTGTCTGTCTATCTGTCGGTCTGTTAACTAAATACCTACCTACTTCCTTATTTATATGCTTGTCTGTCTGTCTGTCCATCTGTCTGTCTATCTAATTCAGTGTTCCATTTTCCTTCATGATATTTCTAAACTGCACCCTACCAGATAATCTAATTCTCATCCATTAATTATAATTCTTGCAGCGAATACCCTGTAGATTCACCCTTGCTGGAGAGAAAACGAACGAACGAAATAACGTACACTATCTTCGAAGGGCCGTCTGACATTCTGCCCTTTGTCTTTTCACGTTGGCTGTGTTAACAAGCGCTCAGTTACTACAATAGATGCCTGATAAGCATAAATAAACTGACAAGCATTTACTGGGGGGACTGCGTGTTCTCAAAGTTAGACGTTCGCCTCGAGTGTTGGTGGTCGCGGGTTCGAATCGCACCAGAAATGACAGGGACTTTTTTTTCCGTGATCCTCCCAGGCATAAACGACTCTGGTGTCTAGCTAGTGAGACTGAACGTCCATGCGCATGTTAGAAGTTCCTTTGCAGCTGGATATCTCAAAAAGAGCAGGCTTTACGGCCGCTACCCCGGGGCAAATTATAGAGAGAAAAAACTAGCACGGAGATTTGTGCAGGGGCTTGGAGCGTCTATGTTGACTGTGACATCCTCTCTGAGGTAATAACTGGAATGTAGCGGTCGAGCAGACAGAGGAATGCACTGAGAGCAATGAAGCTATTCTGAGCAGCGAAGGAAATGACGACAAACATCCATACCAGTGTTTTGCTAACCTTTTTTTTTGGATGATGTCCCACCTCAACGTCCCAAAGATTTTGATGCCCCGCCTCAATGTTCCAAAGATTTTGATGCCCCGCCTCAATGTCCCAAAGATTTTGATGCCCCGCCTCAATGTCCCAAAGATTTTTATGCCCCGCCTCAATGTCCCAAAGATTTTGATGCCCCGCCTCAATGTTCCAAAGATTTTGATGCCCCGCCTCAATGTTCCAAAGATTTTGATGCCCCGCCTCAATGTTCCAAAGATTTTGATGTCCCGCCTCAAAGTCCCAAAGATTTTGATGTCCCGCCTCAATGTCCCAAAGATTTTGATGCCCCGCCTCAATGTCCCAAAGATTTTTATGCCCCGCCTCAATGTCTCAAAGATTTTTATGCCCCGCCTCAATGTCCCAAAGATTTTGATGCCCCGCCTCAATGTTCCAAAGATTTTGATGCCCTGCCTCAATGTTCCAAAGATTTTGATGCCCCGCCTCAACGTTCCAAAGATTTTGATGTCCCACCTCAATGTCCCAAAGATTTTGATGTCCCACCTCAATGTCCCAAAGATTTTGATGCCCCACCTCAATGTCCCAAACATTTTGATGCCCCACCTCAATGTCCCAAAGATTTTGATGTCCCACCTCAATGTCCCAAAGATTTTGATGTCCCACCTCAATGTCCCAAAGATTTTGATGCCCCACCTCAACGCCCCAAACATTTTGCTGCCTTCCCCCCTCTCCTCCCGTAGGACCTATGCCCCATGTTAAGAAACATTGACATACACAAAACTACATATTAACACATTTATTTGTGTAAAGGAACGAAGTGCGTGCTATGAAAAGAGCATGGAGTATGAGTTTTAGAAGATTCGGCTATATGACCTTTTGTCCTCAAAAAGTGTCTTTCCTTTTCTTCAAATTTACTTTTGCTAAATATTACTTCATTCACTTTTGTTTGAACAAATTTGGAAAGCGGTGTTCCTGAAAATTACAGCACGATTAGCAGCATAACAGCGGTAATACAGGTATATAAAAGGTAAAGGTAAAGGTAATCCTCTCATGCCTTAGAGGCACATAGGGATATGGTGTTAGTGCCCATATTTTCCTTGACCTGTCAGCACACTAATACAGCTATATACTGTAGCAGATACTGTAATAATAGTATCTGATGCATTGACAACAACGGTGGTGGTAGATATAATAGTTGTAAGTGTAGTAATGATGGTGGGGTTCTAGTAATACTGGTGATGGTGTTGGCAGCGGTAGCAATAATGTGAGCAATAACAGTGGTAGTAATAATGTGAGCAATAACAGTGGTAGCAATAATGTGAGCAATAACAGTGGTAGTAATAACTGTTCGAACTGCAGTCGCATAGTAGTTGTATCTGTAGTAGTAGTTGTGGTAATATCTGTAGTAGTAGTTGTGGTAATATCTGTAGTAGTAGTTGTGGTAATATCTGTAGTAGTAAATGTGGTAATATCTGTAGTAGTAGATGTTGTAATATCTGTAGTAGTAGTTGTGGCAGTAGTTGTGGTAGTAGTTGTAGTATTAGTTGTGGTAGCAGTAGTAGTAATAGTAGTAGTAGTAGTAGTAGTAGTAGTAGTAGTAGTAGTAGTAGTAATAGTAGTAACATTAGTAATAGTAGCAGCAGCAGCAATAGTAGTAGTAGTAGTAGTAGTAGTAATAGTAGTAGTAACAGTAGTAATAGTAGCAGCAGCAGCAATAGTAGTAGTAGTAATAGTAGTAGTGATAGTAGTAGTAATAGTACCAGTACTAGTAGATGTAGTAACGGAAGCAGAAATATTAGTTATAACAACAGAGTTAGCAGAGTATTAGTAGTAGCAGCAGCAGACGTAATGGTAGTAGTAGTAGTATAGTAGTAGTAGTAGTAGTAGTAGGAGTAGGAGGAGGAGTAGTAGTAGTAGTTGTAGCAGTAGTTGAAGAGTAGTAGTAGTAGTAGTAGTAATAGTAGTAGTAGTAGTAGTAGTGTAATGGTAGTAGTATAGTACTAGCAGTATAATAGTAGCTATCGTCGCATAATAGTACTAGTAGTAATAGTAGTATTAGTAATAATATTAGTATTGCATGTAGAACTAATAGTAGTATCAGTAGCAATAGTACTATTAATAGTCATATTAGTAGTATAGCAGTAGTAGTAGTAGTATTAATTAAAGTAGCGGGTAGCAGCAGGCTGATATTTTTCATAGCAATAGCATCAAAGATGGCTCTTTCCAGTCACATGACTTGATCGCTTTTCCGGAAAAAAAGTGGTTGAAGCTGGTAGCACTAAAAGTAGAAAACATGGTGTGTGTGTATACCACATTATTAACATCACTTTCAAAATTCAACTCGAAACATAGGAGTTTCTTGCCAGAGTTGGCAATATCTCTCACATGGAATTTACAATAGATCCTCTCCCGCGCAGAGGTTTTCAAACTATCTCGTGAAGCTCCCGGACTCAGCCACTGCTATCTCAGGCTCCGTGAGAAAAAATTTAAAATATTCTTTATTTGTTTTTCACATAATAAAAGATCGTCAGTAAATTGTATTATCAATTATTGTTTTAAATCCAAGTAAAGGATAATAGTAAATAACTATAAGCTTATTTAATTTTGTTTTTCATTTTGCATGCTGAACTTTTTGCAAAGGGAAATAGATTGTAAGATATATTTTTCTTCATTATTTTTTTAAGTATTATATTCTAAAGGACTTTCAAATTTAACCGTCTTTATTGAAAGTTTAAGATATTATCGAATTTAATCGACTTTACTGAAAGTTTATGAGGACTGCAGCGTGTAATTTTTATGGAGCAAAAACTCCTTCTTCCTAAAATTTGGGAACCTCTGCCGCAGAGAACCTCTTCGTGATATCAGACCTCGTCAGTTAAGGTCCGTAGCTGTCCTTTTTGTCTTTCTAGTGTCTCACTCCTCCCCTTTTGTTCTATCTACTCTCACAATGTGCCCCGCCCCCCCCCCCAACCATACACATACATATTGTCAGTCGCTTTCACTCCTTGACTAGTAGTTTCCATTTAACAAAGACGACGAAGTCGCTAACTCCGTAGCTCGTAAACAAACAAAAGCCAAATACATAAGTATGAAAAACTGTGCATTCGATTATCTAGTGTTTCAAAAAAAAACTTGGTTTTTTTTCTCCTTTTCGTACGCAAAAAAAAAAAATGCTATTCAAGTATAACATGTAAAATACCTGTAACAAATGAAGAATTCGGACTCTTATACTATCATGAATAGTTAAAACGATTTTTTTTAAAAATAAAAACAAATTCAGTGTAGATAAAAAGTTTTGTTCTGTAGCTGTACGTTTGTAATTTTAAACTTCTGTTGCTGCTAAAAACTGGCATTGCGTCATTTCCTGTTAAAGCGAAGCAGACATGATATTTCATTACAAAAAAATATTCATTTGTCGCAGATGGTGTTCGGAGGACGAAATCAGCCTGGACTTTAAATTATTTTCATTTTCTTATATTATCAGTTTCGTTTTTCTTTGCGCCAGATGAAGTAGTCTATAGACGTTACAGTCAGCGAAATGTGAGAAAGAATTATGTGTTACTGGTTAGTTCGACCCTGTCATTACTGCAATTAATTAAATTCAGAGAACTTAGGCTCTTCAATATTATTTTCATTCGGTTCTTTTTCTCATGAAATTCCTGCCTTGTATTCTCATAACATTCCGTCCTATTCTCTGTTTATGCCGTCTGTTTCAAAACATTTCCATCCTATCCTCTGTTGTCATAACATTCCCTTTCTTTTCCCTGTTATCGTGGCATTCCCGTCCTATTCTCTGTTGTCATAATATTCCGATTCCGTCTTCTGTTTATATTGTGTGTTATAATATTCTCGTTTTACCCTCTGTTTATGTAGTCTGCTGTCATAACATCTCCCGATTATCCTCTGTTTCAACCAAGTGGTGTTATAATATTCCTCTTTTATCATCTGTTTCTGTCATCGGTTGTCATAACATTCCCGTGCTATTCTCTGTTTATACCACTGTTTTTAGGAACCTCACACACACTTTATGTATCAAACGTTTATTTCTGTTTTCTTCTTGTGCTGAGAAGGATTAATATTTGAGATATCTTTGTTCAGATGTTTCCTATAGCACACAAGGTCCGACTTTTAATAATGAGACTAATTACATAAAAAAATAAATAAAAAACAGTTGAAGATATAACCTGTGTTTTATTCAAAGTAAGCCTTTGTGCATTGATACAGCGAGTGGAACGATCTAACAAACACTGGAACAACCTCTGCAGTTCTTCTGTTGGTATGGCCCTTAAACTCGATGTTACGGCCCTTTGTATGTCATCAGTATCGTCAAAGAAGCGTTCTTTCAATGGTAACTTTAAGTTTGGAAATAGAAAATAATCGCAGGGAGACAAATCTTGGGAATAGGGTGGATGGTTGAGAACACACACTTTTTTTTGGGCCATAAATTTTTGTACAACAACCGCCCTGTGGGCCGGTGCATTATCATGAAGAAGGAAAAAACTGCCAGGTGTTGAATACTTGGGTCGGACTCAGAGAATCCTTTTAATAGGCGTTTCAAAATACTTAAATAAACTTTGAAAGTGACAATCTGTCCATCTGAAATAAATTCTTCGTGAATAACTCCTTTGCTGTCATACAAGCACACCAACATTGTCTTCACTTTCGACTTCTGAAGACGGAATTTTTTGTTTGCCTTTTGGTGATGATGATGATTTCCACAGAGCAATTTGAGGTTTAGTTGTAGGATCATAGTGGACAATCCTTGTTTGATCCTCTGCAACAATCAAATTTAAGAAATGTTTATTTCTGCGACACGTTTTGATGATGTCTTTTGCGTGCTCAACACGCTGGTGTTTTTGAAACATCAGGCAACGAATGTGGTAGAAACCGGCAAGCAACTTTTTTCTTGCCCAAATCTTCCACTAAAATGTTACCAACGGTCTCTCAGTTAACACCAAAACTCATTTTCCATCGTCAAGCAACTTGTATCCGTTCTCTAACTGTTGCAATGTTGCAATGAGTTCCTCATTAAGAACAGAAATTGAGCGCCCATGTCTAGTTGAATTTGTAATTGTTTCCACACCACTTTTAAATCGTGAATACCACTGCACAAGATTAACAGTTATCCCTATAAACTTGTCGCATCAATTCAACTGTTTCGGTGGCACCTTTTCCGAGTTTTGAACAGAATTTAATGTTAGCTATTTTGCTCCATGCTGACTATGTAACAATGCTCCACTAACTAGGTCAACAAAATGGCGGCTTGTTTGTCGTATGCTTATCGGCGGCGATGAAAAGTTGCCAGATCATAGATGAAGGTTGCCTCTTTGGACTCCGTGCTTTGCTTCATAGATGGCATTTTTGTCTTGGCCATAATAAAATCAGTCTCATTACTTATTTGTCGGCCTTGTATAACTGAGTGTTTGTAAACTTTAATCGTAACATTTTGTCGAAAGTCGATGTCAATTAGCGGTTGTAAAGGCTCATTCCCAGCCTTTACTTCAGTTTATAATTCCTAGCTCTCTTTTGCTTTTTTTTTATCTTCCGTGGCTTTCACTAAGTTGTGTAGTATGTGAGGATTCATCCAGTCTAATGTAAGAAGTACTGCTTGATATGAAATTATCAGGATAACTTTTACTCCATTTTCCAACTTATTTTCAATCATCTCCTGGGTTTTGTTGTTTGGGATGTGGCTGTCACCAGTTTTTGCTATGCGCTCCAACCATCTTCTGCTGCTGACTGTTATCACCATGAGCTGAGGTGCAGGGCGCTGTGGAAACCTCAGAGTTTGTCTTGCCACTGGATGTTCATTGTTTTTACGAAGAGAGTGAAGCTGCTTTTGTTTCGTCGTTTCTTGAAAACGCCTGTTTTCACTTGTTTAAGATCCTTTTTTTTGTATATGAATGTTAATCGCACAAGTTTCATATATCAGAAAAGTTGTTTTTATAGTTAACATTCTACACAGGTTTCATTTATCAGAGAATTTGTTTTTAGAGTTAACATTCTACACAGGTTTCATATATCAGAACATTTTGTTTTCAGAGTTAACATTATGTTGTTCCGTAACTGTTTTCCTGAGACCACCACACGTGTTTGTTGCCTTTTCTATTCGTATACTGATGTTTTTGTCTTGGGAGGTACCATAATATCAGACCCAAAATGGCTGAACCTTTCCATTGACTGAAGTAACGTTATACTGTAGCTGCATCTGAAAACTCGGATTAAATTTTGTCTTTGAGAACAAAACCTACCGAGAGTAGCAATTAACATTTTCAAAAGTTCAGAAAGAGAACAATTCAAGGTGTGTTGACAATTTTTTAGACAAAGACTTGCGATGGCCTATCAGTCAGCTTATATTAAACTGACCTAAATAGGTCGCTGGTCTGCACTTAGCAGGTGCTGTTTTCAGGATACACAAACAACCATCTGGTAACAGTTCCTGAGCTCTTTTGTAGCTTGGTTTATTGTTAGCCCCAACAGCGCTGACAACAGAAAGAAACTCATCGAAAACAACTGGCTTCTGTTGTTTTCATGTGAAATTAATATTAGAAACATCATCATATTTGGCCGGCCCATCCTTGATAGCAGATCATAAATATGGAACAGTTGGAAGCAGCGTGGCTGCGATGACCTGGGCGTATTGGCCAGGCCCGGCCTTGTAGAGACAGGATAAATCTTGCGTGAGAGCTGTCCAAATAATGAACTTATGTCCAAATATTGAATGTTTTTGCATAGATTCGACTGTGTCATGTTTGTCAAATCGTGTAAGATGTATCAGACATCTCAAATATCTTCAGTCCTTGTTCTTCTCTGTTACTGCCCATATTTTCTTTGATCCGTCAGCTTACTAGAGGGCGCTGTGGTTAGTTTTAAGCCTGGCAGCCTTTCCTTTTCCAGCTTCAGAAGGACCCAGGTACTTATTTCGACAGCATTTTAGCTATGGCGTCTCCAGCAAGAATCGAACCACCAACCTTCGCCACAAGAGACGAGCGCTCTAACAACTTCGAACTCATGAAGGGCGGTACACTGTGAACCATATGGACTAACTCATTTTATTTCTCCCCTTTCATATCTTCTCTTTCTCTTTTCTCGTCTGTCTGTTTTGTCTGTCTTCTTCCACCAGATTATAATCATATCATTAGGTATGGCAATGTGGCGTCAGGTCAAGGAAAACCTACGATGGGTGATTGACAAGTTCGCGGCCTAAGGTACAACGAATTATTTGTGGACAACTTTTTTTGGGTTATTTCTCAACATAGTCCCCTTGCAAGTTTATGCACTTAGTCTAGCGATCCTGGAGCATACGGATCAGCATCTTGTGCCAGTAGAAAGTGGTCTACAGCATGAATTACGTCATCATCTGAAACAAATTTCTGACCACTGAGCTCCTTTTTTTAGATTGGTAAACAGGTAATAGTCTGAAGGGGCCAAATCTGGGGAATAAGGAGGATATTTAAGAAGGTGGAACCCGCATTCATGAATGGCAGCCATTGCCACCACCGACTTGTGAACTGGAGCATTGTCTTGCTGAAAGATGACTCCTCTCCTCAGTTTCCTTCGACGCTTTTCCTTCAGTTTGACCCGCAGTTGCTTCACAAGATTACCGTAATAGGCCCCGGTGACGGTTCTGCCCTTTTGAAGATAGTCTACCAATAGCACATCTTCTGAATCCTTAAAGATAGAAGCTATCACTTTGCCTGCAGACAGAACCACCCTTGCTTTCTTTGGAGGTAGGGATCCATTTTGTTTCCACTGCTTTGACTGTTCTTTTGTTTCTGGTTGAAAATGATGAACCCAAGTCTCACCTATAGTCACAAATTGCTGAAGAAACATTTCAAGATCTGCAGAAAAATGACCAAGATTGTCTCTTGACATGTTGAGACGCTGTAGTTTGTGATCAGCTCCAAGATGTTTCGGGACCCATCGAGCAGAAACATTTGTCATTTGAAGATCATTGTGAATAATGGCATGAACACGTTGCTGGGAGATCCCCAGTTCAGTAGTAATGTACCGCTCAGTTAGTCGTCGATCCTCCATTATCATGTCATGGATTCTTCCGGTGGTTTCTTCGGTGGTTACCGTTCTTGATATTCCTGGATGGGTATCATCTTCCAGACTCTCCCTTCCATGTTTGAATTGAGCTACCCATTTCTTCACTGTACTGTAAGAAGGGGCACTCTCCCCTAGACTCTCCACCATATCTTCATGGATCTCCTTCGATGATAAGCCTTTGATGCAGAGGTAGCGAATATCTCGATGAGAAATTTTATCCATTTTCTCAATTTCTGCCACCCCTTACTATTTCAGTAGCCTGTAAAAAATTGGTTTCAGTTAATTTCTTGAAACTTGGTGTTTAATCTTACATTAACCTGATCTACAAATGCACCTAATATCAACTGTATGTTTCAAGTATATGTACCTTCGGCCGCGAATTTATCAATCAATATCATCAGGTATGGTAATGTGCCGTCAGGTTAAGGAAAACATATATCATCAGGTATAGTGATGTGCCTTCAAGTTAAGGAAAACATATATCATCAGGTATGGTGATGTGCCTTCAAGTTAAGGAAAACATATATCATCAGGTATAGTGATGTGCCGTCATGTTAAGGAAAACATATATCATCAGGTATAGTGATGTGCTGCCAGGTTAAGGAAATTAGGAACACTAACAGTACATTATTATATGCCTCATTACAAATGAGTAAGGCTTCTTAATTAGTTCGTGCGATTTGTTGTCTGGTTTTTCCAATCCATTTCCTTTCTCACAGTCTGCCCGTCATGATTTCGATTAAACATAAACAGCGATAAAAACATTCATCACCCAATCGTGAAAAGGAGACGAAAGAAACTATTCTGGGGCCAACAAATAAAGATGATTCCTGGGAAAATTTATCTGCCTCATTTCCAAACAAATATTATGTGTCTGCTGCAGGAGATGAGCACTCCAGGGAGGGTTTGATATCCTCTCATCGCGGCGAGAGTCCCATTAAACAAACCCAGAGATATTACTCTGGTCCAGGCACTAGTGAACTTTGAGACATTCTGAACCTGGTATTATGCTCACAGCTAGCGAGCTCCACACAATTCTGGAAACATCCTTACAAGATATTAATCAAACATTCTTTGATTCGATTATAAGACGCCATCGACTGAAAGACGCGTCTACGTTTTAGATATGCATTTGTTTGAAAATAAAAATACATCGACACCAGGACATTTATTAAGAAAAATAATAAAAGAGTAAATAACTTACGTGTTCTGTGTTTTATTGCGAGATACAACTTTTTTTTTAAAAATCTCTTTACCGAAAGAAATTTTATTTCCCCCAAACTTGCTTCGATTTGATGTCTGATACTCAAGACAGTAAACGAGGACAGTTGCAACCTGAACGGCCGTAACAAGGCTGTTGTTTAGGATCAGCATAACGAGATATAGAAATTAGGGAACTTCGTAATGACTGGAAAATTCAATGAAAAACAACGAAGAAGAGGGAGGCCAGGATAAAAAAAATATCTCAGTGGACTGATAAAGTGGGATAAAAACAGGAAAATATTTCATTTGATCGGAAACATCAAAGATCGCACAAGACGAGAAGCGCGATCGTCAACGATATCCAGCACGGTAGTCTGTGCCATTTGCATATCTCAGGTTGTTCAGTTTGTATCCAGTCGTTTGGGCTATATCGTGTAGATGTCACAGTCTTAATAGCAAAGAATGAACAAAGAACTGCAAGAATTTGCTGGACGTGATAGTAAAAGAAAGTGCAAGCAGGGGCACTGCCTAGAACAAGAAGCTATGGCTGTCTGAAAAAAACAAAAAAGCGATTCCTGAACATACTCATAAAATAACAGTAAATAGCACAATGCTGAAACAGTTGGACACATTTAGACGCCTGAGGATACTAGTGACCTCAGATGGAAGATGCCTAACTGAGATAAAGAGCAGAATAATGCAAGCTAAAACGATGTTTCAGAAAATGAAAAGTATTATGTGTAATAAATCACTGTCATTGGAAGTAAGGAAAAGTGTACTGAGTGCTACGCTGAGCACGTTTCATTTTATGGTCAGTCGCTAATGAAGTGCAACACCAAATGGAAGCCACTGAAATGTGGTTCCTTAGAAGGATGCTAAGAATGTCACGGGCAGCAAAAACATCAAATGAGGAGATTCTGAGAGGGGCTGGAGAGACGAGACAAACAAGAACAAAAGTCAGAAAAAGACGCTCCAAATTCATAGGACACGTTCTATGGCGAGGTAAGATATATTATATTGTGACAACAGGAAAGCCAAGAGGGCAATTAAGATCGAGTTAGAGGGGAAACTGTGGGCGGACTAACAAGAAGGCACAGAGAGAGAACCCCGGCACAGCTTATACCGGAACAGAGAGAGAGAGAACCCTGGGACAGCTTATACTGGAACAGAGAGAGGGAACCCCGGCACAGCTTATACTGGAAGAGAGAGAGAACCCCGGCACAGCTTATACCGGAACAGAGAGAGAACCCCGGCACAGCTTATACCGGAACAGAGAGAGAACCCCGGCAGAGCTTATACCGGAACAGAGAGGGTGAACGCCAGCACAGCTTATACCGGAACAGAGAGGGGGAACGCCGGCACAGCTTATACCGGAACAGAGAGAGAGACTACCGGCCCAGCTTTTACCGGAACAGAGAGGGAGAACGCCGGCACGGCTTATACCGGAACAGAGAGAGAAAACCCCAGCACAGCTTATACTCAGCATTAGGAAAAGAGAGGGAGAACCCCGGCACAACTTATACTCAGCACTAGGAACAGAGAGAGAGAGAACCCCGCCACAGCTTATACTCAGCACTAGGAACAGAGAGAGAGAGAGAGAACCCCCCACAGCTTATATCAGCACTAGGAACAGAGAGAGAACCCGGCCACAGCTTATACTCAGCACTAGGAACAGAGAGAGAACCCCGCCACAGCTTATACTCAGCACTAGGAACAGAGAGAGAACCCCGCCACAGCTTATACTCAGCACTAGGAACAGAGAGAGAGAGAGAACCCGGCCACAGCTTATACTCAGCACTAGGAACAGAGAGAGAGAACCCCGCCACAGCTTATACTCAGCACTAGGAACAGAGAGAGAACCCCGCCACAGCTTATACTCAGCACTAGGAACAGAGAGAGAGAGAGAGAACCCGGCCACAGCTTATACTCAGCACTAGAACAGAGAGAGAGAACCCCGCCACAGCTTATACTCAGCACTAGGAACAGAGAGAGAACCCCGCCACAGCTTATACTCAGCACTAGGAACAGAGAGAGAACCCGGCCACAGCTTATACTCAGCACTAGGAACAGAGAGAGAACCCCGCCACAGCTTATACTCAGCACTAGGAACAGAGAGAGACCCCGCCACAGCTTATACTCAGCACTAGGAACAGAGAGAGAACCCCGCCACAGCTTATACTCAGCACTAGGAACAGAGAGAGAACCCCGCCACAGCTTATACTCAGCACTAGGAACAGAGAGAGAACCCCGCCACAGCTTATACTCAGCACTAGGAACAGAGAGAGAACCCCGCCACAGCTTATACTCAGCACTAGGAACAGAGAGAACCCCGGCACAGCTTATACCGGAACAGAGAGAGAACCCTGGCACAGCTTATACCGGAACAGAGAGAGAGAACTCCGGGACAGCTTATACCGGAACAGAGAGAGAACTCCGGCACAGCTTATACCGTAACAGAGAGAGAACCCCGGCACAGCTTATACCGGAACAGAGAGAGAACCCCGGCACAGCTTATACCGGAACAGAGAGGGTGAACGCCAGCACAGCTTATACCGGAACAGAGAGGGGGAACGCCGGCACAGCTTATACCGGAACAGAGAGAGAGACTACCGGCCCAGCTTTTACCGGAACAGAGAGGGAGAACGCCGGCACGGCTTATACCGGAACAGAGAGAGAAAACCCCAGCACAGCTTATACTCAGCATTAGGAAAAGAGAGGGAGAACCCCGGCACAACTTATACTCAGCACTAGGAACAGAGAGAGAGAGAACCCCGCCACAGCTTATACTCAGCACTAGGAACAGAGAGAGAGAGAGAGAACCCGGCCACAGCTTATACTCAGCACTAAGAACAGAGAGAGAACCCGGCCACAGCTTATACTCAGCACTAGGAACAGAGAGAGAACCCCGCCACAGCTTATACTCAGCACTAGGAACAGAGAGAGAACCCCGCCACAGCTTATACTCAGCACTAGGAACAGAGAGAGAGAGAGAGAACCCGGCCACAGCTTATACTCAGCACTAGGAACAGAGAGAGAGAACCCCGCCACAGCTTATACTCAGCACTAGGAACAGAGAGAGAACCCCGCCACAGCTTATACTCAGCACTAGGAACAGAGAGAGAGAGAGAGAACCCGGCCACAGCTTATACTCAGCACTAGGAACAGAGAGGAGAGAGAACCCCGCCACAGCTTATACTCAGCACTAGGAACAGAGAGAGAACCCCGCCACAGCTTATACTCAGCACTAGGAACAGAGAGAGAACCCGGCCACAGCTTATACTCAGCACTAGGAACAGAGAGAGAACCCCGCCACAGCTTATACTCAGCACTAGGAACAGAGAGAGAACGCCGCCACAGCTTATACTCAGCACTAGGAACAGAGAGAGAACCCCGCCACAGCTTATACTCAGCACTAGGAACAGAGAGAGAACCCCGCCACAGCTTATACTCAGCACTAGGAACAGAGAGAGAACCCCGCCACAGCTTATACTCAGCACTAGGAACAGAGAGAGAACCCCGCCACAGCTTATACTCAGCACTAGGAACAGAGAGAGAACCCCTCCACAGCTTATACTCAGCACTAGAAAAAGAGAGAGAACCCCGCCACAGCTTATACTCAGCACTAGGAACAGAGAGAGAGAGAGAGAACTCCGCCACAGCTTATACTCAGCACTAGGAACAGAGAGAGAGAGAGAACCCCACCACAGCTTATACTCAGCACTAGAAACAGAGAGAGAGAGAGAGAACCCCGCCACAGCTTATACTCAGCACTAGGAACAGAGAGAAGAGAGAGAACCCCACCACAGCTTATACTCAGCATTAGGAAAAGAGAGAGAGAGAACCCCGCCACAGCTTATACTCAGCACTAGGAACAGAGAAGAGAGAGAACCCCCCACAGCTTATACTCAGCACTAAGAACAGAGAGAGAGAACCCCGCCACAGCTTATACTCAGCACTAGGAACAGAGAGAGAGAACCTCGCCACAGCTTATACTCAGCACTAAGAACAGAGAGAGAGAACCCCACCACAGCTTATACTCAGCACTAGGAACAGAGAGAGAGAACCTCGCCACAGCTTATACTCAGCACTAGGAACAGAGAGAGAGAACCTCGCCACAGCTTATACTCAGCACTAGGAACAGAGAGAGAGAACCTCGCCACAGCTTATACTCAGCACTAGGAACAGAGAGAGAGAACCTCGCCACAACTTATACTCAGCACTAGGAACAGAGAGAGAGAACCTCGCCACAGCTTATACTCAGCACTAGGAACAGAGAGAGAACCCCGTCACAGCTTATACTCAGCAATAAGAACAGAGAGAGAACCCCGCCACAGCTTATACTCAGCACTAGGAACAGAGAGAGAGAGAGAGAGAGAACCCCGCCACAGCTTATACTCAGCACTAGGAACAGAGAGAGAGAGAGAACCCCGCCACAGCTTATACTCAGCACTAGGAACAGAGAGAGAGAGAGAGAGAGAGAACCTCGCCACAGCTTATACTCAGCACTAGGAACAGAGAATTATGGAAATCCATGATCGCCAATGGCGTCGGCAGGGCAACAGATAGATAGAAATAACAAATGAGTGATGTGATATGGTTTTCATCATATCCAGTTCACTGACCTGTACAGATGTGGTTTCCCGTAAACACAAGTAGCTTTGTTCCCATAACTTTAAAACCGTAATTTTAGGACAGGTTAGTTCCGATACATAACAGTTTTAATGTATTGTGTTTCAGTACTCCTGTGTCTCAAGTCAGCAGTCACGTGCAGAGGTCAGCAGTAACAGAAATACAATACTCAGCTTTCGCAGCACTTGTGTAAACAATCACGAAGCGACAGTACAACTGGCAACTTTTATCATATAAATACATCTGGCAAATCAGACTTTAAATGTCCAGTTTAAAATGGCCTTGGGGCCATAACACTGAACTCAAAGCAGTTTGCTTGTCGGTGCTGAAAATCATACTTCATCTTTTGGTTGTTGTGGTTTTGATTTTTACTTTTTATTTTATAAAATCTGTAAACATATCAAACTAAACATTAAATGCCAACTTCTCCTTCGGTCTCGTCGACAAAAAAAAAAAAATGAAAGTAAACACAGAAAATATCACATTTGGATTTTAACCATTTTTTTAAAGCTAAAGTTAAAGACAGAAAAAAAATGCCATACTCTATTAAACAACTGTTTTCGCGTTTATATTTTTTGATGTTTTCTGTTTTGATGTCTTGCCATTAGGCCTTAGAACAACTTCAGTCATCTAATATTGTTGCATGCTTTTTGAGCTAGTATCAGTTTAAGATCTGTCTAATAGAAACAGGAGTGGTCGGATTGATTACGGTGTTAGTTCTCGGACTGTAAGTCGTGGGGTTTTTCCCTGCTCACCGCAGCTTTCATTCGTCAAAGTCCACCCCCCCTCCCCCGTACATGCAATGCGCTATCCTTGTTGTGGGGTGGGGGGAACAGGGGCTGCAGAACTTCAGTATTTGTCCAGAGTCAGAGAGAGTGACCTTTTAAATGCATATATGCGCTCACATACGGGTGGGAAATGGTGGTAAAGTTATGCTTTGTCTCAAAACCACATCTTGGAATCCAAACATGAATCTCCATGGGCTAACAGAAAATTTGCATTTGTTTTTAAAAAGGAAAAAAAAAGCAGCAAATGTACAGACGGAGCCCCATTTGATTGATTGATTGATTGATCGACTGATTGATTGATTGATTGATTGATTGATTGATTGATTGGAGGTTGAATCATCGCAGTTAAGACATTCTCATACCTGCTCCTCCGTGCATCCCAGTGACCAGTTTAAAGTGTGTGTACTGTCCCCTGTCTTGCGTTGACTGCGGGTTCATCACTTCAGTCCACAAAGGGAGCTTATCCTTCCCTCGCCTTGCTTCATCCCTATTTCCTTCGGTCTGTGAATGTAAAGTTTATTTCCCCCCCCCCCTTTCTCAACGCTTCATCTCCGCACAGTTTGTACATAACAGCCTTTGACATGTCCGACATCTCCATCGTCAGCATATCTTGTGTGCCCATCCAACTGGTCGGCCTGCTCATTACCATGTACTCCTCAGTGCCCGGGACAGTAGACCCTTGTGAGGCTTGCAACTTGAAAGAGCGCAAGTAGGTTGGCCCATTCCCTGGCTAAGCTGACAATCAATCGTTTCAATCTTCTCTATAGCATTATACCTATTATGTACTATGGTTTTATATTGTTTTTCTATTGCCTTAACTTTCCGTAACAGCTCTCTATCTAGTTCTTTGTTTTTAGCTGCTACCTTTAACCTCTTTAGCCTGATTCTCACTTTTTCTACAACTGGGATGCGGTCACTGTTGCAGTCTGCGCTTGGTCTTGTTTTCACAAATATTAATAATATCCGTGAAAAAAAAAAAGAGTTTGTTGTACGTAGAAAATGTTATAACACAGCATTAAGTGCGAGCCTTGATACTGTTTCCTGCGTGAATGTCTCTCACCCTTTGGCGACTATAAGTTGGATGAAACCAGACACCACCTATATGGGATCAATCTTATGACCTTACTCGGATCTCCGTGTGTTTCGTTTGTTTTAGAAAAGTTGCTCATGCTTAAAAAAATTAATACATACATAAATAAATGCTACCTCAGTTACAAAGCCAGATGTGTATACTTCGCTGTGTGAATTGTTACAGTTATCGTATCTGCAACAGCTAGCTCAGGTATAGGTATCTTTTAGGACCATTGGAGATCGGCTGGATGCCGTATTTTTGGGCGGATCTGCAGGTCAGATGATTTTCTGTGGCGGGCTGGATCCTGCCCGCGGGCTGTAAGTTGTGGATCTCCAGTATGAAGGCATAAATTGGAAATAGCGCTGTTAGTGCTCATATTTCTCTTGACCTGACAGCATGTTAGCTTGTGATGTGATCAGCGTCATGTCTGTCTGATTTTTACTTTCCTGTACTGACAGAACATTAGCGTGTGATATGATCAGCGCCAAGTCTGTCTGACTTTTACTTTCCCGTAGACAGAACATTAGCGTGTGATATGATCAGCGCCAAGTCTGTCTGACTTTTACTTTCCTGTACTGACAGAACATTAGCGTGTGATATGATCAGCGCCAAGTCTGTCTGACTTTTACTTTCCTGTACTGACAGAACATTAGAGTGTGATATGATCAGCGCCAAGTCTGTCTGACTTTTACTTTCCTGTACTGACAGAACATTAGAGTGTGATATGATCAGCGCCAAGTCTGTCTGACTTCTACTTTCGCAGCACCAGATGCCGTCGGTTACTCCTTCTAAAACTGGGTGAATATGACGCTTCCCATGGGTTCTGAACCACTGGCCGCTGCGTGAGAGACGACCGCACTAACAGTTCCGCCACTCAGGGGCCACAAACTCTGATACAGTGAGCATTTATTCGATTACGCCAGAGGTTCTCAACCTTTATAAGGTCGCAGATAATTCCCCACATTCCTCCCTGTTTTTTCCCCGACACTTTATATTAAATTACAAACTCTCCAGATATTTGCGCTGGTCTGGAGTCCTTGTGACGCACACAAAGTGAAAAGTAAACGTGTGTCGATCTATAGCTATCACACCGGGCCTCTCCCGATCCTTCGTGGACACTATCTAACCATTCACAGAACCCACGTGACTCTTCGCCAACCCCTATATGACCAAATGGACTATATCCCCACATTACCCCAACGTGGACCTCCTCATGACCCTTCGCGTGTCCCAGGTTGGGAGCTAATGGACTAATTCATTTTCAGAAGGGCAGAATGTCAGACGGGCCTGCGTGCCCAATTCTTAACCCTTTTGAAATAAAGATCAATCAATCAATCAATCAGCCCGGTTACGCCACAGACACCACAACCTCCCACTAGCAACTATATGCCTTCTTTAATAACTGTTTTACAACTCACTGCTCAAACCTCCATTTCTTGCTAACAACTCACTGCTCCATCTATGAAAACATTTTATTGGTAAAAACCAAAATGGCCGCATGTAGATGACAGATCCCTGGTTTTGCATCATGTCTGCGTCAAGTTAGCTGATATTCGGCGATTTATTCAGCCTGTTTCTGCTCTAGTACCCACCCATTTTCAGTTATGTTCTATGACCAGCGCCAGATTATAGTCATCATATATACAAAGATAAGAAGTATTCGCCTTATGTAACTGGACAGTTTCTCAGCTCTACACGTTAAGCGATGTTTACGTCACTGAGACTAGTGTTTTGTTACATAACCTGGCGGTATTTAATGTTACCATTTATTTCTGTACAATTATTTCGATTTTTTTTTGTTTTCTTTGGTTTTTTTTTTTGTACTTCGGAGAATTTTTACGTAAATCCTGAATTATGTGTATCGTATCTTTTTAGTAGTAGTAGTAGTAGTAGTAGTAGTAGTAGTAGCAGCAGCAGCAGCAGTAGCAGTAGCAGTAGCAGTAGCAGTAGTAGTAGTAGTAGTAGGAGTAGTAGTAGTAGTAGCAGCAGTAGCAGTAGCAGTAGCAGTAGCAGTAGTAGTAGTAGTAGTAGTAGTAGTAGGACTAGTAGTAGTAGTAGTAGTAGTAGCAGCAGTAGCAGTAGCAGTAGCAGTAGTAGTAGTAGTAGTAGTAGGAGTAGCAGCAGTAGCAGTAGCAGTAGTAGTAGTAGTAGTAGTAGTAGCAGTAGCAGTAGTAGTAGTAGTAGTAGTAGTAGTAATCGTAGTAGTAGTAGTAGTAGTAGTAGTAGGAGTAGCAGCAGTAGCAGTAGCAGTAGCAGTAGTAGTAGTAGTAGTAGTAGTAGTAGTAGTAGTAGTAGTAGTAGTAGTAGTAGCAGCAGCAGTAGCAGTAGCAGTAGTAGCAGCAGCAGCAGCAGCAGTAGTAGTAGTAGTAGTAGTAGTAGTAGTAGTAACAGCAGCAGCAGTAGCAGTAGTAGTAGCAGCAGCAGCAGCAGCAGCAGTAGTAGTAGTAGTAGTAGTAGTAGTAGTGGTGCTTCGTCGCATGCCACAGTGGAAAGTTAGTTGAGGAAAGAGCTGGTTATGTGACACCACAGCCTGCAGTTTGAAGATGGAAATCGAAGCTGCCACTGCTACAGTTACTTGGCTGCCAGGACAGCACATACACCGCGCTGCCAGGACAGCACATACACCGCGCTGCCAGGACAGCACATACACCAGGACTGCCTTGTTGGGGACTTCTAAAGGATGCTCTGTAAGATCGACACGAGCACAACGGAATATGCTTAAAGACTATTCAGCAAACATCTATCGAAATCCTACTTACAGATAAACGACACGCTAAACAGGGGTGGATGACAGAAGAAATTTTGCAACTAATGGATTGGAGAAGAAGTCTTAAGGAAGATAAAGATGAATATGACAAAATAAATAAAGAAATAAGACACAAATACAATAAAGCTAAAGAAGAGTGGCTAAATGAGAAATGTAGTGAAATAGAGACACACCATCATGGAAACACAAGAGATATGTACAAACAAATAAAGGAGTTAACAAACAAAAGGGCATACCACAAGACTGGTTGCCTGAAGTCAAAGGAGGGGCATACAATAATGGACAGAGATGAAATAATGGTACGATGGTGCGAATACATTTGAGAACTCTATGAGGACAATAGAGGCGAAATAGATATACGAAATAATAATGAAGGGCTTCCCATATTAAAAACAGAATGGGAAGAAGCCATCAGACACATGAAGATAAACAAAGCACCAGGACCAGATAAAATCAATAAACGAAGAACTGGAAGCATTAGGACAGCTTGGAATAGAAATAATTACCAGATTGCTGAATGACATCTGTGACAGTAATTATGTCCCATCAGAACTATTGCAATCAGTTTTCATTGCCCTACCAAAGAAACAAAGTGCAATTGAATGTGAAGACCATCGAACCATTAGTCTTAATTTTTACCAAAATCCTGCTTCGTATTGTCATGAGAAGAGTCAGGGGCAAAATAAAACCAGAAATTCCTGAAGAATAGTGTGGCTTCGTCGAAGAAAAAGCCACAAGTGAAGCCATATATATATATATATGTATATATATATATATATATATATATATATATATATATATATAACATTGATGGAAAGATCAATAGAAATAAAGACAAACCTATACTTATGCTTCATAGACTACTGTAAAGCTTCGATAAAGTGAGATGCACAGAAATTATAAGAATGCTGGAAGACATCAGCATAGATAGGAAAGATCTGAAACTCATCAAAAACATATACTGGCAATAATCAGCAGTATGAAGGTTGAGAACCAAATAGGAGCATTCCAAGACATAAAATTGGGAGTGAGACAAGGATGTGTCCTATCTCCTGACCTCTTCTCCTTGTACAGGAAAACATAATGAGAAATATAGAGAGCTTGCCAGGAATATCAACTGGCTGGTACAATCTTAATAACTTTAGATATATAGACAAACACAGTTGTGATTGCTAAAAGTGAAGGGGAGCTACAGGCTCTTCTGGACATGGTGGTTCGTGAAAGTAAAAATAAAGGTCTCAGCCTGAACAAAAAGAAGACTGAAGTGATGGTCATCTCAAAAAAAAGAATACCACCTAAATGTTGCATTACCATCGATGGCACAGAGCTGAAATAAGTTGATAGTTTCGAGTACTTATGAACAATTATAACAGCTGATGGGAAATGTCACAACGAAATAAAAAGCAGACGTGCTCAGGCCAAGTCAGCATTCCATAAAATGAGAAACATCTTGTGCAACAGACCCATATCAATGGAAACAAGATTCCGAGTACTTAAATGTTACATCGAGCCAATTTTGTTTTATAGATGTGAAGCATGGTCCATGAATAAGAGAATACAACGAGAAATGGAGGCCATGGACACTGGTTCATAAGAAGAATGTTGAAGGTATCATAAACAGCTAAGAAAACCAACGAAGAAGTCTTAAGAGGGGCTGGAGTTAAAAGATCAGAGGCAGACAAGCGAGATTTGTAGGACATTTTCTGAGAAGAGGAAAATTGGAACACATTGTGGCAAGTGGAGAAATTGAGGGAAGAAGAGACAGAGGAAGAGAGAGAAAGAGAAGTTATTGGATGGGCTGTCAGTATGGCTAGGAAGAAAGTCACAGACGGATCTCAAAATCAAGTCTAAAGACAGGGAATTGTGGAGAGAAATGATGGCCTATGCCACACGGCACGGCACTTGATTGATTGAGAACAAACTCATGTTTTTATTATTATTACCCTCATTGATTAGTTATAGCTATGAATGCAGCCCAGCGGCCAGTCATGGACATCAATGTCTGGCTCTTGTGTAGAAGATTGTTGTCAACCCGTGCTCTCTGGCTTGACTGTACTAAGTACTACAGTTTTAGATAGAGACAAGTGGTTGTCCTTGTCGTTTCCTTATATAATATAATCCTCATGTCAGTTGTTAGTATTATTATATATATAAAGTAATCCTGGGTATAACATAATCCACGTATCACTTTTTAGTATTATTATTTAACAAGATCCCCATGTCAGTTATCAGTATTATTATAATAATAATCCCCATACATACAAATATTATTTTCTTAAAGATCCAGTGAACACTGTCTTCACACTTTTTATTCACCTCATGGCCGTATTGCTCGTTATATCTCATTAAGGCGTAAGGGTAGCGTAATAGTTAATGCTGTTACATCTCAATGCGCTGTTAGTAGCTCAAGTTTAGCCAGAGGGTCACTATCATTCTATTGCGGAAATGGAGGTCCGGCTTCTCTTGGAGCTGAAGAAGTAAAGACGACTTCACTTCTTGCTGGACACAACACTCTCACTTCTTGCTGGACACAACACTCTCACTTCATGTTGGACACAACACTCTCACTTCATGTTGGACACAACACTCTCACTTCATGTTGGACACAACACTCTCACTTCATGTTGGACACAACACTCTCACTTCTTGTTGGACACAACACTCTCACTTCTTGTTGGACACAACACTCTCACTTCATGTTGGACACAACACTCTCACTTCATGTTGGACACAACACTCTCACTTCATGTTGGACACACACTCTCACTTCTTGCTGGACACAACACTCTCACTTCATGTTGGACACAACACTCTCACTTCATGTTGGACACAACACTCTCTAGATTACCGGCAGACCGCGGTAAATATGACCACTAAAGCCGGAAACCCAACAGAAACAGATACCCTCACATATCTTGGCAGCATACTAACACCGGATGGAGGAACAAACAAACATATAAAAAGTAGAATAAATAAAGCCAGAACAGCTTTCATTAATCTTAGAAACATCTGGATGTCCTCCCAGTGCTTCCTAGAACTAAAATAAAGATCTACCAAAGTTCTGTGTTATCCATCCTCCTCTATGGAGCAGAATGCTGGACAACAACTGAGAAGGAAATGGGCAAATTATCCTCGTTCCACACAACCTGCTTCAGACAGATTCTACATATCTTTTTACAGAACATACAAAAAATACTAGAGACCTACTTGCCCAGTGTGAACTAGAAGATATGCATGTCATGACAGCAAAAGAGAGAAAAAAAACTGCTGGAAATGGATTGGTCACGTGCTCCAAAGAGAACCCAGCAACATCACTAAAACAGCCATGAGAAGAACACCAGAGGGAAAAAAAAGAAAGAGAGGCCGACCAAAGACTACCTGGAGGAGAACTGTAGAAACAGGAATGAGTAGCATGCAGCACAGCTGTGGCACAATACAAAGACTGGCCGTGCACAGTGAGAGGTGGAGAGAGTTTGCTTCTGCCCTGCAAGACTCCACATGGGGTACTGGGCAATGATTGCTTAAATGAACGCCGACCAAGGACATAGAAGAAAGCCATATTCTCCAGATGTCTCTGTGACACATCAGATTTAAGATTATATTTCTAGCTGATATAGATATACTGAGTAGCACAATAAGTAGCCTTAAGCCCAGATCCGTTTTGTTGGCAAAACTGGGGCAAGGAGATCTGTTTTTTTTAAATGAATGTACTTGTTTACCTTAGAAATAACTAGAACAATGACACATATTTAGAAAAAAAAACACTGACAGCACAAGCAAAACATGCGTAGAACTAAAAGTTATCGCGAAAGTTTCTGTCAAACTCTAGGTCCCGGATGTGTTGTCCCGGCAGATGGGGAACCTCCACTCCTGTACAGGTTTTCAAGAACAAAATAAGAAAATCATATACGTTTGTTTGTTTGTTTGTTTGTTTGTTTGTTTGTTTGTTTGTTTGTTTCTTAGTATTTAGATTTATGTATTTTCTGTCTCTAATTTCAGAAATGCGCCATGCAGCTGGAGAGGATAAATTTATTAGACAGATTAAAACCAAAAAAAAAACCCACACGCAAGTATCTAAACATATATTTTAATCGCCCTCAATAACGATAGAAGCCTAATCTATACCGCATTAAAGTAAACTGATTGTCTTGCCTTCTGTGTCCGTGGAACTACGACCCGGTGTTCCCGAATCTGGGAATATGTTGAGGCACAACATCATAACGACTTGGGAGCGGGTTATGACAGCCATTTTTTTTCAGTCCATGGGTGCAGCTAAAAAAGCATGTGATGTGCAATATTTCTTTAACAGACTCTACCGCCATGGGGACTAAGACGACTCCTGTCCCGTTAGCCAAGCTAGGCTAGCTAAGGGTCTTGGTCAGCTATGGTTCTCCAACCCTGATGCTAGTATGTCAGCTATGGGTCGCTGACGGCCAAACTGGACACCGTCTTCGTCTCCATTAAAGTAAATTGTCTCCCTTTATATATCTTTCTTTCATTGTTATTTCTGAATTGTATTCTTTATTATTTTAGAGTAAAACAACTGCCATGAAATCTCCACAACCCTTCTGTACTCTGTGTATAACTTTCTAAGTTTGTTTGTCGGGTTAGAGTCTCCAGCTATAATAAAGTAAAGTTCTGAACTATCAAATTACTGAAGAAAATGAAGGCGTTCTTTGTTGTCTTATAATTCTTCTGAGTAATATATTCTTGCAACCCTGCCATTTGTATCGATGATATTGCTGAATTATAACACAGGATATTCCTGAATGATCATAGTATTGAAGTCTGAAGATGTTCTTTGATTAATACGGGCATTATCTTCACACACAACCTGATTCTTGATATCTAGATTAGTTTTCACAAATATTAAAACATTCATTAGACCAAGTCAGATGAAAAGTTCACTGAATCCATTTAATTCTGACAAATAAGGTCACAGATGTATTGTTGGCAACATCACTTGGAATAAGATGCAATAGGACATAAAATTCGTTAGTTCCATCTTTGAAGCACATAATCATTGTTCACAGTATCAAACTCTAGCATATTTTACTTGCAGCACTTCAGCAATGTTCTCAGCTTCAAAATACTCTACACGTGATACGAGAACAACTCCAAACTCTCTACTTTATTAGATCTGCAGCATGTGGTCAATTCCTCGTCTGATTCACTTTACACAAAGTTTTAAAAGTCTGTAATCTTCATAATCACTTGAAACTCATCTTCAGTATGTCCTAAAACTACTTCTCGTTCTAAACTGCTTTTCCTGAGTATCTCTCATATCCTCGGTGTGTCCTTGTGCGCCTTTTGTGTGTCCCTTCTAAAACTGCCTGCCTGACGTATACGTCGCATGTCAATTGAGGAGGATCCTATTTTGTTATATGGAAGTGAATCATGGACAATAGGCACACAAGTTATTGGAAGCAGCAGAAATGTAGTTTATTAGAAGAATGTTGCGAATCCCCTGGACAGCAAAAATAACTAATGAAGAATGTATGAGAAGAGCTGGAGAGACAAAAAACTTGTCAAAAAATAAGAGAGAGAGAGACAATGTAATTTCATAGGACATGCAATGAGAAGAGGGGGCATTGAAAATATTATAACAACAGGAAAAATAGAAGGAAGAAGATCGAGAGGAAGACCAAGAGAAATGATACTGGACAGTCTGACGGGATGGTGTGAGAGGAGATCACCAACTAAGCTGATGGCCTGCATGAAGAATCGTGTACTCTGGAGAAGCCTAATAGCCAACGCCAGTCGGCACGGCACATGATGATGATGATGATGATGAGTCAATTGTCCAATAGGACACGCCCCTATTCCTTGTCATTGGTCAGCTCGTCAAGTCGGTCCATTCCCTTTTTTCAAAACTGTGCAAATTGCGTCCTAAGATTAAGAAATATGTGTTCTGTGTCAGTCTGTTGCGTTAAATTCGTCTGTACAAATTTCTCATCACGTATCAGTTGTTTGCGATACCTATTGGGGAGGGGGGGGGAATTAGTTCATATCTGTTTACACAGTATCCGTCTGCCTCCGTCTGTTCTATTGTTATCTGATTAAATCCTCTTTATCTGCCTTTATTGTCGGCGTCCCGTCGTAATATTACTACTAATGCCGTGGGAGTGTTCCTCTCGAATTTTCCATCGTTTTTCACCTTTCTACTTATCGGTAATAATAAACTATAATAAATACAGCACTAGTAATAATAATAACAAGAAGAACATTTAATAATAATAATTGTGAACTATTCTAATTTACAAAGGACTGTGCTACACAGCATCCGCCATGTCGCAGATCAGAGCAGGGAAGAGACGAAAATTAATGGTTGGTTGTATGAGCAGACCGTTTCACTTAATTGTCCAGACTTAAGCTTAGCTGTGATAAGCAGAGCTTCTTCGGAATATAAAATATAAACCCAATATTCCCCCGCTTTCCGAAGTTTCATTTTACGACGATTCGTTTGTTTTTTTTTTCCAAACATCGTTCTGTTGCAATAGTAGGACTTATTCCAAATTTACAAATATTTTCTTTGGAGTATACAGTACTTATTGAAGGCGAAACTACTTACATTCAAGTTTGTACGAATTATAAGGCCACTCAAGTTTATTTTTGTGTTTTTAAATCTTGCCTGTTGACAGTGAAGTACTGTATATTCACCCCCAATGAAATCCGCTTTCAGTCCATTTCGCTTTCTCAAGCGGCCGTCGGTATGGGACCCCGTTAGAAACCGGTATGAGCCAGTACATAATGTATATTAGTCCAAGTGCATTTTCGCATATTTTATTTGTCTGCTTTGTACAATAAGGACAATTTCCCCCATTGAGAACTTTTGGGCTTAAGGTACATCCCGGACACTGTTACCAGAACACCAGCAGACAAAACTAGACACTTGAACTTTGTTGAAAATTAACGCAGCGGTCTCTGCCAGTTGGCAAGACAATTTGTTTATAAGTGGGGTATGTTTACAAACCGTGTGTGCTTCGACACGAACCACGGAACCATATCTGTGCTGTGGTCTTCCACTTTGTTTGAAATATTTGTGAACTTTAGACTAAGGGTGAGGTATGAATCCGTCGGCGTCTGTATTCTTTCTTTCTCCCACTTTTCTCTTTTTTCGCTCAGAAAGAACAAAAAATGCACCTCTCACAGCGGCAGCTCCACTCAGGAAGTCCGACCTCTCCTCAATCAGAATTCGAGCACTCGCATTGATTGTCTAATATACCCTGACCTAATTTTCCTGGTTCTGTAATCGAAGAGTACATTTAGAGGTTGCCAGGCGTTCTTGCCGACTGCGTTCCGAAACGGCAGAGAAAAAAGTCCTCAGTGGTATAAACAATATATATATATATATATATATATATATATATATATATATATATATATATATATACTGTAACAGGAGAACGAAAAAGTTATCGCTTTGTGCTTGAGTTATTGTTTCGTTTTTCTTCTGGGTGTTTGTGTGTGTGTGTTAAATCGTCCAGTGCAACTTGGATGTAATATAGTCACAGAGACTCCTCTTTTCTGTTCTTTCTCTGAGAGTTCACTGCAGTGTGTGATTCGCCGTGCAGATACACAAAGTCACCCTCTCCTTCTTTTTGCATGCAGTTTTTCTCAGCAAAATACGCCGAGCACCTATTTCTTGAAAGTTGAGATGGTAGTGGGGATGGAGTCTACTGCTTCTGTAACAATCCTGGGAACGGACAAGATGCATTGATTGACGATTTTTTGATAGTCAGAATATAAAACAGAGGCAGCCCAATATATTTTGATATCACATCGAACATTCACTCACTTTGTTGGTGTAGGTTACCTGGTATTACATCAAATGACCACCTTGAGTCGAGCGAAGAATCTAAAGACGGCGTCCCATTGGTTATTCGGTCTCTTTGACCAGTAACGCGCTGTCACCATGAGTAAAATTTTATTAGAACTCTTATCTCAGTCAGCGTTGGTAGATTATGATTTCATGGCCAGATCAAAAGTCTAAGTATCATCTCAGAGTTTAGTTCAGTATCTCTTGTGTTTTGATTCGAATCAGTAAATGAAAGTAACAGTGAAACTTCTACACTGTATGTTCAATAAAAACCTTGAAGACCTGTCGAGCCCAAGAATAAATAAACTTGATACTAAAGTTCTCACAAAATTGGCGAACTACTTTGCGAGCCCCATGTGACGTTTAACGGCACGGGAAGGATATAAGAATGAATGAATGAATGAATGAATGAATGAATAATCTTTATTTTTCAATGGTAAAGAATTGGGCACGCAGGCCCGTCTTACATTCTGCCCTTCATCACTCCATCTTTCATTCTTCCCACACACTTGATTTAGTAAAAAAAAATACAAATTAAATTAGGAAAAACATATCAAAAGAGTGTAAGATTTAACTACTACATTCAAGGTAAAAGAGAAGAAGTCATTAACCTAATAAAATAGCACTCACGCACACATACATACGCAGACATATACATAAATAAAAATACATTGTAAATCATCTTCTAACATATGTTTTTTAACAAACATTAAAATAATTTCTAACAATATCTAACAAGTTGCTTTTCTAACTATGTCATTGAAGTACTTGATGGTTTACGAGCCATGTGTTGAGAGAGAGTAGATATAAGATATAAGATAAGAAAGTTTTCTCGGAGGTCTCATCGTTAGTCACTGCTGTCACGGAATTTATGAAGGAGCTATATAAAGACAGTGCATGTAAGAACAGCCAAAGAATGAATATTTGACCTGGAAGAGAATAATGACTAATAAAATTTTCTTTAATATTCTTTAATAACATTATATTTTCAATCCTAACATGAAATGGTTTTTACTTCGGCCATCATTCATTCATTCATTCATTCATTCATTTGCATGTCCCTTGCAGAACTTTGCCTCCTTAACAGCACTCCTGTAGGCCTCTCGGTTGTAAAGCAAGATGCCCTGCTGCTGATGCATCCATTTGCAGATCATCAACGATGTCTTGCATCCATCTTTGCCTTGGTCTTCCTCTCTTTCTTTTTCTCATTATGTACCCTTCCAAGACGGTCTTCTCTAGATTATCATGGCGTTTAATGTGTCCAAAATATTTAAGTTTTCTTTGTTTAATCCTCTTTACTAGCAACCTTCTTCAATATTAAGTTCTTGTAGTATGGATATATTTGTTCTTTTTTTGTGTTCATGATATTTGAAGAACTCTTCTGTAGCATTTACATTCAAAGGCATTTATGTGTTTCTCAGCTGTTGTTCAGGTCTCACATGCATATGTTGCGATGAGAAAGATGCATGCCCTTAAAAATCTTATTTTTATAGTTCTGTCTGTTCCTCTCCACAGCTTCTTTAGTTGTTTTACTTTCTGAAGAGCAATAGATGTCCTCCTTTTAATTTCCCTCATTGTATCTCCATTATTGCCATACTTAGCATTATTTACCGAAGTCTTAATTAAGTTTCATCACTTGTTCCAGATTGATCATTTAACTTTTTTACTACCCAACAATACCCACGACGTACAAACATTATTATTTATCATTGAAGACCACCATATTTTACTGGGAAAAGACTCTTTCAGCTACATTTACGGTAGTTTCAAATTATGAACTCGAAACTATAACAAAACAATAATGACTGCAGTTAATTTTTTTAAGCTTTTGAAATGACTGTTGTCATCTAAAACAAGATTTAAAAGTAACTGTTTATGACTTTAAGAATACATAAGGAAGAGTGTAACTTGCTGCTGTGATCTTTCCATGACTGTAGACAGTTGTTCTCTGCAGCCATTGATGTGATGCTGATGAAGTACGGACTTAGTGTTGAGTGTAGAACAGATTATGGTGGCCGGCTTCAAAACATAGAGTGCAGCAAGGAGCTTCTTTACAGGCTGAAGTACCATGAGGACTCCACTGGGCCCTGCCCTGTTAGAGCCAGACTAAAGAAGCAGCCCCACGTGATAATAGGAGCATAACGAAAATGGTATGATACGGTCAAAGTCTCCTATGGTTCTCTGGGCCTGGTAACATAACCGTCATTCCCAGTGATCTTTGCCCCCACGACAGTGATAAAACTGATTTTACAACTTAACAGAGGATGGAAGTCTATAATGTGGAAAGTGATAAAACTGATTTTACAACTTAACAGAGGATGGAAGTCTATAATGTGGAAAGTGATAAAACTGATTTTACAACTTAACAGAGGATGGAAGTCTATAATGTGGAAAGTGATAAAACTGATTTTACGACTTAACGGAGGATGGAAGTCTATAGTGCGGACAGTGATAAAACTGATTTTACGACCTAACAGAGGATGAAAGTCTATAGTGCGGACAGTGATAAAACTGATTTTACGACCTAACAGATGATGGAAGTCTATAGTGCGGACAGTGATAAAACTGATTTTACGACCTAACAGAGGATGAAAGTCTATAGTGGGACATTGATAAAATTGATGCTACGACCTAACAGAGGAAGGAAGTCTATAGTGGGACATTGATAAAATTGATGCTACGACCTAACAGAGGAAGGAAGTCTATAGTGGGACATTGATAAAATTGATGCTACGACCTAACGGAGGATGGAAATCTATAGTGGGACATTGATAAAATTGATGCTACGACCTAACGGAGGATGGAAATCTATTGTCCGAGCAGTGACAAAACTGATGCCACGATCTAACAATGAATGGAATTGTACGGTGCGGGTAGTTTTACAAACTCAGGAAGATACGAGAAACAAAAAAGAGAAAATTAAACAAACAAAAAGCAACAAAACAATGGAAATCAGAAGCTATGGTATAGTTAATTATTTAGATAATTAATTAAGCAGGACCGTCATACATGCACACTGAACATATCTACAGGAGTTCCGTTTCCTCCAGACTGATTACACCCGTTCTTTGTTGGTTGACCTTTCGGCTGGAGCTCTTAATTAATCGTTCATTTTCTGCCACCTCAAGTTTCACCCCCAACTCCTTCATTCTCGACAAAGACGCTGGTTTACAGTTGTCAGTGAAGTTCTTTGTTCGACCAGCATCTCTTAAAGTATTTGCACTCTGACGTGACCAACAACATCGAACACAGAAGAAGAATCCATTGTCTGTCCGTCTTCCAGGACAAATGGGTCGGCAAACTGTGGTATGTGTCGTGCTGAAAGCATTGACAGTAGTGCCATTTTGAATTCTTCCTGCTCTGCTTTCGAATTCTTAATAGCAAACATTTTGGTTAGTTTCGCTTCGTTGAGTGGTTTAGATTTTTCCCGCATGCTCTCTCGGACAATATTCATATAAGTCATTACTCTTGAATTATTTCAACGACCTCAGCGTAAATTTGTCTTTTTTTTTTTTAATAGCAGATTCAAAAGTTACCTTATTTACCGTGGAAAGTCTTATAAGCCGAAATATTAGTTGTTTTTATTACTGTTCTTTGTGCGAATTTCACTGTCTGTTGTTGTTGTTCCTGTTTAGTGTTTTTGTCTTTAACCTAACAGTACCGCGGACATCCCTCGCATAACATTTCCACCATTGCTTCACTCGGCAGCGCTGACATTAGAAACGAGCGCAGTTGAGTTACAACTTGTATACAACAGATCCATGACCCAGTTTTTTGGCGACAGAGCTCTGTTTGCAGAAGGGGGGCTGCCCGGTGGTTTTGGGGCTCGGAAAGGGAGAAGGGAAGAAAAAAATGTCTGCAGGGAAGATGTAAACAGAAGGGTGGGGCGGGTTGGCGGGAGTAGAGAACAGACAAGATCTTACATCACAGGAAAAAAAAAAAAACTCACAGGTTTATCGATAGATGTGACTCATACTAGACTTCTGCAGTTTTAGTTTTGGGAGACTTGGATAGAGGACGTGAGAACTTTGGGTCTGGGAGAGCGAGGGATGGGATAGCCATGGCGCGCTGTTTGAAATTTGTCTGGCTATATAGACAGACATTGATTACATCTTGTTTACGTGGGGTAGCGTCCTGCTTCGTGCGAATACATTTGCGGCAGTGGTTCTCGAGTTGTTTCAGATCTGGGATACCTCAAAGTAATGGTAATTTGCCAGGGCTTTCCTATTCTCACCACCCAATAAATTTGTAGTAATACAAAATATTGATACATTTCTAGTATCCTACTTAGTCTAGACTTGCTCCGGGTAACCCGCATGACACTTTGTTCAACAGTTTTAAAACCACTGGCATACGGCTTGAGGTTCGACTTTAACATGGGCAATTTACTTTCTGTATCATCGGCAACGATTACGTTGTATTCGCACACTCTTGAGTACTCGGTTTGAGAGTCGGCCAATACATATTAAAAATTCATGATGAACTCTCATACTTCTCCATATCGTTTGTCAGAATCTCTAATGTCGAATACGCTGCTATGACGTGAGAATAACGGCCGCCCATGTATAGAAAAGGATAGGAAGGTAGGCTGGGGGTGGGGTGGGGGTGAGCTTTTGATTTAACAAAAAAGTGATTTATGCTTTTACTCATCTACTGAACAATCTGATTTTATTCTTACTACTTTTTCATAACGAAAAAAAATGCTGCATAGGTAAAACGGGCATTGATTGGGTACATGATACCCAACTGGAAGATCTTGATTTTGCAGATGACATAACTCTTATAAGTGACAATGTGAACTCCATGCAAGAAAAAGCAAGATACCCTGTCTTCACTGGCTAGCAAAATAGGGCTTGAAATTAACAAGGGAAAAAAATAATGAAACTTCTCATTAATCACGAAGGAAAAAATATACGTAGAAGGAACAGCTGTTGAAGAAGTAAACTATTTTGCATGCCTTGGCAGCTACAAAGACTAGGATGGTGACATTAGAAAGGAGGTTAGAATTTGAATTGCAAAAGCACCACTGATCTTCAGGAATCTTGATAGCATATAGCATTCAAAAGTTATAAGCACAAAAACCAAGTTAAGATTCTTCAATTCAAATATAATATCAACCCTAATTTATGCATGCGAAAGCTGGAAAACAACTAAAAAAATAGACAAGAAATTAGACTCTTTTGAAAACAAATGCCTAAGGAAAATACTTGGTATAAAGTGAAACGATTTCAAGAACAATGAAGAGATAAGGCAGATTAGCAAACAACAACCTATGTCATGGGTGATCAGAAAAAGAAGATGGACGTATGTAGGTCACGTAATGAGAAGAAACAGTCAGAGAATCCCAAAATAAGTTATCAAGTGGAACACAACAGGCTGACGAAAAAGAGGTCCAACACGTGAAACTCTGAAGAGGACATTGTTAAGAGAGGCCAGTTTACTGCGCGTAACATCTCTTGATGAGGTTGAAAAGCTCGCCGAAAACAGGAAAACTTGGCAAACTACCATGCGAGCCCTATGTGACGTTTAACGGCACGGGAAGGATGTAAGACGTAAGAAATAGTAAGTACTATAATACTACTTATAATCATAAGTGTGCTACTGGTAAACAGGTTCTTGTACACTTTTTTTGTTGGGGGGGGGGGGGGTGGGAGCTGCTCCGAAGTTCACTGATAGATTTTGTAGAATGTGAAGGGAGAAGAATTACAATTTTTTTTCCACTATACATATCCCAGCAGTACACAAACGTGACGCAAAAATATATGAGAGTGATGAAGTAATTTATGATCTCTGAGTTTATTGAAAGAAAGAAAGAAAGACAGAAAGATCATTTCCTAGCTTCGTCAAATCTCTCTTTATAAATTATTAAACCAGTGAACTGGAAACTTAAGTTGTTGTTGTCGTTGTTTATTGTTTGAAGTATTTTTCCGTCATGAAATGTGTAGGCGCATTAGGTCCATGGGCAGTGCCACCATTATGCCATATAAGCAGCCACTATAGCTGCGGATATCCGATGAGCATAGCTTTATAAATAATTGATTTGTAAATATTATAGTTAGCAAGAGTAAAAACAACGGCTACAATAGTACAAACAATAGGTACAAAAAATCATTAAAATAAAGGCTAAAACAATAAAAACAAGAGCTACAACAGTAAAAACAACAGCTACAACAACAAACATAAGAGCGACAACAGTAAAAATAATAACTATAAGAATAAACACAAAAGCTATAATAGTAAAAATAATAGCTACAACACTAAAAACAACGGCTGCAACAGCAAAAACAGCGGCTACAACAATAAACATAAACGTTTCAACAGTAGAAACTACAGGTATAACAACGAACATAGAGCTACAGCAGTAAAAACAGCAGTTACAACAATAAACACAAAAGCTGCAACAGTAAAAACAGCAGCTAGAACAATGAACACAAGAGCTATAACAGTAAAAACAACAGCTACAACAATAAACACAAAAGCTGCAACAGTAAAAACAGCAGCTAGAACAATGAACACAAGAGCTATAACAGTAAAAACAGCAGCTACAACAATAAACACAAAAGCTGCAACAGTAAAAACAGCAGATAGAACAATGAACACAAAAGCTATAACAGTAAAAACAACAGCTACAACAATTTAAAAAAATATACAACAATAACATCAAGTTTTAAAATGAGCTGTAACAATGAAAGCAACAACATAAAGCAATACTCAGTTAAAAAAGGCCCATGCGCACTGCAGCAGATAAGTTTCCCCCACCCCACCCCCACCCTCCATTCTTCTCTATTCTTAATCTTCTCTCTCCAGCAGGTGACACAAATTTCTTTTATATCCTCATCCTCTTCTATGTTGTTTTTCCACTTCTCTTTTGATCTATCTCTTGGTCTTGTTTATATATATATATATATATATATATATATATATATATATATATATATATTCAGAAAGTAAAACAACTAAAGAATCTGTGGAGAGGAACAGACAGAACTATAAAAATAAGATTTTTAAGAGCGTGCATCTTTCCCATAGTAACATACGCCTGTGAGACCTGGACACTTATCAAAACAGCTGAGAAACATATAAATGCCTTTGAATGTAAATGCTACAGAAGAGTTCTTCAAATATCATGAACACAAAAAAAGAACAAATATATCCATACTACAAGAGCTTAATATTGAAGAAGGCTGGCTAGTAAAGAGGATTAAAGAGAGAAAACTTAAATATTTTGGACACATTAAACGTCATGATAATCTAGAGAAAACCGTCTTGGAAGGGTACATAATGGGGAAAAGAAAGAGAGGAAGACCAAGGCGAAGATGGATGCAAGGCATCGTTGATGATCTGCAAATGGATGCATCAGCAGCAGACCATCTTGCTCACAACCGAGAGGCCTACAGGAGAGCTGTTAGGGAGGGAAAGTTCAGTAAGGGACATGCAAATGAATGAATGAATGATAAAGCTCAACTCGACAGAGAAAAACTTGACAACGATGAGCTTAAATTATGCTGAGAACATATAATACACATTATAATTAATGAAAAGAAATCAATAACCTACAAATTACGGAGTGTGTACCTGTTTCCCAATCTCCTGTTGGGATACGGGGGAGTGGGGGTGGATACGTGAGTGAGCTCTTACCTATAGTATTTTTATTGTTTTACCCACTGGGTGCAGGTTTGGGGGGGGGGGGGGGGGTGGGTACGTGAGTGAGCTCTTACCTATAGTATTTTTATTGTTTTACTCACTGGGTGCAGGTTTGGGGGGGGGGGGTGGGTACGTGAGTGAGCTCTTACCTATAGTATTTTTATTGTTTTACCCACTGGGTGCAGGTTTGGGGGGGGGGGGGTGGTGGGTACGTGAGTGAGCTCTTACCTATAGTATTTTTATTGTTTTACCCACTGGGTGCAGGTTTGGGGGGGGGGAATGGGGTGGGTACGTGAGTGAGCTCTTACCTATAGTATTTTTATTGTTTTACTCACTGGGTGCAGGTTTTTTTTTTTCGTTTTTAATGTGTCTGGCTATTTAGACAGACATTGATCATATCTTGTTTGGAACGCGCTCTGACAAATTTTCAGTCTCTTTAATTTCAGAAAAAGACGTCCTGACTTTCAAATTTAAGTCGAGTGTGGTACGCAACAACACGCGTGTCAACCGCATTTACCTGTGGCTCTATTTCTGGACACAAGAACACAAGAGCAAAACCTCAGGGACATCTTCACCTCCTAAAACTCGAGACCTGAATGGAGATGATAATCAAGACAAGCCGATGAAAGGTAAAAAAGTAAAAATTCGAGTCTTCCTGTCAGATACCAATGGTTCCCGCGGCCAGAGAATTGCAGAGCTAACAACGAGAATAAAATCGAGCACCTGGGGGAAGTTGGGTTTGCCTGTTTCTCTCATGAACGCCTTGGCTGAAACAGACACTCTCCGACTTAAAGTGGAGTGCAAAAGGTGCACACGAAAAGTTCAACTTATTCTTCCAGGAAACAATGGTTCTAAATCTTGTAGACAGCTACAGCGAATGAAGAAGAGAAAGAAGAAAGAAAAGAGAGTTCGACGAATGCGGAAGAATTGCGCCAGCGTGGATAATACTAACGAGAAACTGTTTCCTTTCATTGTTCTTGAAGAGAAAAGCAAATTTAACCACAACAGGTTCAAAAGAGCGGCTGTTATCGATCTTGATACTTCCAAAAAGAAGGGCATCGGCTGTATTAAATGCACGAAATCTAATAAACAGAATGTCTTTGATGCTGGAATGTCGCAAAATATAAACACAAGTGTGAAACAATCTTGTGTATCTGTGGCAACATATGTGGACTTTGCGGATCTAAATCTCGATTATGTGGTTGTATATCCATCAGGATTTGAATATGTTACATGTATCGGTAGCTGTTCGGACACACCCGTTTTATTGCCAGGCAACACCAAACGAATCTTGAAACGAGTTATTCGGTCTGCTTCGAAAGAGATTCTAAACCATCAGAAAAAAGTGCATGGCCATACTTCACATATGAATGAAACATACGCCTCCAATTATACAAATCACCGTCACATCACACAGCATAGATTACACATACAACATAATCGTTTCCGAACCATAAAGCAAGGCCACTGGGACAAATTTAGAAGGCGCATGGTCAGCACATCTCAACATGGATGTCAGCCAGTAGAGACCAGAAATCTTGTGATATTATATTTCACTCATGAGCACAATCTGGCTCATCTTGAACTCCCCGGATTTTTAGTCACGCAATGCGGGTGCAACAATCATTTACCACATATGAAAGTCTAAATATTTTATTTTAATTTTTATATAGAGCAGTCATAATTTATTCCACGCATCACAAGATCATTTACAGTGTTCTTGTAAACAATTACACGACCATTTCATTTTTCATCATGTACGAGTAAGACAAAATAGGGCATGACATTTTGTGAGTAAAATTTCTATCGCTAGACTGAACAATCAGCTTGCGTCATGTTGAAATATTCATTGAACAGTTTCCTTCATTTTCCTGCATCTAATAACTAGCTCCTATTATCGGAATGGTGGAAGTGTTTTTTGCTTGCCTGTTTTCTCGTAAGTATGGCGAATGTATTGGACTGTATTCAGCGCCATAGATGCAAGCCGTTAGTTACTGTGGCCAGCATCAGGCATTCAGTCACGTTCGAAGCGATGGTCATGTATTGGTATAGAGTCAGGGTATACAGTCACGTCTGAGTCTGGTGTCACGTCCGAGATTAGAGCCACGGCTGGGTTATGGTCACGTGTGAGTCTACAGTCAACAATCACGTCTGAGTCTGGTGTCACGCCCGAGACTAAGAGTCACGTCTGAGTCTACAGTTACGTCTGAGTCTGGTGTCACGTCCGATATTAGAGTCTGGGTACAGAGTTACGTCACAGTCTACAGTCACGTCCGAGTCTGGCGTCACGTCCGAGAGTCGAGTCACTACCGGGTATAAAGTCACGTTAGAGTCTACAGTCACGACTGAATTTAGCGTTACATCCCAGCTTAAAGTCACATCTGTCTAACGTTACGACTGAGGCCAGAGTGACATGGGGCTCGACCTAAAGCTCCTGTACCCAGCCTAACGTTGTTGGGACACTGCGGTGGAGGAAAGTTGTCGAATTACGGTTTATAATAACCTGAAAATATTCAGTCTAAAAAATAATAATTCAGAAGCAGAAATGTCGAAAGAAACGGTATGAATGATTAAGTTTGAACGTCTGAACGAACCTAGGATGCGTTTGCATGGACGCTGACAGTCATGAAGGTATATGCTTTGACACTGGGGTGGCACACCATTGCTGGCCTGTGCCGCACTTCTTTGATTTTCCTCGTTTCAGCTTGCTGGAGGATGTAGGTATTGTGTAGCTACCCAATGATGGGGAACCTTACTGGATAAATATATACTGCAACTAGCATCGACTCTACGTCTCATGTGGCGTGAGGAAAGCAATGAACGAGGCCCTACTGTAGTCGTCAGCGGTCATCAAAAACCACCATCATCACATTAACAAGGAACAAATCCAGTGTTCAGTACAAGACAAACAAGGAAGATAACGTAGAAAACGACAGTCTAGTCCCTGCAGGAGTTATTTCCCCCCAGTTCACAGAGTTTTCATTCTGACCCAGCAAACAACAAGGGGTAGGGAAGTGACTGTGTTGAGTTTCTTGGCTCTTTTCTGATCTACAAAAATTTCTGACAACCATATTCAGCAAATCGTACCGTGTGACTACTTCCAACCAGAATGCCTACCGTTGTTTATGGCTGATAACAAGAATTAGTTCTGTTCAAATACTGGCCCAAACAAAATTTTTGGGGAACAAAAATGATACACCTATCAACAGATGTACTTGCTACAACCATTTGTTCGCCCCCATAAACTGATGTTAACAAGAACCAGTTTTTGTTAAAACTCAAATTTATGTGGAACCTCAGCATGATAAATAAAAGTTTCTGCTAAATGTTCAAATGTTTTAGGACAATCAGTGCACTCCAAGAGATGCTCCGATCTCCTCCTTGGAAAGTTAAATCCAGCACTTTGTAGCTCTAGCGAGACTTCTCATCTCTAGGATAGTAGGGATAGAACCTATTCCAACTGGTAGCGCCACGATTTTGGCACCACCAGCATCAAGATATTTATATCATTAAGTAAATCTCCTTTACACTTTTAGTCCATGCCAGTGTCGCTGTGTTCATCAAAGTTTTTCCTTTACATTCGATATTCTTTTCTTCCTGACCTTATTCCATCATCACTTTAATTATTTGTTTTATTTTGTAACTACTATAAGTATTGTATTTATTGCTATTTATTCCCTCGATGTTGTGTTATTCAAATTGTTAGAATTGCTGTTGATGTAGTATTTATGTGTGCCTCTGTATTTATTTGGAAAAAAAAAAAGATGATGCAACAAATGCTTGGGCAGCCATAAAAACAAATGAAAAGGCAGACAAAGAAGGAATAGATAATCAAAATGACTGGACATCATGTCATGAGGTGACAGAAGTTTGAGAATCTGGTTAACACTGGAAAAGTCAAAGGAAAAGAAAGAAGAAGACCAAGACAAATATATCTGACACTGATGACCAAATACTGTCGGAACGTAAAAGACAACCAGTCTCTTCTGAAGTACCAAAGACAGCATAAAATGGAGGAACATAATTGCTGGTACCAGAGGGACTGGAAAAAAATGATGAACGAATGGATGTTATATTTATCATTTTAAAAAAGTATTAGTCACTACTAACGGTAATTTTATTTACCAAAAAGTGGTTGATGTGGTAGAGTTACATGGGGGCATTTGATGATAAATTGAACATGACTAGATACACTTCATCTCTAACACATGAGATGGACACTTGTGCAGTGATATAATTGCTGCACTTCTCTCTCCAGACAAGAGTTAATATTCAAAGTCACTCAATTGTAGAAACTGGTACCTGATTCCTCCTATAGCTAGGAAAGATGCTGACCACATCATCCTGTAGTGTGTCAGTAGGCTAAAGAAAATGTGAACACAAACACCACACATCCCCTACGTGCTAGGCTAAAGAAAATGTGAACACAAACACCACACATCCCCTATGTGCTAGGTTAAAGAAAATGTGAACACAAACACCACACATCCCCTATGTGCTAGGTTAAAGAAAATGTGAATGCAAACACCACACATCCCTTATGTGCTAGGTTAAAGAAAATGTGAACACAAACACCACACATCCCCTATGTGCAAGGCCCTACTGGGAGTCCAGCCAGTGCACTTCCTCAAGTTCAAGTGGTTTTCCTTGTTGGGCAAACCCAAAGGGCTGGTGGGGGGGGGGGGGGGGGGGGGGGCATAGTGAATGAAAAAACTGGGGGGAGATTGTACCGATTTACAAAATTGTTCTCAGAGACCCTGTCAGCATTACTAAGTTTCTCTCTAGACAGGGCTGCATTAACTTCCATGCTAAGGGCAAGAAACAGGCTTTGGCTTTTCTCTGCCAAACACAAGTTCTAGGTTTGCTGACGCACCATTGGCACTGCTTAAAGTCATTAGAAAGTATAAAGAGAAAACTCACTGGTTTCTTGTGACGCTACAGATTTATGAAACTGTTAAACATAAACCTGCAAAAGATGATTAATGACTAATTACAGTGATAGATGTGGTAATATTTACAGTAGTAATGGTGATAACGACGGTTGGAAATTTGGTAACACAAATGAATGGAACAATATAACTAGTGACAGTTGCCACTGTTGTGGTGGTAATGCACACACACAAAAAAAACAACCATTCTTATACTTCCATGTTCTAGTGAAGAGTTTATGCTAAATCAATAACCTAGTTGCCAGAATGGAGTTCAGGATTTTTATCCAGGTACAAGTGACAGACTCCATAGCCTTTTCTTCATATCTCGCCCCAAGATCAAGCAAATTGTTTATTTTCTGGACACATCGTGAAATGTTAGAAGAACAAAACAAATAAGTACATGCAACAACACAGCTGCTAGATGTATGCATGTTATGCCTTTCTTGGCACTAATACCTAAAATAGTAAACTCTGAATTATTTAAGCACATAATCTGAGTAGGGTTGCCATGCATTCCATCCCAGCCAATCACCAATTTTGATTCAAGCCTGTAACCATACAGGTAAAGCAATTCTATGAGATCTTTCCCTTACGGATAAAATTTACTGGGTTAAATTTTTGTCCATAAAAGTGGATATACTTTCAGCTGACTATGAGGCCACGTCCAATAAAACTTTTGCCACTTTACTTCATGAATAGGAACTCCCTCCCCAAAATAAAAGGACATCCCTGCAGACTTCACCACCAGAGTCATCTCACTCTACCACTCTGACCATGACATAGTTCCAGTCACCCAGATTCTATCTTGGCTACAGAAGATAGAGAGTAAAGTTAATCTTAAAGAAAATCAGAGTATTTTTGATATAAAGGTGTTCATAGTACAGAAGGAAAGCTAAAATTTAAAGAAGAAGAAAGAAAGACAAATGAAGCAGAGGACTAGAGACTAAGATATGTTACTGCTGTTGATATTGAAATCCTTCCCTTCAACATCCAAACCTCAACTTTTCAGCATTTTTCCATCCTCACGAATGATATATTTATTCACCCATGCAGAAAGAAAAACGCTCTGTATCCAGCTCAATTGTTTTTCAATTACTGCTCTTTCTGTTGTCTGTAGTCTTGCTTTACATGTCCTATTTATGCGTAATGTGGATGTACTCTACACATACATGTATAATAATTATTTAACTTTTTCATATTGCTAAAGAGACATGTTCTACCTCAAATGCAACCACTTGTGTATGTTCAGAGTTTTATTTATTTGTCACACAAAATAAAGCTGTTGTCAAACTACGTCTGTGGTTTTACAAGTTAGTTAAGAGTTTACGTGTATTCTGTCATGATGAAATATTCAGAGAGAGAGAGAGAGAGAGAGAGAGAGCGGGAAGGAGGTAGGTAGGTGAGTGAGTGCAGTCTAGTATACCTTCTTTTGAAGGAAGATCTCTTTTAAGAAGCTGGGATATTATATAAGTCTCTAAAACCAATTTAATTTCATGAAAATAAGTCAAATTTATTCAAATATGCTGCACATGAACATACACATTGTATTTAACATGAGAAACATTACATCAAATGAACATAATTAGAGCAAAGTATGTGACTGAGTTTACATTTCAGAACTCTGTTAACACTGCAGCTCAATCCCATTTTTAAGCTTTTTTTTTAATTCTGAAACCATAATAAAATAGAATAAGAAAGACGAGATGCGGGGGAAAGCTCAGACTGAGGGAATGTTGGGATACATGTTTAACTTCCCTTAAACCATGTTTATCTCTTGTTATCAATGAACTCTCCATTTTTAAATCTCAGTTAAACATGATGTTAAACAGTTTCTGTTCTTTGTTCTCTGAGAAGATACTTCTTGCATAATGGAAAAAAAAAAAACACCCACAAAATTGGCAATTCTTTAAAATGTAACTAGCATAAAAAACACTTCACAGGACAGGTATGAGGATCTGAACAATGTAGCCTTTGTTTTAACTTAAAGAGCTAAATATTTTCTCAGTCAAATAATTCTTTGTTTTTGGCATTTATGGTCACCTGTAGCCTCCACTTTCCCCAAAAACCAACTTTCCAATTATTAAAAACAGTGTTTGTTTACATACTGTTATATGCAGACTCACAGGGGAACAGAAGTAAGGGTAGACCAAAAGAGACATGGAGAAGAACAACAGAAAGGATGTTGAGCAATAGAGGGCTCACCTGGGCAAGAGCAGAAAAAAAGGCGAAGGACAGGCATTTGTGGAAAACCCTTGCGGAAGCCCCATGTGCCCTGGGCACTTAAGGTTCAGAGAGAGAGAGAGATATGCAGACTGGATTGTGCCTCCTTCTTCTTTGACTAGCACAAAGCTCTTTACACACAAAACAAATCAGCCTCAACACTGGATAATCTTTACCCCTCTGGGAAACAGCATGTTCTGTCATAGAACACCACAGTGGGTCTTTTTTTTGGACCACAATTCTAAAGTAATATGGTGGATACTTTGACATATATATCTGTGGTGAAAGAACAGTATAAGTGGATCAGTCTGCCAGCCAAAGAATGGATCCAGTGTCATTTAGATGGCACCTTATTTGACAGAAAGGAAGCATTCAGATTATATAACTGTCAGCAGTGAACTTACATACTTCCAGGTTAAGATCTATAATGGGGCTGTCAAAGATCAACTTAATTAAGAAATGACTTACAAAATAACTAAAAATATGTTACAGAAATTAACAGCACCAGTTACTGAACAAAAATTTGGAACTGTCTGTCACTCACATAATTATGTTTAAAAAGACACCCAGTGTCACTTTTTCATTCACATCTGGGCATCTGAGTGGTGAAATGGTTAGTGCACTGGTCTCTCATGGCAAAGGTTGTGGGTTCAATTCTGGCTGGAGGCACCCCAGTCACCTAGCTGTAGAAATGAGTACCTGACTTCTGGAGTTGGGCAAGGAAAGACAGTCAGGTGTGGTGCTGACCACAGCATCCTCTAGTGTGCTGACAGGTCAAGGAAATTATGGGCGCTAACATCATATCCCTATGTGCCTCTAAGGCATGAGAGTTACCTTTACCTACCTACCTACTTCATTCATGGCTAGTTATGAGAAAAGTCACAGAGAGATGCAGAGGTTGAGGAAGACTTCAGCATAACAGTGGATCAAAAACTCAGAATAAACAAAGAGCGGATTGAAAACCTGCAATAAACAAAGTCAGATCTTAACGTAACAAATTTGTCCATGACTCATGCTCTACAATAAATGGCATAAAAAAATCTTTTCTTTCTCTTGCTATCAGATATCAACATGGCTCCAGTCAAAAGCTTCTGTCACTAATGCTATTCTGAGATAAGGAAACCCTAACTGCCTCAACTTGCATTCAAAGGGTTAACGCTGTACTGTGAATGACAAGATATTCTGTGTGCTATAACTAAAGAGCAGATGTAACAACTTCTAGAGTGGATAGTTCAACATGACATCTTGCTTCGCCAGCTCCAACAACATGGGGTCATCAAAGAATTTGTTAATACTGACGTCTTCACTGAGACCCTGGAAATTGAAATCAAACGTTATATTTCATATCTGAAATCAAAACTTTAGAACATTTATATTTCATATCTGAACTTAAATACTGAGAACATTTTATATTTAATATACGAAATAAAAAATTAAATCACATTATATTTTATATCTAAAATTAAAAAGTGAAAAAAAAAATCATCACAGCTCAAATCTGAAATAAAATTTTAAGAAAATGTTGCATGTAAAATCTGAAATAATAATGAAAAAAACATATCAGAATGCAATCATTGTTATATTTCAGCTTAAAACTGCTCATACTTTTCTTCGACGTGTCTTGATCATGAACTCCCTGGCCAGATAGTTGGCAGGCTGAGCCTCTAACGGGCGAATGTGCAGAGATTTGTCAAGAGGATCACCTGGAACAATCTGTATAGAGATAAAAGTGAAAACTTTGTTAAATGAGTTTAAGCTTAATTCAGTTTCTAGCTACATAAATCTTTAACAAAAACATTTAGCACTGCTAAAGACAGAAATGATTAATCAGACATGAAAAGTAACCTAATTACTACAGTATGCTTGCCTTCATCACTTAGATCCAGCTCCGACATTATGACTATGTCCTGGTATAAACAGATATCCACGTCAACACCAGCTACATGCACGTGAGAATGTGGTTGTGCTTAATGAGGATGATCATTTACAAGAAGAAAAAAAAATGCTGTACCGAACAGATTTAACAGACTACTGTAAATGTTCCTGCACTGGCCAGAACTCCTTGACAAGGATAACCTAAAAAACATTTTAGAACATACCTGCCAGTGGTGGAACACAGAGAGACAAAATGCCTGGCCCTGAGTATGGGTTCTGAGATCTGTCTCGAAGCCAAATGAATCAATAGCTGGCAGGAATGCCTTGATGGTGTACAGGGGAGAACCTGGTACAGGTGCATCCTGGGTCACATGACCTCTAGAGATAAATACAACAAATCAAATGTAATTTTTGTCCTCCAGAGCGGCCATGTACTAATTCAAATACAAATACAGGCTGAGTATTTCTCATCCAAAATCAAAAATTCAAAATCTGGAATGTTCCAAAGTTCAGAACTTTTCGAGCACCAGGATGACATCATAGTGGAAAATTCTAAACCTGATCTCATACGAAGCATCAGTTAAAATCCAAGCTCACAAGTTTATTTTTAGCTTCCCTAACAGCTGCCTGCATGCGTGCCCAAACATGTGTGCATCATCTGGCAAGGGCTGGCTACTAACAGAAAAAAGAACCCTCCCTGCCCCGTTCCATGGTGATGTTCATATTTTTTACTGTGAAGTATTTACATGTGAAGAAATGTCTTAGTGTAAGAAAACGATCACTTAACAGCACACAAACTCAGTCAGTAGAGATGATGATGATGCCAAACAATCACAGTGTGTCCACACAGGTGACTGAGATAGTAACACCTCTACTTTCTGATGGTTCAGTGCAAACAAACTGTTTCAGGCACAAAATTATTTAAAATGTATAGAATACCTTCAGGCTATGTATCTCTCTCTTTCTCTCTCTCTCTGTGTGTGCGTGTGTGCGTGAGAGAGAGAGTGCATGCACACACACACCAGTTGTGTCAAATCTACTTTGCAAAACTATTCCGGACAGAATTAAAGATATAATGGATACTGCAATGAAAGAAGAACAAGCAGGGCTTTGAAAAGAAGCTGTCTCGACCAGATCTTTATACTTGAAGAACATACTGAAAAGCAAAACCGATTAATCCTGAACTTTAAAAAGGCATTTGATATTTGTATTTTTAAACACAGAGATTCACTGTGGAGAATTTTTAAAATATATGGAACACCATCTAAAACTGCCAACATCATTAAGGATCTCTACAACAGATATGTTTGTGCAGTCAATACAGAAGAAGGAATGAACGAATGGTTCCAGACTGAAACAGGCGTGAAACAAGGATGTATACTATCTCCTTTGCTTTTTAGAATTGCCCCAGACTTCATAATGAAAAATGCTGCACAGGTAAAACGAGCATTGATTGGGTTTCATCGGACCCAACTAGAAGATCCTGATTTTGCAGATGACATAACTCTACTCAGTGACAATGAGATACTCAATCTGTAGTAGATTCTTAAAAACAGAACTACTTGGTAAAACCACAAATGTGAAAGTGACACTAAAATTATTGCTAGAAATCTGACATCAGCTTCAAAATTACTTCTTGTACACAGCAATATTTCACTGTTGTACAAGTCTGAGGAAATAGCAGTAGATACCCATTACAAATTATTGGTGGCCTGGTTATTTGAGTGGTTAGGTACTCAGTTTACTAATCTGGTGGACAAGGTCCAAGTCCCAGGAGTGAAATGGTACACACCAAAGAAGGACCCAGGGTCAACCCTGCCTCTAAAAATGGGCACCTGAGAAATCATGGAAAGTAAAGGCCTAACACTGTATTCCCAATATGCCTTAAGGGCATGGAAATGGGAATTGTACCTCATTACAGATAACATTTCTATTTCTTTTTATATGCAGTTTGCTGAAGCTGTAATTTTCTGCCAGTGCTGGGTAATCTGAGGAAATATCTTAAAATCCTGCCATTCAAAATTTGCTGTTACTTGGCCAAATAGTTACGTAAGACTTAAGTGCAACCTACGACACAAGACATAAACCAAAAGATCTGTTGAAATTAGCTTTCACGGCATAGCAACAATAAGAAACTTCACATAACACAAGATTGTGTTCAAATTATTATCCCATTGTGATCAAACTATAACAAACAAAACAGAGCTAGCAGACCATCGCAGCAAGGAATGAACATCATATGCCACATTCCAAAATCAGTTTGCTTCTATGGAGTTTTCTTTAGACAAATTGAAGAGTCAGTGCAGCAGCATTTGCTGCTAGAATCCCACTGAGCATAGCCCTTTTGGATCTGGAAGAAAGCCTTTGGAAATCTCCATTTCGAACAAAAGAATGAAAACTCATAAAATTAGAAATCAGAAAAACCAAGTGGAAAAAATGTCTTGGCAGACAAAAGGTTGCAACACCAATTTCTCTTCATATTCTGTCTTGCAAAGATTTACAGTGTGCAATTAGGCAAATCAGGCATATGCTGACTACATCACCCTCTAGTGTGCTGACAGGTCAAGGAAAATATGGGCACTAACACCATATCCCTATGTGCCTCTAAGTCATGGCAAGGTTATCTTTACCTTCTACCTTTTATTAGTCTTGTAAGAATTTTTTTAAAAAGTGAAACCATTATGCTTTTCTGCTTCATAAAAGTTTATAGACACTAATATACCACATGTGGTGAATGCAAACCATTTTTTGTCCTTGTTCACCTAAACATTATCACTAAAAATGAGTGCAGCAGTGAAGAATGGAACTGAATGACAAATTAAGAGGCAAAGTTACCTGCGTTTAGCAAGCACAGTGTAGACGGCAGAAACACAGTCAGCCGGTGCCATCACTTGAACAAAAAGATACGGCTCCATCATCCTGGGTGTGGCCTGCCAACAAAACGTTTACCATCGATGCAGGAAAAATTAATGGGTAAAAAGTTCAACACAGCAGTTAACAGCATTAAAGAAAGAATTAGCTATAAACAAGTGTATGCCAGGCAAAGATTTATATCTTAATGGCCAGAATATAAACAATGTAAAGAGAAAAAATGGTTTATTGCAAAGAGAACTACAAGTTAAAATTATGTAAATTAACATGCTCAAATGTTTTAGTTTGCTGCTCATAAATACTGTCACTGAAAGTACATTAAGACAGATAAAAAAAAAAAAATCAAATAAAAGCACTTAGAATTATATAGGTTGTTTTAATGCAAATAATACATTTGTTAGTTGGTCTGTAAACAGACCTAAAGGAAAAGAATTAAAACAGAATGGCTATTTACATCAAAGAATTAGAAAGAGCAGCAATGATTGAAGGAAGGCAGAAACCTGATCTAGATAAAGTTTAGCCTCAATTTTGTTCATGCTAAAGTGTGTTTTAAATGGACTACCATGAGGAAAGCTGAATAAGCCACTCTCCTAGCAGTTGGGATGATCTGTCCACCACCTCTGTGAATGGGCTCCTGGGCAATTGTTGCATCAAGAATCTTGAATTTCACATTCCTGATGGCTGTGAAATATTGAAAATCACCAAATTAAAATATAAAATTAAGCTTAGTGTTAAGTTAACCAGAGAGAAATACATCAAGACCTTTACCTAACTAGAAAATAAAAAAGACTACAAATTTCATCATCAATCCAGTGTAATGATCCCTGGAGCTGAAGATAAATCTGATGATATAAGTAAAATCTATCAACAATGACAGTTTAATCCATTATTATTACCTTGCAGAAAATAATATATTGGATTATATTACTAGAATCTTCTTACTCTTCATTCTGTCTCATTTGTCAATTTTGGCTTCAGAAATAAACTTAGCTATTGTTTCTAGCGATATAATGCCTTTAAATAATTCTTCTTTCAATGAAACTACCATAGAGCCACACTGCTTTCTCAGCTTTTCATACAGCCTGTGGCCTGACTGGATGTGCTTCTTTGTTGTCTTTCATTACAAAGACTCGTTGGACTATTTCTGTTTCTATCATTATTATATAGTTAGCTTCTTGGTCAGCAGTGTCCTGTTATCAGTCTAAATAAGATTTTCTTTTGCTAGAAATTTTATTTTAAATGTCCACAAATTAAAGTCAGGTTGCCTGGTTAGCTGAGTGGTTAGGTGCTCAGTTTACTAATCCGCAGCCTCTAAAAATGGGTAGCAGAGAACTCTGGGAAGGTAAATGTGGCCAGGCGTGATACTGACCACATCATACTTTCATGTACCGAAGGTCGTGGGAGTGTGAGCCTAACACCATATCCTCAATATGCCTTAATGGCACGGAAACAGGTTTACCTTTACAACAAAAAAAAAAAAAAATAGCCATTATTCAGACTAATGTTTAGTCATATTGTGTTTGAAAGAATTCGACCACTTTTATCTGAGCCATTTCATTTTCTCTGTCTCAGGAAAAAAGTGAAATTCTTGGAGTTTACATGAATGAAACCTATTATAATCATTCTGCAGAATTAAGAATACTAAAAGAGACTGCTAGTGATATAAAGAGACTGTTAGTGATAGATCTATGTATCAGTGGCTCTTAGAAACTGGCAGTTTATATAGTAAACATTAGCAACATAAACATGGTCAGTGTTTTTTTTTTACCATCCTGTATTCAGACATGCACACGCACACACACAAAATGATGTTTCAATACAAATACAAAATGAAAAATTATTCCAACATACGTTCATCACACAAAGGTCCTTCTCTTGTGGCCCACTGGAAACCTTGAACAATACTGTCCTTCACAGTAACAAGGAGGTTTTTATCAACCTGAAAGAAAGATGCTCAGAAATCTGGTACCTCTGTAATGAACATGACAGCAATAAAGTGGCTTTATAGTCACACACAAAAAAACGTGAATACTTTTCTTTTACCAATACTGCCCTTTTGAGTACATGAGAGTTTTAAAGATTTATAAGAAATACACACAGAAATCTGATACCTCAGAATGAACATAGGAGAAACAATAACTTTTTAACTATCAAACTTATCAACACTTCTGCTTCAAACACACAACAGCCTGAGGTCTCACCTCAGATGGTAGGGTGTCATCAACTAAAATGTTGGGTCCAGACGAATCAGGTCCAAATGCCCAAATGGATCGAGCGGCCAGCAAGTCCCAATCATATTTTGTCTGGAAGAATTCACCCAGTTTTTTTCTAGGCCATGTGATCTGAACCACTTCGTTTTCTATGTCCTCAGCCAAACCTTTCTCTAGAGGCTCAGCAATCATGGTCAGTTTGTTTCTACAGATACAGGAGCAACAATAGTTAACATTTTCTTTAACAATGAGTGTCAGCTTACTTGTTAATTTCATTCACCAATTTGTATCATTAAATACTTTTTTTTGTCTTTATTACTCTCAAATGAAAGTCACAAACAAAACTAACCCAAATGATTTATTTTTCCTGCATACAGTTAATAAATTTTATTTTAATGTAATCTACCTGTCTATGAAAACTTTGGACGTGAAAATGGAATGTCAAGACTAGTTTTGTCTGAGAAAAATTGGCACAAGATTGAAATGCCAAATAAAAACATAAAAAAAAAGTAAATTTGTGTAAGAAATCTTTGACAAAGGAAATATGTTAATTTGGAAAAATTTCTGAGAAATCAACCCTTCTTCTTCTGCCTTTACCCTCAGAAAGGACTGGTTGCATTGTTCTACAGTTTGCAGCTAGACTGTGATATCTGTTCCTTTCAGTCGGACACATTCATCTTCAGCTTGGTGAATTAAGTTTGCCTTCCCACTCCAATCCCTCTTCACTTGGCCAGACTACTACCTGTTACCAGGGGCACAATAACGAGGCAGAACGAGGTCTTGGTCAGCTGTGGTTCATCAATCCTGACAGTCAGCTATGGGTCACTAACCACTATCTCATTCTGCCCAAGTATGAGAACTCAAGTGTTGTAAAGCAGGAAAATTTAAAAGCAAAAGAAGAAATCTAACTGCCAACATCAAATAATGAGATCAAATTTCAAATTTATTTAATGTTAGATAATGAGATCAAATCAAATATATAATGCCACTAACAGGACCACAATGAGATGCTATCTATACATCCTCACAGCTAACTGCTGCAAATGAATGATATCCATACTTCTCTTTTTTTATTTTCCTGTCTCTTGTGAAGACTCTTCAAATAAAGTTACATTTTCACTTTTTTACAACATACAAATGACAATAAAGCAAGGGAAACAACTGTTTCAAACCTCACTGACGTGACAACTTATACATGCACTTTTCAACCGCATTCAAATGAAAGATAAGAAAAGAACGATAGCATCACCAAATACTGACTTTTTATTGGGCGTCTCAGCAAAACACTTCAAGGATGATGTTTCCACCACCGTCTCACAAAAACACACGACAGGATCTGCGACTTTGATATCTGCAAAGCATATAAATTAACTTCTGTTTTTAAAAAAAAAAAAAAAAAACCTTCAATAAGAAATGTTATCTGAAGATGACTTTTGTTTGTTACCATTTATGTGTTTGATAACAACATCTACAGATGCATACAAATATGATAATGTTACCAATGTGTATAAAGATAAGGTTTATCTATTAAACAGTAAAATAAGAATAATTCTTTTGTAAGAAAATATTTAAGTATTATTAACTCATATTTTGTATTTTATTATATGTCAACAGTTAATATAAGTATTCTTACATACTTATATTAACTGTTGACATATAATAAAATACAAAATATGAGTTAATAACTGTTAACTATTAATATGTTCTGAGTTGATACCATCTCTACTGAGCTGATTAAATCAGGATTTAGTTTAAAAACCTAGATTACTGAACATTAACTTAAAACATCTTTCATCTTCCAAGAGATGACAATACTATTAAATTTAAAACATTTTTCATCATTCAAGAGATGACAATACTATTATTTTTATAAAATATAGTGAAGACTTCATATTTTTTATGTACTCTTCTGTAAAACTTTACAAAAAATGAAAATGTCAAGTGACTTAAGATGCTGTAAATGGCAACATGCTCTCTAGTTACAAATAGAAGTGCCACATACCTCAGAACTAAATAATATTTACCTATTTCAGAGTACATCTTGCGCAGGTCATGCATGACACAGTCCAAATAAAGTTCACCTGTACCTAAGATTATGTGCTCTCCAGACTCTTCGACCTAGAATGAGACAATATAAAAAAAAAGGTCATGTCCACAAACTAGTCTTCAATAGCTAATCACAGAGTAATAATGCAGAAAATGATGAGTGAAGGATTAGAACAGGAGCTGGTGGGGATAACTTCTTGATGCACTGGAATCTGATCTGGGTTCAGTCTCTTCCAGTAAACTAGACTACAAAAATAGGTACATGATATTTGTTTACAGAACTGCTTCTGAAAACAAAGAACATCTGCCAGCAAAATGAAGCATACCAGACTAAACAGTACACCGTCAAATGTAGATGTATCAAGGTAAATCAGGTTACTCACATGAAAGTCAGTGTCATATATGTGGGAGTACGTCTGACTGGACAAATTAATCTACATAAATTCACATGCTGCAATTTTATCTTTAATGAAAACTAAAATCTTTAAAACTTACAAAGAAGCAAACCAATGATGTCATGGGCAACTTAAAATGACAGAACTGTTTTAATTTATTTGCAGATTTTTCATTATATCAACTTCCTTCTATTTATCTTCTATGGATATTTTTCTGCCCCAACTTCCAAAACAAACTTGCCTATGGCATTATATATCATTGCAAAAAAATACTACAACCCTTTGGTTATGAATAAGACTGCAAGGCTAAAATATCCTCACATAATAGAACAAATTTTTCTGAACAAAATTTCTCAAATGATCACAGAAATATTTCTTCTTTCTTCCTTTTTTTCCTAAGTGACCTACTTTTGTGCTCAGGAGGGGATAACTCTTGTTGACTTTACGCAAACCATCCAACATTTTTGGCAGCTCGGATGGATTCACTGGCTCTACTGCTATTTTTATCACTGAAGCGGTGCTGAATTTTAAGGGACGGAAAATAAACACCTGTAAAATAAAAAAAATTAACAAAAACTGAACATTCTATACAACAATATTATGTTCACCAAAAACATCATCATAACAGGTGCCTGAATGTGCACTCTGAGAATCTGAACTTGTGTACAAATACATAGTCTATTTTGTTCAAGTTATATGAGTAAAAACTTTGTCACATATTCTCAAAATTTGCACTATATTTTTACAACAAATAAACTCAACATATATAAGAAACAGACTTGATATTAAAAAAAAAATACCCTGTATATAAATGTAATGGATGTGATAAACTTGACATATAAACATAGTATAAAGAAATTCATTATATATAAGAATAGACACAGTATAAAGAAACTCAGTATATAAAAGAACAGACATAGTATAAAGAAACTCAGTATATATAAGAACAGACATAGTATAAAGAAACTCAGTATATAAAAGAACAGACATAGTATAAAGAAACTCAGTATATACAAGAACAGACATAGTATAAAGAAACTCAGTATATATAAGAACAGACATAGTATAAAGAAACTCAGTGTATACAAGAACAGACATAATATAAAGAAACTCAGTATATACAAAACAGACATAGTATAAAGAAACTCAGTATATACAAGAACAGACATAGTATAAAGAAACTCAGTATATACAAGAACAGACATAGTATGGTAGGCAATCAATGAAGAGAAGTTAGTTACCTCTTCATGGCCAGAAACATCAACAATGGTGGATGTCTTTACTATAGGCTGATCCACACCCTCAATCAAAATCCAGTTTCCACTAGAGACCCTGCTCACCTCAATTTTATACCTGTGTATAAGAGGGACAAAAAAGCTGTCAAATGATGCAGATGATAGCCCAAATCACTGTGTATAACAAATCATTTTTTCTTTTCATAGTCACATTTGTTGCTTACATATAATCTGTCCTCAAATGGTTGAGCAGAGATTGAATGAGCAAACACCATCCAATACAATGCCCTATGCTTTCCTGCAGATTAGCAACAAACTCTCCATTTCTCATGATCTCTAGATGGCCTGTTATTGGTTTCCAGACTTGCTGTGTGCAGAAGTTTTGACACTTCTGCACCATGTTTTCTTGATTCCTTTTGGTGTGCATTATATGGCTGTTCTAGCAAAAGTGTTTTCACAATGCACAACCAAGTCTCTCCAGTAACTTCATGGCATATTTATACATCCAGCACCTGTCTTCCTGCCTCTTTTTAAGTTTTTGGTGACACTGCACTCCATTAAATTAGATGCTAACTGTCATTTCCTTCCTCATCAGCAATTGTTTAAATACATTTTTTCCTTCCTACTTCCCATTTATACATGCTCTGGTAGTGTCTGTAAGGCCCAGTGTTTGAGCACCTGCCTATTAAGTACATATCCATCGTTCAAATCCTATCAAGTGTTAGGGAGATTTCTCATTGAACCCACAGAGATTTGCCCTCCCATGATCATCTGTTACAGGAAAAACTGATATCTGACTCTTAAAAAGGGGAATACACCCATTCACACTGGAGTACATTAAAACACAAAGGTGTATGAAATTAAGGAAGAATGGGGTATTCATGAAAATAAAACAGTGTATGAAATTAAGGAAAACAGGCTATTCATGAAAATAAAACAGTCTCATATATTCATGTAGGTCTCTGGAAAACTTGGGTTAAGTATAATAGGTTTTCAAGAGCACTTTCATCGGTGCCAGTTAGCGTTAATCATTTCAGAACAGTGAGCAATGAAGTGTCACCTGGCCTCAGCAATCCATAACCTCCCAACTTGTCCCAGCCTGGAATCTTCCTCATCCTGCAGGGTGTAGTTTTCCCCCAAGATGCGGACCTCCTGGTTAGCATACAATGTCCCACTCAGTACCCTCCCAAACACATAGAAGCTTGTCCCGTCCTCATTTGGGTACAGTTTTGTTGTATGAATCATCAGAGGGCCCTGAAAAAAAACAAAAAACTCCATATTGTACGACATCTGAGAATGTGTTACATTTACTGCTTGGTTACACATGTTTTAACATACATAAAAAGTTCTTTCTGTCATCTATAGAACTATCATAAATCCATTCCACATTAAAAAAATGCTTCTTATCTTCACCCCTGTCATAAATCTATTTCAAATGAAATCCTCTGTAGAACAGCTGTAGAACAGAACTGCTATACAATAATTTTACATAAAATAACACTTCCAGTGATTCTACACAATTGTGTTACAATTATTTCATTTAAATAGTTCTACACAGGAAAGAAAAAAAAATGCAAGCGACAGAACTGCAGATATCAAATTCATGCATGTGAAAAAGACTTCATTTAGAAAAAGAAACAATTCTTTTTAGTCAATATACAAAAGTTATACTGGCAGAAATCAGAAAAGTTTCTGCAATATAAGGATCAAAGTGAACCAACCACCATTAGATGAGTAAATGAAAAAAGACTCAAAGACTTTCAGACAAAATAATGACTGGCCCTCATGTGCATCCAAAATGATGGGACAATATTTACTAAAAATAAGAAGAAAAAAAAATTAAGAGAACGATCATCAGGCTTATGTTGGGATGAAGATAATGGGACAGCAGAGAGAAGGACTGCTTCACAGTCTTGTGTTCTAACATCAACTTTAGGAGCTAAATATGTAAATCCATCTTGGCCTCTGGACCAGCTAATGACATTAACTTTGTGCCATCTCCCATGGGGAGACTTGACTGCAATAGACTTCCAGCCGACTTTGTCTCTTGCTTCAAAGTGCATCCAAATTAAGCTCCCTCCCTAACCATCTCTTGACGTTACCCGTCCACCTCTATCACCGAAACCCTTCAGGTTTTAATTTCTTCTTCAGGTATAGTTTTTCCATATATTTTTTTACTGCTACACCTCTTGATACAACCAAATTACTTTACAAGTCTAGTTCTTTCATTTTTTATCATTTCTTTCTTCAATTTCAGCTGCTCATGTACTAGTACCTAGTCCTCTCTATGTGCATACCTGTTTCAAATGCATCAATAAATGATGCCAGAGAAGAGCCTAAGATCAGCCTACCTCAGCCTCACATAGTATCATTTCTTCTGCCAGCTCTGAATCCAGGGGTCCTGTGTATATGTGTTCCACTTTTCTCTTGGCACTATCCACGGGTGAAGGGATGTGCTCCACACACATATCCACGAAGCCTGAATGGATACAAACAAATGAACCATCACAATGTCCTCTACTCAAGATAAGAAATTAGCAATATTATCCAGCTACCCTAGCCTGACATAAATGTTATATAATCTTGTAAATCTAATTCATTGCCTTTTTCTTTTCTTTTTATAAACAAACTCTGAGAAAGCCTTACATTTTCTGCATTTCTTCAAATCTTAGCCAAGCTCTGCTATATCCTCATCCTTTTGGTGTGGCTCTTTCTTATTTTTGTCAAAGATTTCTTAGACAAGTTTTTCAGGTAAAAGAAAATAATTACAATCATGCAAGAAAAGGCTCATTCCACTTAATTATTTGAAAATTTAAAAATTTCTTCACAAATTTCACATGTTGTCAGAGTATGGGGGAGAGGCAGGCAATAAGAAACACATGAAGTTATATACAAATCAGAGATCTGTTTCACACACTGAGTATTCAGTCGAATAACTGAATAATGGTTGGCCAAATACAAAGATCATGGAAACAGGTCTACTTGCTAAAAGTATGAATATCACAAGAGATGCTATAATTATAATTATTCAAATTTCTTCATTATTTAAATTTGAAAGATCTGTATATCTCCAATATAAATTGGATTTTACAGACTGTCTTTACTGTTTAAAATGGACAAGAAAGAGTTAATTTTCCTACTTGTCCTTCTGACCTAGTTAACTTTTACTTCTCATATCCTCTATATAACCAGCTTTATCTAATAAAGGGCCAAATCTGGGGAATAAGGAGGATATTTAATCATCCTTTTAAAACAAAGATCATTCATTCTTTCTGACCAGTCTCTGGTTAATTTCTCTTTTTTTTTTTTTTTTTAACATTTTCACTTTTTCTAAGCTGATGCTATAAAAAAGATGACCAATTGTGGAGTACTAATCTTATCGGGACAAAGTTTTATACATATTAGGTCCACTTGGCTTTGGGGGGGAACAGGATTTCTGCCCCATACAATACTAAAACCACTTCTGTGTGAGAGTTTTCTGCGTGACTGATCAAACTGCTCACATTTCTTGCTCCACTAGCACTTGCTCAGTTTTAATATCTGCACGTTTATTTAGTCTTCTTATTTTAAGAGGCGGCCTGGTTAGATGCTCAGTTTACTAATCCAGTGGTACCGGGTTCAGACCTAGCAGTGGGCTTTTTTTCTGGGTTACACCAAAAAGGCCCTGAGGTTCACCCAGCCTCTAAAAATGGGTACCAGAGAAATCTGGGATGGTAACGCGGCCAGGCATGATATTGAACACACAACACTTTCATGTGCCGAAGGTCACGGAAAATACAGGCCTAACACCGTATTCCCCCGATATGCCTTAATGGCATGGAAACGGGAATTTTACCTTACTACTTATTTTAAGAAAATATTCAATGATGAAATCTTGAGGTTACTGATCTACATCTAGTTGTTGGAAATTGATACTCTTGTGGTTCAATATTCAACCCATTTACCTGATGTTTGCAGGAGGAAGGATATTAAAAAAATCACCTGTAAAATCACCAAAGAAGCGGCGGCACACAAGTCGTAACAAAGGCCTAATGTTCAACTTTTGCTCTTCTTTTGAAAGATGAATGCCCAGCTCATCACAAACTCGTGGCAAGCTCTCATCAACATCTCCAACAATCTGGAACAAATGATACTCCTTCTTTACCAAAACATTAAATCTGAAGGCTGACAGGAATCAGGTGGTGATGTACTTATTAGGTAATCCTCTCATGCCTTAGAGGCACACAGGGATATGGTGTTAGTGCCCATATTTTCCTTGACCTGTCAGCACACTAGAGGGTGATATGGTCAGGATGTACTTATTGCTAACAAACAAATGTCAGGTCCTCTCCTGCCACATGATTTTCTCCTAAAGATAAGCTACTGTAAAACTTCAGACTTGTATATGGTTTTAATGTTTGCCAGAGTGACTTAACTACTTTAAGAAGTCTTTTTCTCCAATGCACTCCTGGAACCAGAGAAAGCCTCTGCAGCATCTTCTCTAACAAACTTCACAACTCTTTAGAAATCTTGCTTTTGGCCATAAAGAAGTTACACAGACATTATGAATCACCTATTCATAAAAAAACACAACCACAACTAACAAAAGAAACAACAGGTGTAAGAGTTTTATTTTTCATGAAGTTTCCATGAAGTATAAATGATATAATACTACATACAGGAGTCCACACATTCAATTTTTATTTTAGGTACACAGACTGTCTAAGACAAGCAGGAAACAATTTTACACCTGATTTGTTTTAATACGAGGGGTGATTGATAAGTTCTCGGCATAAAGTACAAATACTTGAAATGCACAGTTGATATCAGGTGCATTTGTAGATCAGGTTAATGTAAGATTAAACACCAAGTTTCAAGAAATTAACTTAAACCAATTTTTTTTTTTACAGGCTACTGAAGTGATAAGGGGTGGCAGAAACTGAGAAAATGGATAAAATTTATCATCGAGCAGTCATTCGCTACCTCTACATCAAGGGTTTATCACTGAAGGAGATCCATGAGGATATGGTAGAGAGTCTAGGCGAGAGTGCCCCTTCTTAAAGCACAGTGAAGAAATGGGCAGCTCAATTCAAACATGGAAGGGAGAGTCTGGAAGATAATACCTGTCCAGGAAGACCAAGAATGGTAACCACTGATGAAACCACTTGCAGAATCCATGACATGATAATGGAGGCTTGACGACTAACTGAGAGGTACATTGTTACTGAGTTGGGCATCTCCCAGGAACGTGTTCATGCCATTATTCACAATGATCTTCAAATGACAAAGGTCTCTGCTTGATGGGTCCCGAAACTTCTTGGAGCTGATCACAAATGACAGCATCTCAACATGTCAAGAGACAATCTTTGCCATTTTTCTGCAGATCCTGAAAAGTTTCTTCAGCAATTTTTGACTATGGATGAGACTTGGGTTCATCATTTTCAACCAGAAACAAAAGAACAGTCAAAGCTGTGGAAACATCATGGATCCCCACCTCCACCTTTTGGGATTCAGGAGGTGTGCTACTGGTAGACTATCTTCAAAAGGGCAGAACAGTCACTGGGGCCTATAACACTAATCCTGTGAAGCAACTGCGCGTCAAAGTGAAGGAAAATAATTGAGGGAAATTGACGAGCGGAGTCATCTTCCAGCAAAACAATGCTCCAGTTCACAAGTCAGTGGTGGCAATGGCTGCCATTCATGAATGCGGCTTCCAGCTTCTTAAATATCCTCCTTATTCCCCAGATTTGGCCCTTTCAGACTATTACCTATTTACCAAACTCAAAAAAGGAGCTCAGTGGTCGTAAATTTGCTCCAGATGATGGCGTCATTCATGCTGTAGACCACTTTCTACTGGCACAAGATGCTGACTTTTACAAAGAAGGGATCCATATGGTCCAGGATCGCTGGACTAAGTGCATAAACTTGCAAGGGGACTATGTTGAGAAATAACCAAAGAAGCTGTCCATAAATAATCTGTTATACCTTATGCCGAAAACTTATCAATCACCCCTCGTAACTCACCTGAGAAAACATCCTACACTTCACTTCTTTTAATGGTTCTAAGGACTGCAAACGCGCCACAAACAGCCTCTGGCAGTCAAGTCCAGCTCCTGGCCTTCCCGTGGCAGAACTGTTTAAACTGACAGGAGAAGGGGCGAGGACGAATATCTGGCGCCTGAAAACCAGTTACTTAGGGTAGATGAGTGTCACGTTTGGTAGCTCATCTGCCGCTGTTGGCGAGATCTTCAGCTGCCGTGCGTGGAGCTGTGCTCTTCCCGGCCAATGAAGAAATTTGCAAATGAGGTTGCCGCGCAGCATCACTGCGGAAAAGGTGGTTGAAAGGATAAATCGAAGCAAACAGTCAAATCACGGCACCTCTGGTCTGGAGGTCGACCACGTCCTGAGTGCAGTCATATCGGGTGAAATGCATGAACCGGCTTGTCCCAGAGGTTAAGTCACTGCTGGCTTGACTCTTCAAATGCCGCGCGTGGAGTGAAGCTCCTCCTGGTTAAGGAAGTAAATGCGGAAATAAAGGTTGCTGTGCGGCGCCGATGGGAAAAGTGGTGGAAAGTGAAGTTTAACCTGGTATGTCCAGTAGTATCGCTACGAGAGCTATACCACGGCGCCTCTGCTCTAGAGGCCGCCTGCGTCCGAAATACACCTACACTGGTGAAATATGCCTAAACCGGCACACACCAGGGGTGGAACTCGATGGCTAGACATGTCATGCCACCTCCGCTCTAGAGGTCGGTAACGCCTGATAAACACCCATACTGGTGAATTTTGCCTAAACCGGCTCATACCAGGGGTGAATCTTGAAGGCTATGAATGTCACAGTACCTCTGCCCCAGAGGTCGGTCCCGTCCCAAACACGCCCATACTGGGAAATGCCTAAACCGGCTCAACCCAGGGGTAGAAGTCACTAGTGGCGAGGATTCGTCCTCTGGACAAAAGCGCCATCCTGGTCACAACTAGGAAGGGTAGCGGCCACGACCGCAAAATGCTGAAGTCGGAGACACTGGACCAGGGAAGTCTAGATAGGCAACCACCTCTCACCCGGCGGGGATGTCTGCGTATCCTAATCACGCTGAGGTTTTCCGGTGAGAAAGTCCAACCCTGGACTGGATGGGCAACCACCTCTCACCCGGCGGTGATACACGGGTATCTCAAAACACGTCGAGGTTTTCCGGTGAGAAAGTCCAACTCTGGCCTGGGTGGGCTAACGCCTCTCACCCAGCGGGGATGCACTGATATGCCAAACACGTCGAGGTCTTCCGGTGAGAAAGTCCAACCCTAGACCAAACTGGTGCAATGAAAACCACGGTGTCACGCAATACCGCTTCCGAGACCCACCAAGAATACAGGCTAAAGCACTGTGATACTCTGAACCCCTTGTGGTCCTTTCGTGGAACTCGTGTGGTCTATTTTGGACCACACAGGGGACCACGGGACCTAACGAGGACCACATGCGTGAATTCAGTAGGTTCACAGTGCGGTTTTTGGTGGTAGAAGTGAACGAAGAAGAAGAAGACTTCTTTTAATAATTCACCTGAGAGAACATCTTACAATTATCTTGTTTTAATAACTCACCTGAGAAAATATCTTGTACAAGGGCTCGAGGATAAACTCAACAAAACTCCTTGGTGATGAAGAAGTAACCGGCTTTTTGGAAAACTTTCGCCTATGACAACAACAACAAAAAAAAGTACTGCATGTTAAAATAAAATATCTCAAATGTGCCAACTGGCCATCAGGGATTTATATTAAATTTCTGGATGTAAAAGCAACCAGTAAGGGAAAAGGGAGCAGCATGTGGCATCTGAACCAAACGAGAAAAAAAAACACTCCAGAAGGCAAGGGAAAAGACTTGGGTTGCAAAGTGGCAACAGCTCAAAAAGTGTTGGAACCACTGATCTAAATATATCTCAAATGTTCTAATTGATCACTGAGAAATTTCTAATAAAAACAAATGTTACTTCTTTGTCTCAGAACAACTTAAATATGACCACTCCACCATATTTAATCAATAAGAGCTAATTCACTAACATACTATAAAACTAGGTATATGTTATTATAAATCCAGCCACTGAAAACATCAAAATACACATACTTACGTTTTGCTATTAAAATAACAGTCACCCCATAACCTCCTTGCAAATTCCTTCTCGTTGATGCCCTCTGGATTATGAGAATAAAATGTCGCAATCAATGAAGTGCAAAACTAATTTACAAGCAACTTACTGAACTATCAAAGTCAAAATAAAACTGATATAATGCAAGTAAAAGAGCAAAAACATGTGCATAAAATGATTAAAAATGGCAAAGAAAACAAAATAAATGGTTTTACACAAGTGGAAAAAAAAATATGTTGACATCGCTCTAAAAAATATAAATACAAACAACTAAAAGATTATATGCATGATTAATTTGCTCACTTACTAAATATCTTTGTTTACTTCATGCCTGGTATATATATGTATAATCTTCAGCCTTCCTGAAACTCAGGAAAGTCATTAGCCATCTTCAGGCTAATAAACTCTTCTGCTCTGATCACCGCAAGCGCTGTAGAGAACTCAGGCAACTACCATGGAAATCATCTAACAAATTCTAGGAAGCCAACATCAATTTCAAACTAAATTAAATCAAAGTTACAGAGAGTAATTTATGTTGAAGTCCCTGTCATCACTGTAACCCAATACTTAAAATACGAGTAATATAGATTTTCATTCCTAGTTTGTTTTTTTTTTTACCTTCATCTTTACCTCACTGCCAAATGCTAAAAAATTCTGGGTTTTCAGCAATCATTGCTAATAAACCAATCTACCATAAAGTGTAGCAATATTGCTAATAAACTAGTCTACCACAAAGTGTAGCAACAATGCTAATAAACCGATCTACCATAAAGTGTAGCAATATTGCTAATAAACTCCCCTGGGAACAACTGTGTTAAGAGCACACTTATCTTAATATAGTGTTTGTGAAACAGGGAACATAGATCTGTTTGCTTAAAAACTCTGACCTACTTCTGTAGCCCAGAAACTTGTAGCAATCAACACTAATTGTAATTGTTATTTTTGTAAAATGTAATGTCAGGTTGGTGGACGGATGGGGACATGGAGATCTCTGGCAGGGATGAGGGAAGTCTGGTGTGAAACCAATGAATCCAGGACGTGACAAGCCTATAGGTCTTTACAACAAAGGCTATCAGAATGATGTAAACAAAACAGAGCCAGCAGACTATAGGTGGCGGGGAATGGATGTCGTTGAAGCACTCATCAGATTCCTCATCTCAAAGTCAGAGTGTCTTTGTGGAACTGTCTCAAAACCATCTGACATGGAGAAGGGACTTACATACAGCCACCAGAGGCTGGAAAACAAAGTTTTGGCCAGGTCAACCACACTGTCTTCATGGCAGTCCGAGCAAGACCACAGTCTGCCCTAGCAAGGAAAGGTGCTGAAGTCGGAGTTACCAGCGAAAAGGCGCATCACAAAAATCAGGGTAACACGCATTATCGCTAATGAAATGTCTCTATCTACTGTATTCAAACATGGTGCTCGACCTGTGAAGACTAACCAGGCAGGTGCAGTGCCGGGCCCCCTGCCTCGAAAGGGTCCACCCAATGCTACTGGAGGTCCTCTCAGTTCGTCTTGTGGAGTCAGGAGACATGAGAGTAGAGCTAATGGCCAAAAAATACAACGGAAGAAAACAGCCAAAAAGCAAGAACTTAAAATAATGCAGTGGAATGCTGAGGGTGTCAGCAGTGTTAGAGATGGCTATAGCAAAAAGGTGGAACTAGAGAACATACTTTTTGGAGAGCAGGTAAGTATATTCTGCATACAGGAGACACACCTAACCAAAGATGCTGCCTTTAAAATCAGAGGCTACCAGTGTTTTAGATCAGACCGACAGGACAGAAGAAAAGGAGGAGTGCTCACACTTGTTAAGAATAACATCAGCGCATGTCAGATGGGAGTGTTCATGGAAGAAGCCGAATATCAGATGATCCATCTAAAAAGTAGTAATACAGATTTCCACCTCCTTAACTATTACTGTCCTAATGACCGCCCACTTGCTTTAGAAACAATCCCACACAAAGAGAAACTGATGGTCTGTGGCAATTTTAACAGCCATTCCCAGAGTTGGGGCTATGACCACATAGACAAGAGAGGAGAGGAAGTTGAGAGCTGGCAGGATGATAATGGACTTCTCCTGATCAACCAGCCAATGGATCCCCAACATTTTACTCAAGGGCTTGGTGTACAACCTCAACACCAGATCTGGCATTCCACTCTCCAGATCTGAAGTGGAACATTACACGTGAAGTTGGAAAACAACTTGGAGGTAGCGACCATCGACCATAAAGTGCAGCAATAATGCTAATAAACTAGTCTACCATAAAGTGCAGCAATAATGCTAATAAACTAGTCTACCATAAAGTGTAGCAACAATGCTAATAAACCGATCTACCATAAAGTGTAGCAATATTGCTAATAAACTCCCCTGGGAACAACTGTGTTAAGACCACACTTATCTTAATATAGTGTTTGTGAGACAGGGAACATAGATCTGTTTGCTTAAAAACTCTGACCTACTTCTGTAGCCCAGAAACTTGTAGCAATCAACACTAATTGTAATTGTTATTTTTGTAAAATGTAATGTCAGGTTGGTGGATGGATGGGGACATGGAGATCTCTGGCAGGGATGAGGGAAGTCTGGTGTGAAACCAATGAATCCAGGACGTGACAAGCCTATGGGTCTTTACAACAATGGCTATCAGAATGATGTAAACAAAACAGAGCCAGCAGACTATAGGTGGCGGGGAATGGATGTCGTTGAAGCACTCATCAGATTCCTCATCTCAAAGTCAGAGCGTCTTTGTGGAATTGTCTCCAAACCATCTGACATGGAGAAGGGACTTACATACAGCCACCAGAGGCTGGAAAACAAAGTTTTGGCCAGGTCAACCACACTGTCTTCATGGCAGTCCGAGCAAGACCACAGTCTGCCCTAGCAAGGAAAGGTGCTGAAGTCGGAGTTACCAGCGAAAAGGCGCATCACAAAAATCAGGGTAACACGCATTATCGCTAATGAAATGTCTCTATCTGCTGTATTCAAACATGGTGCTCGCCCTGTGAAGACTAACCAGGCAGGTGCAGTGCCGGGCCCCCTGCCTCGAAAGGGTCCACCCAATGCTACTGGAGGTCCTCTCAGTTCGTCTTGTGGAGTCAGGAGACATGAGAGTAGAGCTAATGGCCAAAAAATACAACGGAAGAAAACAGCCAAAAAGCAAGAACTTAAAATAATGCAGTGGAATGCTGAGGGTGTCAGCAGTGTTAGAGATGGCTATAGCAAAAAGGTGGAACTAGAGAACATACTTTTTGCAGAGCAGGTAAGTATATTCTGCATACAGGAGACACACCTAACCAAAGATGCCGCCTTTAAAATCAGAGGCTACCAGTGTTTTAGATCAGACCGACAGGACAGAAGAAAAGGAGGAGTACTCACACTTGTTAAGAATAACATCAGCGCATGTCAGGTGGGAGTGTTCATGGAAGGAGCCGAATATCAGATGATCCATCTAAAAAGTAGTAATACAGATTTCCACCTCCTTAACTATTACTGTCCTAATGACCGCCCACTTGCTTTAGAAACAATCCCACACAAAGAGAGACTGATGGTCTCTGGAGATTTTAACAGTCATTCCCAGAGCTGGGGCTATGACCACATAGACAAGAGAGGAGAGGAAGTTGAGAGCTGGCAGGATGATAATGGACTTCTCCTAATCAACCAGCCAATGGATCCCCAACATTTTACTCGAGGGCTTGGCGTACAACCTCAACACCAGATCTGGCATTCCACTCTCCAGATCTGAAGTGGAACATTACTCGTGAAGTTGGAAAACAACTTGGAGGTAGCGACCATCGACCATTCTCCCTGACAATAGAAAATGAACTCCTTAACACCAGTAGCCCTCTCCCCAGATGGAACTATAAAAAAGCAAACTGGACAATGTACAGACATCGTACAGGTATTCTGGTGGGACAGCTGTCAACAGAAGGTAAGGATATTAACAGCATAGTGAAGAAATTCAATGCTGGTATCCTTCAGGCCGCTCGTGAAACCATTCCTAGAGGAGTTCGCAGGGACTATAAACCATACTGGTCTAGTGAGCTGGGAAAACTCCATGATGATGTGGAAGCAGCTCGAAAGCAAGCAGAAAACAGACCATGCCAAGAACACCACAATAATTACCAACATTCTAAGGCCAAATTTCAGAGAGCAAAGCTGCAAGCCAGACGGGAAAGTTGGAGAGAGAAAACAGAGTCCCTAAACTTTGAAAAGGATGGAAGGAAAATGTGGAAACTGATCAAACAGTTAAATGATGAGAGTACTGGAAGAAGTACAAAGATTACAATAATAGAGGATGGGAAAACTCTTACAGGTAAGCAGGTAGCAGATCACTTTGCTCGCATGTTTGCACAGGACTGCAACATTGATATCCATCCAGTGAAAGAGTGTGTAGTGCGCACTGACCCACAGAAGGAAGAAGAACAAGGCAGAAAAGTGGAGGTCATGGATGCACCAATCACACGCAGCGAGTTAGACCTAGCAGTCAGTAAACTGAAACCAAGGAAATCACCAGGACCAGATGGAGTGTCCAATGAAATGATCAAGAACCTGGGAATGGCAGCAATGGGAAAGCTGTTGGATATTTTCAATATGTGCTGGAGCACAGGTAAGTTACCTCAAATCTGGAAGGAAGCAAGCATGGTACCACTGCTAAAGCCAGCGAAAAACAGTGATACTGCCTCCAGCTACAGGCCAATCAGTCTCACTAGCTGCCTATGCAAAACGATGGAACGCATCATTGACCTGAGGCTAAAATGGTACCTAGAAAGTGAAAACCTTCTCGTTCCACAACAAGCAGGATTTAGGCAGTACTACAGTACGGAAGATCAAGTGACCTATCTCTCTCAAGAGACTGAGGATGCATTCCAAGAGAAAAACCTTGTACTAGCAGCGTGGATAGACCTAAAGAAAGCCTTTGATAAAGTATGGAAAAAAGGTCTGCTGTGGAAACTAAGAGACTGCAATGTGAATGAAGACTATACAACTGGATAAAGTCCTATTTACACAATAGAAGAGCTAGAGTAGTAATGGATGGACAAAAAAGCCAGAAAGTACTTCTGCGACACGGTGTACCACAAGGAGGAGTCCTTTCGCCTACACTATTCCTTGTATTCATTAATGACCTGGTCAAGGAACTTCCCTATGGAATCAATGCGGCACTGTATGCAGATGATCTGGTCATGTGGTGTACAGATGAATATGCGACAGTTGCTACACAGAGACTCCAAAGAGCAGCAGACATCTTGACATCAAGGACAAACAAATGGTGTGTAAGTATCAACACAGAGAAATCAAGTACCACTCTATTCACTCTCTCATCTAAACAGAAAGCAGGTAAGATCTTTGTAAATGAAATATCCTTAAGGATGGACAACCACCCCACTTACTTAAGAGTGACTCTTGACTCAAAACTGACTTGGAAGCAACACATCAACAGTGCAGAAGCAAAAGCCAGAAGAAAACTAGCCATATTAAGAAAATTAAGTGGAATCACATGGGGAGCTAGTGAAAGAATCCTCAAGAATGTATATCAGCAAAGTATTCTACCACATTTAAAATATGGCTCAACATCTTGGTGCACAGCATCAAACACTACGCTGCAAAATCTAGACAAGGTTCAAAATCAGTCACTACGGATTATCACAGGGCGCCATGAGGTCCACACCAATAGTAGAAATGCAGAAAATATTTGGTGTTCAAGCGCTAAAGGAACGTAGAGACACAAAGGTCATGACCATGGGAGAGAAATTCCTCAGCTCTGTAAGCCATCCCGAGAAGGAGAGATTCAATAACTTGGCATTAAGACGGCTTAAAAGAAGCAGCTTCACTCACCAGGCCAAGCGTATGCGTAAGCTGATACCTGACCTTCCAACTGTAGTCGCTCCATTATCATCTGTACCAGAGCATACACCATGGAAAGAAGCAGATTATACACAAATAACTATTCAGACTGAAGGGAAAGGTGTGCAGAATGGTGAAATGCAAAGCAGCCTTGTAAGATCAACAGCCACACTTAGTGTGCTAGATGACAAATATCCATGTCACACTTTGATATGTGTGTATTCAGACGGATCTGCACACAATGCCATAAAGAATGGAGGGGCAGGAGCATATATTGAATATCCAAACAATACCACTGACAAGATTTCCATACCCACTGGAAAATACTGCAACAACCTTGATGCAGAAGTTAGGGCAATTACTGCTGCAGTTGAAAAGCTATCAGACTCCAGAATTGATACATGTCCTGTAGTAATTCTCACAGATGCAAGATCAGTACTGGAAGCTCTTCAGTGCAACAAACTACCAGACCTTAAAGATGCCTTGTCAAAAATTGGCTTACAACATGGAGTCACTTTGCAATGGATTCCCTCCCACTGTGGGATACCAGGCAATGAGAAAGCTGACCATCTGGCCAAAGAGGGCACTGAAATGGAGCAACCAGACATACCAATCACCTATAATCAGAAGAAAAGCATGATAAAAACCTACAGGAAGCCACAAACACCACCACATGATGACTATCACATGCTAAACAGAAAGGAACAAGCCACCATCTTCCGTCTCCGAACAGGACACACCCGACTCCGAAGTCATATGTATACAAAGTTTAAGGTTGGTACTACTAATCTATGTACATGTGCCCAGGTGCCCCAAACTGTGAAACATATCCTCCAGAACTGCACCAACTATGAAACACTGAGAAATAATTACTGGCCCAGTGAAAACACTAAAGAAGATAAGCTCTACGGTTCCATATATGAATTACAAAAAACAGTGAAATTTATCCAAGAGACAGGACTGCAGGTATAGACAGACAATGCGAACGAAGAAGAAGAAGCTAATAAACTAGTCTACCACAAAGTGTAGTAATATTTCTAATAAACCAATCTACCATAAAGTGTAGCAATAATGCTAATAAACTAGTCTACCACAGAGTGTAGCAATATTTCTAATAAACCATAAAGCGTAGCAATATTGTTAATAAACCAGTCCACCATAAAGTGTAGGTAGATATAGGTGTATGCTCTATCTACTTTTATTATCTGAACCAGTTTTACTGCAGTCACCATCCCTTTTATCTACCATAAAGTGTAGCAACACTGCTAATAAACCAATTTCAATGAGAAAAAAAAAAAATCTGGACAATTCTAACAAATAGCACCTTGGAATGTAACAAATAACACCTTGGAATGTAACAAATAACATCTTGGAATGTAACAAATAACACCTTGGAATGTAACAAATAACATCTTGGAATGTAACAAATAGCACCTTGGAATGTAACAAATAACACCTTGGAATGTAACAAATAACACCTTGGAATGTAACAAATAAATGTCAGACTGGTGCTGGTATCCTCCACAGCTGAATCATGAGTACAGGAGGAATGGCTGAACTGAGAGACAGTGAACCAGAGTCTCAGACTGGAGACAACAGGTTCTGCTCTCATTGTTGTCATGCTTCTGTTAACTGGGCTGTAAGATGCACTTGGGTTAGTGAAAAACTGCCTTCAGGGTGAGGTATACTATGTTACACAGTATACAGAGATGTCAGTACACGAAGGGAATGTGGGATATCACATAAGACTTAGTTCTTTGTCCTGGTCACTTTGCGGACAAATAAGAAAAGACAAGAAACAGACTTGAAAAAAAAAAAAAATAGCTGAATCTTGATAGTGTTTATCACAGCATGAGATAACTGCAAAATATGTTTCCATACAAACCCTGATTATTTTCTCACCGTATGTGTCAGCATATATTTTTGTGAAAGATCTCAATGTGAAGCAGAACCTGTAGTACGAGCTGGCAAAGCAGACATTGCCCAGGATGGGAGACACCATCTGGTTGGGGTCATCTTCAGCATACAAACTGCATGAGAAAAGGTTTCATTTCTTCCTCAAAGAAATATATTAAATATTTCATGACAATATTAATATGAGCTATTAAACATTTCATGATGATATTAATATGAGCTATTAAACACTTCATGGTGACATTAACAAGAACTGTTTCTACAAGAACTTAATATTGAAGAAGGCTGGCTAGTAAAGAGTATTAAACAGAGAAAACTTAAATATTTTGGACACATTAAACGTCATGATAATCTATAGAAAACCATCTTGAAAGGGTACATAATGGGAAAAAAGAAAGAGAGGAAGACCAAAACGAAGATGGCTGCAAGACATCATTGACAATCTGCAAATGGATGCATCAGCAGCAGGCCATCTTGCTCACAACCGAGAGGCCTACAGGAGTGCTGTTAGGGAGGGAAAGTTCCACAGGGACATGCATATGAATGAATGAATGTTTCTGTTTCATGGTCTACATTTGGGCAGATCCAGTTTCAACCATGTTTTTCTCTTTAAAAATCCCTTTCCACTATATAATCTGCTGTGAATATTCAGGGATTCTTCCAAGATCTTTGAAGATTCAATGTCCGATATAACTGTCTTGCAAAGTCTCCACTAAAATCAAACTGTTTCCCACTCTCTTGGCCAAATACTAAAACCCATTATGAGAAATGATTGGAGTTAGTATTACTAAATGGTGAACAGAGGTTTTAACTCTTCTCGTGCCATGGTCGCTATAGCGACAACTTCCGGTTACCAAGTTGCGTGCCATGTTCGTCATAGTGATTTTTCATTTGTTTCAGAGTAAAACATGATTCAAATTTTGGCTCGCATGTTATCTGCGCATGTCAAAATTACCCGGCATCCTTTTCACTTGTGTCACTGGCAGCTAGCCATTTTTTCTTACGTTTCTCTTCAATTTTCGACGTGGTTTGGATATGAATATATCCCCGCCAGGTGAGAGGTGGTTGCCCATCCAGTCCAGAGTTGGACTTTCTCACCGGAAAACCTCAACATGATTTGGCTATGAATATATCCCCGTCGGGTGAGAGGTGGTTCCCTAACTACTCTGCACTGATCCAGTGTCTCTGACTTTAGCATTTTGTGGTCATGGTACCTTTCCTGGTGGTGACCAGGACAGAGCTTTTGCTGAGGAGGACAAATCCTCACCACTAGTAAGTTTCACCCCTGGGTTAAGCCGGTTTAGGTGTATTATCCCAGTATGGGTGTATATAGAGTGTGACTGGCCTCTAGAGCGGAGGTACCGTGATATGCATAGACATCAAGTTTCACCCCTGGGTTAAGCCAGTTTTGGCATACTGCCCCAGTATGGGTGTATATAGGATGTGGCCGGCCTCTAGAGCAGAGGTGCCATGGTATGAATAGCCCTCACCGCAAGACTACTGGTCATACCGATTAAACTTCACTTAATCCTTTCCATCACCTTTTTTCACAGCGGCGTCACGCAGTAACTCTAATCACATTTTTCTTTATTGGCCGGGAGGACTTTCACCTCACGCGCGGCAGCCGAAGAATCTCGCCAGCAGTGTCTTAGTTTAAGCCCTGGGTTAAACCGGTTTAGGCATTTTGCCTCAGAGTGTGTGTATATAGGACGCTGCTAGCCTCTGGAGCAGAGGTGCCATGATGAGTAGCCCTCACCGTAAGACTACTGGCCATACCGATAAAACTTCACTTAATCCTTGCCATAGTGGCGCAGAATGGCAATGCTAATCGTATTTTTCTTCACTGGCTGAGAGTAGTTTCACTCCACGCACGGCAGCTGGGGAATCTCACCAGCAGCGATACTGCAGACCCGATACTCTGCGAGAGATGGGCCAATTTCGAGACCATCAGTCTACTGAAGTGTTAGCATGAACCTGGCTGGCTAGCCATTTATAGACTTCGCTCGATGGACAAACCACTTGCTTCTGCATTGGACCACCTTAACTCTCGCCATCCGGGAAGGCAGTGAAGACGTTTCTCCCCATGCACGGAACTCGAGAGCGCTTTTTCACCAAAAGAACAGAAAGTGTAGCTAAATCACAGTCCTCCATAGACAACCAAGGTGAAATTAATATTCTGGAATAGTATAAATACATTGAAGGAATGTGCGTAAAGAAACACATATCAGATTTAATGACAAAATAAAGGCAAGCACAAATCTCAAATGGAATGCCAACAAAGAGAATTTATTATAAACAACAAATATAATTGTGGAGAATTTATTATAAACAACAAATGTATAAATTACATGTAGATGGTACTTTCACTCTTATATATTAAAACAAATTATGTAGAAATAGCAGCATTATGAAATTAAATCTTCAAACCAAACTCAACACCTACAAGACTTCTGGACTTTCTACAAAATTTTTTGCACCCCCCCCCCCCCCATCTTTTCTTGAATCTTCTGCCACAGTATAACTACCAACTTGAAGACCTAACAGGGAACTCTAATATCATTAACCAGAACAGCTAAAAACAAGAGATTTATGCTAATATCTTTTTTTTAAAAACTAAAAGTAAATTTACTATTATTACCGGTAATAAAAAACAATGCTAAAAACATGCATTCTTGAACTAATCATGTTAACTGAAATCTAACACAAGATCCTATATTTTATCCTATATTTTAGTTCCTATATTTTCTACCAAAATTGAATATGGAGTTTCAAGGTCTAACCTGATTGGTTCATTTATTTTATCCTCATATAATAAGGTGAACTGCTTAATGCTTGATCATCTTTCCAACCGTAGCCAGATACCCATTCCTACAACAGGCCAGCTGAGGAGCCTCATACTGGATTCAAACCACTGACTTTTGCCTGAGAGGATGAGTGTACTTAAATTTCAATACCCAGGCATCATCACTTTCACAAAACTAACCTGATAATGGAATTGACCTCATCAATGATTTGCCTGAGCTTGAAGTAGGCATCCGTTGGTGGAAGTTTCAATTCTAAGATAAGCCTGTCAATCTTGTTGATACAAATTGTGACTGCAAGTCGTTCCTGCATGGCATGTTTGATCAGTCGCTCTGAGTTCAGCATCATCTGTGTGAAGACAAAAACTATATTTTTCAGAATTTTTTTTTTTTCATAATTTGTGTGGAAGTAGAAAACACTGTGGCAATTTGGAAATTCATTATATACTGAGGTCAGTCAGTCAGTCATTTGCCTGTCCCTTACCGAACTTTGCCTCCCTAACAGCACTCCTGTAGGCCTCTCGGTTGTAAGCAAGATGGCCTGCTGCTGATGCATCCATTTACAGATCATCAACGATGTCTTGCAACCATCTTCGCCTTGGTCTTCCTCTCTTTCTTTTTTCCCATTATGCATTCTTCCAAGACATTCTTCTCTAGATTATCATGACGTTTAATGTGTCCAAAATATTTAAGTTTTCTCTGTTTAATACTCTTTACTAGCCAGCCTTCTTCAATATATTTGTTCTTTTTTGTGTCCATGATATTTGAAGAACTCTTCTGTAGCATTTACATTCAAAGGCATTTATGTGTTTCTCAGCTGTTTGGTTAAGTGTCCAGGTCTCACAGGTATATGTTGCAATGGGAAAGATGCATGCCCTTAAGAAACTTATTTTTGTAGTTCTGTCTGTTCCTCTCCACAGATTCTTTAGTTGTTTTACTTTCTGTACATCCATTATTAGTTAGTGATCAAAGATATTCAAAACTCTCCTCTTCTTCCAGTTTTTCCTCATTGATACATATTTCAGATGCCTTGTTTGTTTTGTCAGTTGTCATCAATTTAGTTTTCTTTGCATTAAGATAGAGGTTTTGCTCTTTGCTGTTCTTATGGACTGACGTAATTAGTTTTTCCATCATTAAGATAGAGGTTTTGCTCTTTGCTATTCTTATGGACTGACGTAATTAGTTTTTCCATTTCTTTTTGTGTTGTAGACAGTAACACCGTGTCATCAGCATATCTAATCTCTGGTATTTCATAACCTCCAATTTTTATGGTATTGTAATACTCTTTGTCTACATCTTCTCTAATATTCCTCATTATATTTTCAGTATACAAGTTAAATAAGTAAGGCGACAATATGCACCCCTGATGGATCCCTTGTTTTATGTCAACCATACGAGAGTAGAAAATATAATTTGCTGCATTTTTTATATCACCTTAGTGGACGTAGCCAGGGGTTTACAAACTAGTGGGTCACTTAAATCAACTTCCAATATCCTAAACAAATTAATGCTCATGAAGGGGCAGAATCCAAACTGCACAGCATACAAGAATGTCGCTCTACAGACATAAATCTATGTCAAATCTAGCTGGTGGGAACTTGAAACTTCAATCTAGGGATCAGCATCACCGCACTTGGGACACACCCATATATGCTCCACTCTCTGTTTCAGTAACTGTCAAAGAGCGCGAACACTAACTGTACCAGTCAACCGTTGGTTCTAATAACTTTGAATTCTGCCTGCAAGCCAGCCACCCAGCTCTTCCTTCCCCATCTCATCTTCTGTCGATATGCAATACAAGCATTTTCCTCTTCCTCGCCAAGTTTCTCAGCAACCAACTTCGGCCTATCTGTCCTGTCCAATGGAAATCTATTTTTTACATAAGCATTACAAGCAACATGACTGGCTACCTCACTGCCTCTCACTCCTGCATGTCCTGGACAATATATCCACATTAGCCTGGTGACATTTGATTTCCCTAAGAGATGCAACAGCAGCAGGCCATCTTGCTCACAACTGAGAGGCCTACAGGAGTGCTGTTTGGGGGCAAAGTTCCGCAAGGGACATGCAAATGAATGAATGAATGAATGAAAGAGATGAACCCATTCTCAATGCAGCAAACACCTCTCTAGAAGTTGAGATAGAACCTATAGGACTGCCATACAAACCATGAGAAAGCTGGTGGTTTTATCCAGAGGAGCAGTAAAGGAGAAAAAAAAATGTGCAGTTTTCTGCATTTGCTATATGAAGCTATGAGAAAAACATGCACGCGCACACACACACACACACCTTTTTTTAAAAAGCGGACCATTATTTTCCAGTGATAACTACAATGTCTTCTTGTTTTCATGAAGACATTTTACTGACTTCATTACTTTCTTTCAATGTGTTGATTTCCAAATTAGAATCTTTCTAACATTACTCATACTGGAATGTTTCTAACATTACTCAAATCAGAATGTCTCTAACATTACTCAAATCAGAATGTCTCTAACATTACTCAAATCAGAATGTCTCTAACATTACTCAAATCAGAATGTTTCTAACATTACTCAAATCAGAATGTTTCTAACATTACTCAAATCAGAATGTCTCTAACATTACTTAAATCAGAATGTCTCTAACATTACTCAAATCAGAATGTCTCTAACATTACTTAAATCAGAATGTTTCTAGCATTACTCAAATCAGAATGTTTCTAACATTACTAAACCTGTGCTAACAACTGAAAGCTAAAAAAAAAAAAAAAAATCACATTTTTTAAAATTAAAAATATCAACTCATCATGTACAATCAGTTTTCCTATCATTTAATCTGTTCCAACTTGAATCAAATGGAACACTTACTCCTTCAGCGGCATCGATGAATACAACGATACCGTCGCTAAGTCTGAATGATGCTGTCACTTCGTCTGAGAAATTGACGTGGCCTGAAAGGTATGGCTTGTATACATTAGTCATAAAATCACTAAGAATGAAGAACTAAAAACAAAGGCTGAAAGTTTTGCTTTACAGTCATGGATGCATTAGTATGTTTGATTTAGTCTATGTCCCGTAGCATTTGCATGCTGTGGTTGTGTGATGTGTTAGTGCCTTCACATTTCTAGATCACTACAGCAATTGAGGTAGGGATGCCAGCACTTGTCCTCACTGTCTTTGTTTTCCTAGAGAAACCCCAGGTGCCCATGCCATTACTTGTCCTCACTGTCTTTGTTTTCCTAGAGAAACCCCAGATGCCCATGCCATTACTTGTCCTCACTGTCTTTGTTTTCCTAGAGAAACCCCAGGTGCCCATGCCATTACTTGTCCTCACTGTCTTTGTTTTCCTAGAGAAACCCCAGGTGCCCATGCCATTACTTGTCCTCACTGTCTTTGTTTTCCTAGAGAAAACCCAGGTGCCCATGCCAGCACTTGTCCTCACTGTCTTTGTTTTCCCAGAGAAACCCCTGGTGCCTATTTTTTTTAGGCTAGGTTAACAAATGCTGGTTGGTTTGAAAAAATTCCAGTGTGAAATCAAACCAGGGACCTTCTGATCGGCAGACATGTACTCGAACAACTACAGCACTGCTGCACGTAGTATATTTGATGCTTTATTTTCAAAAATAATGAAATAAACCATTATAAACTATGATAACTACAAAATACAACAGTCATATCTCTTCCCGGGCCTTTCGTTGCTTAGATGGCGCTTCCGGTTTCTCACGTGGTGCCTTTAGTCAATGTAGTTACGTTTGTTTTGTTTCATTAAAAAACAGGTGTAACATTTAGACTGTAAACATTTAGTGTGCATGCCCTGTGGCCTTTTTCAAAATGGCAAAAGAGGTTAGTTATGAGGGAGAAAATTGAAGTTTTCTGCAAGAAATTTCAAGTTTTGGTGATGTAGATAGGGCTATAGACAAGCCCTGTGACAAACCACTGTTCTTGAATGTATCCCAAGTAGATCTAGACAAATTAGATGACTGGAGAAGTAGTTAGAAGGTTATTTCAGACATGATTTTAGTGATAATGCAACACAGAATCACAATACGACAACAGGTAGATCTACACATTTCAGATGGTACGTAGTGTACCTCTAGACCTATCCGATGGTAAGTTGGACACAATCATTATCTAAAAATATCACATTACTTCTTTTTGCCTAAAAAACCTGCATTTATGAAATCTTCATACATATTTAGTTATTCTGAAACATAATAAGTACACTTTTCACATGGAAAAACTGTTTCATTCACATTTTACTAATATGCCCCTAAACATATCAAGACCCGTGTTTTTAATCTGGCACCCAACTAAATGTCAGCGTTTCTTCCTGAGGCATGGGAAAAGTTAATATGTCATTTTTATTAGCCAAAACAACAAAAGCTTTAATTGCCAGCACACATTTTCTACATAAACTCTGCTCATACCGATATTACTCTTCAATCATTTTAGATGCTACATTTAATCTACTGGACTATTTTTAATTCAGGACTGAACAGCTGTGAAAACTTATTAAATTCTTCTCAATGGCACTGGCTACCAAAGGCTATCCACTACCACCATCTGCTAATAATTATGCTGAGTATGTTTCTTGTAACACATCAACAACCAACACTATCTGTTCATAGTTCTGTGCCAAATTATTTCAAATATAACAACAACAAAACATTTGGAAGTTCTCCCAGTAACAATATTAGAACCAAAATAAAACTGTATCAAAGTTGTCTGTTGTTTAAACTTCTCTATGGAGCAGAATGCCGAAGAACAACTGAAAAAAAAAAAAAAAGGGCAAATTATCTTATTCCACATGACCTGCCTTTGAGCAATTTTAAATACTTATTGTCCATAGACAATAAATACTAGAGACCTGCTTGCCCAGTTTGAATAAGAAGATATGCATATTACAACAGCAAAACAATGCTGGAAATGGGTTGTCATGTGCTCCAAAAGGACCTCAGCAACATCACTAAAACAATGATGTGATGGACATTCAAGAAAAAAAAGAAACCAACTAAAAGCCATCTTGGCAAACAGATGCAGATGCAGAAATGAGTAGCATGCGACATAGCTGTAGCAAAATACAAATGCTGGCCACGGACAGTGGAAAGAGTTTATTACTGGCCTGCAAGACACAATAATGTGTAATGGATGATGACTGCTTAGTTGATCAGCAACCAATGAGCCTGATGGATGGACAACAACCCTGACTGATTTAGTCCACAGTCTGATTCTCAGAAACACTTACCAGGTGTGTCCATGATGTTGAGGAGAAAAGACTTAGTCTTTGTGTCAGGTAGGACCAATGTGACTGGCGTTGATTTGATGCTGACTCCTCTCTAGAAAATAAGTGAAAGGTTGGATATCTTAAAGCTATGATGGCATTCAATAAATATTATGTATCATGTATGTTAGGTCTTCAAATCTCTTAGCTTACTATGTAGGTAGGAGAGCAGCCAAATCGATAATGAATCAGCTGCTCTTAGTGAAAGACACTGCATTATATTCCCATTCCCATTGATTCCAGTCAATTCAGCTGTAAAAGAATGGGTATCTGACTCAAAGGCAGTGCTCCCCAATTTTTTTTGGGCTGTGCCCCACCTCAACACGTCAAAGACTTTGATCCACCCCCCCCCCCCCAGCATAACCATCAACCAACTTTTGAAAAAGTATAATATTAAAAAATTCTAACTGCCCCCCCCCCCAACAAATTTAAATCATCCCCTAGTAGGGCATATGCCCTATGTTGGGTAACACTGGTGTAATGGGACAAATACCTCTGAAAATGAAGAATGCAGGAAGAGGCATACCAGCAAACACTGTGAGTAGGTGAAGAACATAAATGAGCATTCAAGTGAAGATTAGTCCTAAAAGTGTGGTGCCATGTATTAGATGAAAGAACTTAGAAAACCAGCCTGTTTTGATCAAATGGGCATTTTCTCACAGAATCCTTCTTATGGATTTTCCTCTAATTAAATACTTGTTCCCAAATATCAAATTTGATTATTATTTATTTTATTAGTATCTTTTCCCCATCATTTTGTATCACTCTGTTTTTAACAATTACAATGTGCTCAATCTATACGCCACTCTTTACAATATACTCGTATTCATGACCTGTCATGCTGAACATTTTCTTCTGTCCACCTCGTCTGCCAATGTCAACACAATAAATGCTTTAAATAAATCCACTCTTTCACATACCTCTTGCTCTGTGAAAAGTGTGTCTGTATATCTCATCTAAATTGCAGGAACAAACAGAAAAAAAAAAAAATTTGATCTGATGAGATAATTATACAAGAATACTATATGCTCCACAGTCTACAAAATATCTCAGGAAGTACACAAAATAAGCATATGCCACTTAAGCTCTATTAGCACACTCCCTTTTCATAAGCTACTTTTTTTCTCAATATATGACTTAAATGAACTAAAACCAGAATTATTACTTTGTAATACATGTACAAAGTTATTATAACAAATAGATACAATGCAATAGCAAAGATAAATAGTATAGATGAACAATGGGAAATGTTAAGAGATTCTATCCACCAAACTGTTAAGGAGATAATACCACCAAAAAAAGAAGCCCCTAAAAATAAATGGATGACAGACGACATCTTAGGACTGATGGACAAGAGGAGGAGGAGTAAAAATAACGAGAAAAAATATAACAAGATAAATAAAGAAATAAGACGCAAATGCAGAGAAGCAAAAGAAGTGTGGTTAAATGAGCAGTGCAGACAGATAGAGGACTCTCATATTAAAGACAGCAAAAACATGCACAAACGAATTAATGAACTCACAAGCAGGAAAACAAAATATACCACAGGATGCCTGAAATCGAAAGAAGGTAAAATGTTAATGGGAAAAGAAGACATTGTGGACAGGTGGACAGAGTATATCGGTGAGCTATATGGAGGAGAAAGACCAGAATTAACACCAGATACTGAAAACTGTGAGGGACCACCAATACTTGAAGATGAAATCATAGATGCCATCAAACACATGAAGAAAGGAAAAGCGACTGGGCCTGATAATATAACAATAGAAGAAATAGAGGCACTAGAGGAGACAGGAATAAAAATAATAACCAAGTTACTGAATGACATTTACAACAGTGGTTATATTCCCAGTGACCTGATTAAATCCACGTTTATAGCACTACCAAAGAAACCAGGTGCAAAGGAATGTGACGACCACCGGACTATCAGCCTCTCATGTCACATAACGAAGCTACTTCTGAGAATCATTATGAGAAGAACAAGGAAAAAGATAAAAATGGAAATAGCAGATGAACAGTTTGGATTTGTTGAAGGAAAGGGAACACACAATGCCATTTATGCTTTACGAACACTAACAGAAAGAGCTTTAGAAGTACAGAAAGATCTCTACTTATGCTTCATTGATTACACCAAGGCATTTGACAAGGTGAAACATAATGAAATTATTAAAATGCTTGAAGACATCAATATAGACGGCAAAGACCTGAGGATTGTAACACATCTATACTGGCAGCAAGAAGCAGCAGTTCGAGTTGAAAATAGAATTGGAAAATATCAACCTATAAAACAAGGGGTGCGACAAGGATGTGTACTATCTCCAGACCTTTTTTCTCTGTATAGCGAGAATATTCTAAGAACAATCATCACAGAACCAGGCATAAAAATTGGAGGATACAATATTAACAACCTTCGGTATGCTGACGACACAGTACTGATAGCAGAGAACCAACAAGACCTGCAAAATCTCTTGGATAAAGTCGCCAAAGAAAGTGAACAGAAAGGCCTTACTTTGAACATCAAAAAGACAGAGACTATGGTTATATCTAAGAAACAGAATCCACCAGCATGCAGTATTAAATTAAACGGAACTGTTCTAAAGCAGGTGCAGAAATTCAAATACCTTGGAGCAGTAATAACTTCAGATGGGAAATGCAGAACAGAAATTAGGAACAGAATAGGCCAAGCAAAGACTGCATTTCAGAGAATGAGAAACATATTGACCAACACATCCTTATCAATGAATGTTAGAAAACGAGTACTAAAATGCTATATTGAACCTATCTTGTTATATGGAAGTGAATCATGGACAATAGGCAGGTCTGCACAAAAATCATTGGAAGCAGCAGAAATGTGGTTTATTAGAAGAATGTTGCGAATCCCCTAGACAGCAAAAATAACTAATGAAGAATGTAGGAGAAGAGCTGGAGAGACAAAAAACCTTGTCAAAAAGATAAGAGAGAGACAATGTACTTTCATAGGACATGCAATGAGAAGAGGGGGCATTGAAAATATTATAACAACAGGAAAAATAGAAGGAAGAAGATCAAGAGGAAGACCAAGAGAAATGATACTGGACAGTCTGACGGGATGGTGTGAGAGGAGATCACCAACTGAGCTGATGGCATGCATGAAGGATCGCGTACTCTGGAGAAGCATAATAGCCAACGCCAGTCGGCATGGCACATGATGATGATGATGAATACATTACTATTCCTCAAAGCAACATTTATGTTCAACTGTTTCCAATATAACAATAGAGCACCTATGAATGTGTCCGGAGTGCACAGACAACTGACCTTCCCAACTAACTACTGTTTTTTCTAACCTACAGGATCAACTCTTCAAACATCTTAAACAATAACTCAGGTCTTAAACCCTGATGAGCTGAGGCATGAAAATTCAACTCTAAAATCAATCCTTCCATTCAATTTTGTAAATGATTCTCAAATTTATATAAAAAAAAACAAAACAAAACAGAACATTGAAAAAAAAAATGATGTGTACAAATAAATAGCTTTGTAAATTCAACAACACTATGGCAATGTGTTCACAGTTAAACACTATAACATAATGTAACGTATTCCAAGTTCAACACCTTGACATTGTGTTCAAAGTTTGAGGTTCAAAACCATGGGTATGAGCAGCTAGCTTTTTTGTTCAGCTTTATGGTCAACAACTGATGAAACTCATAAGGCAATGCAATGGCTGGATGTTACAAGGGTTTTTTTTTTCTTTCAAAAACCTGTGACTGGGAGAGGCTATGGTCTGAGAGCCAGCTTTGACTTTACTGCACATGTTGGACTTCTCAGCAGGCTCCACCTCGTGTGGACTCTATCAAAAGCTAAATACCCTAATATGCTGTGTTCAATATTAAACAATAGGGCACATTAAGCTCAAACACATGATATACTGCACTCATCACACATCATTTACTTACATCAGAGTCGTAATCACCAAATATCTCTGGATGTGTCTGTTCTATCAGGCAGTCAACAAATGAAGTCTGGATCACAGATTGGGGACAAAAATAAAGAATAACATTTACATGCCCCTGCAGCTGATATCCTTGTGACAATGTTTATGTCAAAAAAACAAGACAAGACTCATTCACAATTATGGCACTGCGTACAAGGTTCACTCCTTAATCTTCTTCCTTTCCTGTGTTCAGTTTCATATGCTCAGCTTATACAGACAAGGAGAAGGGTTGTCTCCATGAATCCTACTGTCAGTAGGAATCAGTTCACTTTAAGCATTTCTAGACTTGAATGACTGTTACTGTTTTTTTCACATCTTTTTTCTTTCATTCATTCATTTGCATGTCCCTTGCGGAACTTTGCCTCCCAAACAGCACTCCTGTAGGCCTCTCGGTTGTGAGCAAGATGGCCTGCTGCTGTTGCATCCATTTCCAGATCGTCAACGATGTCTTGCAGCCATCTTCGTTTTGGTCTTCCTCTTTTTCTTTTTCCCATTATGTATCCTTCCAATACGGTCTTCTCTAAATTATCATGACGTTTAATGTGTCCAAAATATTTCAGTTTTCTCTTTTTTCTTTCACTGTCTTCTATTATTTTCTTTTTCTTTCATTTTCATGTTTCAAAGTTATTTTCTCACTGCCTTGTAACAACAGTATAGTAATATTTACCTGTTTTTCTCTCTACTGGTGCTACATTTAAATAATACTGTTTTATCACACAACTTATCCCAAATTATCACTAAACCTACCATAGTAACTGAAACATCATCCACACTAACAGATCACATATATGTAGCTCATCCAGAAAACATTATAGAATGTAAAGTCCCTCACACATCACTAAGTGATCACTAATCGATATGTTGCACATGGACATGATACGGCTTGAAAATTCCCAAAAATAAACACACGAGTATTAAATTTAGAAGTTTTAACAAATTCAGCTTAGAATCATTTCTGAAAGAGTTACAAGTAGCACCTCTAGATCATGTGTACCAACCAATTGACCCCGATAAGGCCCTGGAATACCGGATAAAAACCTTTCAGGATATACAGGGCCTGGCATAAAGCATAGCTGGATTTAACTGACATGGTGTGCAGAAAATGAATATGTGTGAAAAAAAATATGATGTCAGAGATGAAGCAGACAAATGGTCATTTTTAACAATGGCTTCTTGGCAAACACAACATCGCACATTCACCGCTGAAACTTATTTTAAAAGTGGAGAACTGTCTATTACTGTACAACGAAAGTTTCATCGCCATTTTTAGTTGCATCCCCGTGATAATGTTCCCGATCGGAGGACAAAACAATTTTGAGGTGGGTCAAAAAATTTAAGGAAACCGCTAATTGCCTTAATAACAAATCTACTGGTCGTTCAAGAACTCAACAGACACCTGAACGAATTCAAGAAGTCTGCAACGCATTACCGAGTAGCCCTCGGCGATCAGCTGTTAGGAATGCTTTTGCACCTGGCATCCTCTTACTGTTAATAGTAATCTTTATGTGCAGATGCTAATTGAATACTTCATTCCAGACTTGGCCAATAGAAATAAGAGGCTAATATGGTTTCAACAAGATGGAGCAACTGCCCACACAGCCCATCAGTCCATGGCCATGCTGCGACATGCATTTCCCAATCGTCTTATTTCCAGATTTGGGGATATTCACTGGCCGGCAAGGTCATCGGATTTATCAGCTGCAGACTTCTTTTGTGGGGATATCTCAAGAACACGGTGTATGCTAGTCGACCACAGTCAGTTGCAGACCTAAAAGATCGAATCCAACACTGTATTCAAAATATCCCTTTGAACATGTTAAATGGTGTTATGCAGGAATTTTCCAAACGCCTGGCTGAATGTATCAAATATAATGGCGGTCATCTAACCGGCATAATTTCCAAAACCTGAATATGATTGTCAGTAATAATAAAAATACCCACTTTTCTGAGTTTCATTTCACCTTTTTTTTACCAAAAACATGTATAGCACTTATTTATTTTCCATTTTTAAAATCCAGCTATGCTTTATGCCAGGACCTGTATTTGACAAGCATATTCCTATTAAGGAGGTGAGAGCTAAACATCAAGTGAAGTCCCCATGGATAACATCTGGGATATTGCAAGTCAAGAGGGAAAGGGATCAGGCCCACAAAAATAAGGAATTCACTAGTTACCGATTACTTAGAAATAGAGTTCAGTACTTAATTAAGCAAGAAAATAAAAATTACTTTAAGAACCTAGTTCAGAATAGATCTGACAGTAAGTCTGTCTGGAAAACAATTAACATTCTTGCAAACAAGAGAAAGCAGTCTGACTTGCAAAGTTATAATCATGTTCCCACTTGTGTAGAGTTCAGCAATCACTTCAGAAAAGAAATCAATATCTTAAAATCTTCACTACCAACCCCTACTTGTGACTTAAGCGAATTAAATAAATGTATAGGTAGCAAATGTGCAAATCTAAAGCAACCCAGTCATTTAGCGAAGTTTACAATTATCTTTCATCTTTAATGAACAACAACACAGCAGGACTTGATGAAATCAGCAACAAAATATTACGCTACTCAGCCCCAGTAACTACAGATACACTAACACACATTTACAATCAGTGCACTGCACGTTGTCATTTTCCTCAGACTTTTAAATTGCAAAAATATATCCCCTTTTCAAATCTGGTTCTGAGAAAAATACCTCAAGCTTTAGACCAATTTCCATTCTATCAACTCTGTCAAAACCCCTAGAAAAACACATACAAAAAACAACCTTACAACACATGCAAGAAAATGATTTGACTGTTGACTGTCAGTCAGGTTTTAGGCCAAAACATTCCTGCCACACAGCTCTCACAGAAATGACAGAAAATTGGTTATCTAATATAAACGATGATAAATTATGTGGTGCTGTCTTTGTTGACTTTAAAAAAGCATTTGACATGATTGATCATGAAATCCTAGTTAGAAAGCTTGAGATTTATAGATTACACCCTGACTTGACAAAATTTATTACATCTTTTCTTTCCAACAGACAACAGGTAGTTTCCCTAAAAAACTCTAAGTCAAGTTCATCTGTGGTTGATAATGCCGTTCCATGGGGATCTATTCTTGGTCCTCTCCTGTTTACCATCTACATCAATGATCTTCCATTTCATCTCAAAAAATCATCTTGTGACCTCTTTGCAGATGACTGCACCTTACACTAGTGACAATGACTGCATTAACCTTGAGTCAACTCTTCACATTGAAATAAACAGTCTAATTAACTGGAGCAATGACAACAGAATGCTCATAAACACCAGCAAAACAAAATCCATGTTCATTACAACAAGTCAGAAATTAACAAATTCACCAACAACAACACTAAAGCTCCATGCTGGAACTTCACAGATAGAGAATGTTAGTGAATATAAAACTCTAGGTCTCATGATTGACCACCACCTTAGCTGGAATCATCATGTAAACAATCTAACCAAACTCACTGCACAAAAAGTTACCAATTTACTAAAATTAAATATTTTCTTGACATAGACACCAGAGGAATATACTACATATCACAGATACAAACACACTTGGACTACTGTTCCACAGTCTGGGATGGTTGTTCCATGTCAAACATGAAAAGACTTTATTCACTTCAAAAACGAGCAGTAAGGCTTATAGATGACAAACATAAAGCACATATTACAAATAAAGACAAACATCTTGATATTCTAGCCCTCAAGAAGAAATTTCTTTTCAACAAGGCCAAGTTAATTCATAAAATTCTAGCCCACACTGCTCCACCCTATCTGTGGTCGTTGTTCAAATCCAACCCAAAACACAGTCAATGCTTAAGCAACTGTATTCTCCCAAAACCAAGACTTGACATCTTTAAAAAAAGCTTCTCTTACTCAGCTGCTCACCTCTGGAATGCCCTACCAACTTATGTAAAACTTACAAGTAATATTTGATCTTATAACTTCAAACTTTGTCAACATCTGTTTGATATGGACTATATGCCTCCCTAAGCATAGTCTAAAGTAGTTTAAAGTATGGCTTGATTGTTCTAATTTTTAACAGGTTTTCTATAAATTTCAGTTTTGAATGAATGTAAGAATGCAAGTTTATTTCATGCTGTTGCATAAATCAGAGTGTGGAGTGTATGGACAAGAGATAAGTTTGTTATTTATTTATGTTATCATTTAATTGTGTCTTCATGATTATTAATGCTCATTAATAAATGCTGAATGACTGTGACTGAGTGAAAGCTGTATGATGAAGGGCAGAATGGCAGGCCTGCATGCCCAATTCTTAACTCTTTGAAAAATAAAGTATGTTTGTTCATTCATCCCAAAGTCTATCATCTTGTACACAGAAAACTGTCAAGTTCACAGTACTTTTGCATCTGAAAGCCTGGTTCACATGCTTATTTGCTTATTATAAGTTGCTTGAAATTACTTCTCATTCATTGATTCATGTATTCATTTGCATGTCCCTTGCGAAACTTTGCCTCCCTAACAGCACTCCTGTAGGCCTCTCAGTTGTGGGCAAGATGGCCTGCTGCTGATGCATCCATTTGCAGATCATCAACGATGTCTTGCAGCCATCTTCGCCTTGGTCTTCCTCTCTTTCTTTTTCTCATTATGTACCCTTCCAAGACAGTCTTCTCTAGATTATCGTGAAGTTTAATGTGTCCAAAATATTTAAGTTTTCTCTCTTTAATCCTCTTTACTAGCCAGCCTTCTTCGATATTAAGTTCTTGTAGCATGGATATATTTGTTCTTTTTTTGTGTCCATGATATCTGAAGAACTCTTCTGTAGCATTTACATTCAAAGGCATTTATGTATTTCTCAGCTGTTTTGTTAACTGTCCAGGTCTCACAGACATATGTTGCGATGGGAAAGATGCATGACCTTAAAAATATTATTTTTGTAGTTCTGTCTATTCCTCTCCACAGATTCTTTAGTTGTTTTACTTTCTGAAGAGCAATAGATGCCCTCCTTTTAATTTCCCTCATTGTATCTCCATTATTAGTTAGCAGTGATCCAAGATATTCAAAACTCTCCACTCCTTCCAGTTTTTCCTCACTGACACATATTTCAGCTGCCTTGTTTGTTTTGTCAGTTGTCATCAATTTAGTGAAATTACTTCTAGTGCAAAAAAAAAAAAAAAAAAAGAAAATAATAGAAAACTGTGAACTTTTGCTTCAACCATCTATTCACATCAGCTGAAATTTTTCTTTAGTCTACAGACCTGCTAGTGCCAGTGGCATTACTAAAATCATTTTATCTAAACCAGTATTTCCTATATTTTACATGTCTGAGCCCGTCCTAGACCACAAATAATCTTGGTTAGTTTTGAATTTGACTTAATTTGTTTTCTCGCAATTTTGTTTGAAAAATAAATTATCAGCTGAAAGCCTGGTCATAAAAATTTGACAACAATGTGAACAAAAAATTCAGAAAATTACCATTTAAATTCTACATTTCATTATATTAACAGTAAATGCTCCCTAGTTACACACAGGACATGGGGAGTCTAAGTCTATAGATATGATGTGAAAACTGCTGGCTTACTATCAATGCACTAGTCTGCTATGTTTGCATTACTCTGCTATGTTAAATAACTCCTCTGCCATGACTAGTTAAATCATTTAATAAAGATGGATGAAAACTTCATAACATTTAACAAGAATTAAGTTTTTTTTAACAAAGAAAAAGAAGAAATTTTAAAACTTCTTGTTTTTCAGTCATTTTTTTTCCCTTTCTTTTTACACATACAGAAACAATCTAAGAAACATCTGTAATGACAACTACAACAAAAAGAAAAAACTAAACACAGAAACAATCTAAGAAACATCAGTGATGACAAAAAAAAAAAACTACTTTACCAATCCAATTTCTTTCTTAAACTCTTCAAGCAGAAAGGTTAAAATTGTGGGTTTATACTGAATTGTCTCACCTTTCCATGGTGTAAGTGTCCACAAATACTTATGTTCCTGATCAGATTTGGACAGTCCATTAGATCTGCCAGAAACCTGCATGATGAATGGACCATTAATTAACTAATATATACACTACACACACTCTCTCTTTTTATGAACAGCACATATCTTTAAAAATATCAAATTAGTCATATCTGTTGTATTCTGTCAAGTACTTAAGAAACCACTATACACTTTTAATTAGGATTACGTTTAAAATGATAATATAAAAATGTGTACATAGGCATATGCACAGTGATATGGTCATTGTTCAATATGATATAAATTCAGTGTGATATTTCACCATAATATCCTAAAATTGAGTTAATCATTGAATAAATCATCAAAGATCAAGATCTAGAACTCATGGAGTTAATCCCTGAATAAATCATCAAAAACTCAGGATCCACAACTCACTGAGTTACACTGCTGTTAGCCCCTCAAATGACTGGGAACTTACAGCTGCATAGTAATGATCTTGTCATGCTCACCAGGGAGTGTATACATGCGCTTTTTCTTATTTCCCTCACAGACCTCTCTGTTGAAATAAATCCTGACTGACAATCAAACTCAAGAACATGAACTCACTCCATATTGTAAGTTGTCTGTGGCAGGTCCTGTTCAACCATGCTGAACTTCTTCTTTTTCACGGGCATAATGATGGGTTCTGAAAACAGCACAGGTACATCATTAAAATGTACATACATTCTCCTTCTCACTGTCTCTCTCTCTCTCTCTCTCTCATGAGTATAAACTAAACATAAGCAAGGATACAATCATTTACAGTCATGAGCACAAACTCCCCATATTCCTTTCTGACAACAAATATCAGTGTGTTCAGTTTAAATTCACAATGTAATATCTTGGCTTGTCTTGTCTTCAGTTTCTCAGAAACTGTGAGCTGGTGTTCTTTGCAGTCGATGCAGTGAAGATGTTGAGACACAGAATCATGTTGGCTTGGGATTGGGTTATGGCAGCAGCTACTTTTTCAGTCCCTGAGTGCAGATGAAAAGGGAGTTTGCAATACTTCTTTGGCAGAATCCACCACCACAGAGCGTAAGACAATCCCTGCCCTGTTAGCCAGGCTAGGCCTGTTTCTGGGGGTAGCAAATGAGAAGATTTGCTTGCCATGGTCTAGGTCAGCCATGGTTTGCCAACCCTGATGCTGGTATATCAGTTATGTGTCCATGACCGCCATATTGGACATCTTCGCCCACATTCACAATGTATAAAAATGAACAAAACTATCACTTTATTTTGCCCGCTGTAAAACTGCTTATCACATATTACAGTATATGAAAGCACAATCTAAACAGAAAATGTTGAGTGTATACATATCTTCTCTAGTATATCTCTTTTCAAACCCTTACCTGTAAGTGGCTGAGCATCCTCCTCTTGGACAATAGTCTGGAAAATAAAAACAAACGTGTTACATGAAACAACATGATCCAAAAAAAAACAAAAAAAAAACCACTACAGTCCATTAACACTGCTATAACTATTTAAATAGATTATTCATGTTGACAAGGTTGTATTCTTTTATTTCATACACCAGCATAGAGATCATCTGTTTGCACAGCACTAAGTTAGCTGAAACTGCCTTCAGAGTTTTCTTTCAAACTGTAAACCAATGATTCCCACAGTGTCCAGGAGACAGTGAGGGAAATGTGATGAGCATGGGGCAATCAGCAGGAAAGTTTGAGGGCACTAGGGATATGACCTGGAAGAACAGGAGACAGTGAGAGAAATGTGATGAGCATGGGGCAGTCAGCAAGAAAGTTTGAGGGCACTAGGGATATGACCTGGAAGAACAGGAGACAGTGAGGGAAATGTGATGAGCATGGGGCAATCAGCAAGAAAGTTTGAGGGCACTAGGGATATGACCTGGAAGAACAGGAGACAGTGAGGGAAATGTGATGAGCATGGGGCAATCAGCAAGAAAGTTTGAGGGCACTAGGGATATGACCTGGAAGAACAGGAGACAGTGAGGGAAATGTGATGAGCATGGGGCAATCAGCAAGAAAGTTTGAGGGCACTAGGGATATGACCTGGAAGAACAGGAGACAGTGAGGGAAATGTGATGAGCATGGGGCAATCAGCAAGAAAGTTTGAGGGCACTAGGGATATGGCCTGGAAGAACAGGAGACAGTGAGGGAAATGTGATGAGCATGGGGCAATCAGCAAGAAAGTTTGAGGGCACTAGGGATATGACCTGGAAGAACAGGAGACAGTGAGGGAAATGTGATGAGCATGGGGCAATCAGCAAGAAAGTTTGAGGGCACTAGGGATATGACCTGGAAGAACAGGAGACAGTGAGGGAAATGTGATGAGCATGGGGCAATCAGCAAGAAAGTTTGAGGGCACTAGGGATATGGCCCAAAATTTCTGGGAACCACTACTGCAAATAAATCAGACCTTATGATTTACAGTATTTGTTCTTGAATGGAGGAGGAGGAGGAAGAGAAGGATGATGAAGAAGAAGAAGAGCATTTGTGCTGAGGGCTTGTGACAGTTGATGGACATCTATACTTATTATTCTCACTCTCGATCTCACAGAAACTATGAAACTCTTGACCAACGCAGGAAACCTGTGTCAAGACCTGTAAATCTGGGCTTCATGCTGGATGGGGAGTGGATCATAGTGCCTTGAAGTGACCCTAAGATATTAACTTCTCAGCTAATACCACTGCCACATGAAGCCTCTAGCCAGCTTGTTAATGACAGCACAAGGAATAGGTAGAACAGGGTCTTGGCCACATCTGGTTTTATCAGCTGAAATGCTTCTGGAAACAAACTTTCTACTTCAAGCTGAAATGCACTCAATGCATGAACAAATTCATGCTGCATGTCTGTGAAGTATATAATGTGTGTGTGTCTCTACATATCTGAACTGTTTCTTCTTAGAAATAATGTTACATAGCACTTATGTCAACAGTTAATGTCATCTACTCCTGATTACTTCTATTAACAGTGATGGTCACAGTAACAAGAAGTTGTCTTTGTGTTATGAGATCCAGTCCCTTCATGCCTATGTCTCTTGCCTCCCAGTTAACCTCATATTATCTTCTACACTACCAAAGCACCCTCTTTACATGTGATACAGCATTTTACAAATTCATACAAAGACTCATGACTGATAGAGAAATCTCTCTGGATGACTTAAAACATATCTTTGTATCAAGCAAAGAGACAAACTTAAATATTTCATCTTTGGAATTTCTTTATTCTATCTGTGTTTCTATACCTAAAATAGTCTTAAATATTGTAAAATAACAACCACTTTGAAATGTACCCACCTCCACGTCTGGTCCATACACTTCTTCTGGTGTTGGGTAGTACTTTTTGTCTTCATGTAGCACAACCTGCATCTCTGCTTGATTCTCTGCATCATCTTGATCCACATCATCATCATCCTAGAAATATAAGATTAATTCCTTTAACTAGTTTCCAAAATGTGGCGTTAAAAAAAAAAAAAAAAACAAGGTAGAAGAACTTTATAATAAAACAATATATGCTGGAACACCACATGAATTTATACATACAATTATAATATAAACACTCTGTCCCATTAGTCAGAAGAGGTTGTGGAGGAAGTGCTAAAAGTTTTAGAAACAAACAGATAGAAAAATCTTTCTTTTTTTTAGCTTAGCAACACAGGTAACATCATCTCTCATTTCTTAAAACACTGGTTCTCAACCAATTTCTGTTTGGGACACCCTCTTGTGCATGAAAATTTTCTGCGACACCCCCCCCCCCCACCATACCTACCCCAATTACAAAAAGAAAATATTATTTATGCCCTTTAGTCATGGCCTCCAGAAATTCTGTGAAAATTTGTTACCCTTGGGCAATAACAAATATAGCTGTTACTGAGAAACCTTTTCTTAAGGCATTTAAGTCAGGGCCAGACTGGGAGTCTGATGAGAAATTACCAATTCTGCCTCCATCCTAAAAGTATCACCATTGCTCTATGCCTTGAGAACATTTATACTGAGGTGTCTAGCAGCATGACGTTGGATGTGACGGCAGTGATGAAAGCATTCGTCTGACTGGAGTCACAGGACTATGCCTGGGTCTACACACTAAGTGATTCAATGAGTATGATCTGGAAGCTGAGACAGGTTCTGTATGCAGGCAGTGCCTTGAGTCACTGCTGAAATCAGTGATCCACAAAGTCACTCTCATATATGTCCTGGGCATGTGGGCATCCAAGGAAATGAGAGAGCTGATAGGTTGACTGACTCTGCCATCATCACAGATGGAAAACCACTGGACTGAGCTGATCTTGTTAATCCTTTTGCTGCTAAAGATGTGCTCACTCATTTTCTTAAGTTGCTGCTAAGGACGAGTTAACATATTCCCATCATTCCGTCCTCCAGTGCTAAATACATGTAAACTCATTTCAAGTTTTCTTGATCACACTGCTGTAGATATTCTTGTTTAATATCTGGGAAATCACAGTACCTATTTTTAGTTCTATGTGACTTATTTTCACACACTGAAACCAGCCATGTGCTGAAAATGTGTCATTTTTAGTAGGCGATGGGAGGAGAAGGCCTATTATTCTACACGCAATGTGCACCTTGGTAACATGGCTGGTGTACACTCTAAAAAATACCATTACACTGTTTCTTTTTGTGTGCGCACGCCATTTAGTATTCTATACAAATTTCTTATTGTGATATTGGTGGATAGATCAGTGGTCCCAAGTGGTAGGGGTCCATGGCAAAAACTCAGGGTTCTTCTTTTTTGTTAGAACAAGTAGGAATATTAACTGGTGTCTATTTTTAACTACATTATTGTCATTTTGAAAATTCACAAAGTCTGTACCATGTTTTTTAGTGTCGTGTAGCATTTACTAATTAAAGGTCACCCACATTTTCTGAAAAAAATTCTTTTACATTTAAAGCATAAAGCTACCATACAGATGTGAAACTTTTTAAAAGTATGGAGGTCCATGGCTTAGATTTTGAAACAGCAAAGGGTCAGCGGCCTGGATTTTAAATAGCAGGGGGTCCACAGACTTTTTAAATGGGAATCCCTGAGACAGATTATACCCGAAGTCTGAGATGGGGGAAACAGCAGATCATCTGTCACTGCTTTTTCATAAACGTCCCAACTTCTGGAATCGACTTAGTAAATGTTATACAACAAGCACTGAATGGTTAAATCAACCATCTATTTGTTTGGTTGGACAGAAACAATGAGAATAAACATGTTATTTTGCTGTATTTTTGTTTGATTCTACGTAACAGTGCTTGTGAAGAAATAAATGTGTTATGAGCTATATAATGTGACTTAAATGAGACAAGAGTGGAAGAATCCAAGAGTTACAACATGGTTATATTTTCTGGTGATAAAGGGCTTCTAGAGCAGCAAATCTGCATCACTGCTCAGACTGAGAGAGCTGGGGGTACAGGCTGGCATGGCCAGAAATGAGAGACTTACTGGACACATAAGAGGACTTGTCAACCAACATAGAACGGGCACTATCAGCCACAGGATCCCCTGGGAACAACTGTGTTAAGTGCACACTTATCTTAACATAGTGTTTGTGAGACAGGGAACATGGATCTGTTTGCTTAAAAACTCTGACCTGCTTTTGTAGCCCAGAAACCTGCAGCAATCAACACTAACTGTAATTGTTATTTTTGTAAAATGTAATGTCAGGTTGGTGGACAGATGGGGACATGGAGATTGCAGGCAGGGATGAGGAAAATCTGGTGTGAAACCAATGAATCCAGGACATGACAAGCCTATGGGTCTTTACAACAATGGCTATCAGAATGATGTAAACAAAACAGAGCCAGCAGACTATAGGTGACGGGGAATGGATATCACTGAGGCACTCATTGGATTCCTCATCCTAAAGTCGGAGTGTCTCTGTGGAACTGTCTTAAAGCCATCTGGCCAGCCAGTGTTGCATGGTGGATCTGACATGGAGAAGGGGCTTAAGTACAGCCACCAGAGGCTGGAAAACAAAGTTTTAGCCAGGCCAGTCTACACAACTGTCTTCATGGCAGTCCAAGCAAGACCACAGTCTGCCCTAGCAAGGAAAGGTCAAAGGTACCCAGCCAAAAGGCGCATCACAAAAATCAGAGTACCAAGCATCATCGCCAGTATGCGTACAAAGAAAAAAAAAGAAGCCATAGGACACTGATGGATATGCTGACCTCCTATGGATATGTCCAGAGTGCAATGATGATAATCCAGACCATAAACCATGAAACAGAGGTGTCTATAGGTGAATGTCCCAGTTATAGCCAGCTATAACAGTAGTGTCTATAAGTGAATGTCCCAGTTATAGCCAGCTATAATAGTATAAGGATGAAACTTACTTTGGGTGTATTGTTATAAACTGAACTGTACACTCATAAAGTTTCTGTGATGGTGTTTCTTTTACGATCTTAAATATAATCAATTATAATCAATGTAGTCATTTATCTTCTTCTAACACCAGGAATTGCAAGCTGGTGCTCTTTGCAGCCAGTGCAGTACAGATACTGAGATATAGCACAATATCAGCTTAGGGGGGGTTACTGTGGCTAATTTTCAGTTTCCAAGTGGAGTTAACAAGCAGGGAGTGTGCAAGGCTTCCCTAGCAGACCCTATCACCACGGGGACTATGGTGACCCTTGCCAGACTTCACTGCCATAGGGACTATGGTGATCTTTGCCTCATTAACCAAACACAACCTGTTACAAAGGAAACCAACAGTGTTGAGACCAGGTCTTGGTCAGTTATCTTCTTCTTCTTCATTCGCACTGTCTGTCTATACCTGCAGTCCTGTCTCTTGGATAAATTTCACTGTTTTTTGTAATTCATGTATGGAACCATAAAGCTTATCTTCTTTAGTGGTTTCACTGGGCCAGTAATTATTTCTCACGTTGGTCAGTTATGATTCACCAACCTTGATGCCGCATGTCAGCTATGGGTGGCCAACTGCCAAATTGGACAGTGTCTTCACTCCTATGTAATCATTTATATATACCTGTTGTTTTTCTGCACCAATCTGTCAAAAATTCAAGAAAAACGAACACAGGGAAAGTCGCAATCCTTAATTGGAAATGATTACTTAGAATTATTTCTAAACGCTGAACACTGTGCTTACGTCCTTGTCATATTCGTCCTCATCGTCTTGTTCCTCTTCATCTTCGCCTTCGTCATCGTCGCTGTCTAGTTCAGGTCCTATGTAATTGCCGAACTCATCATACAAATCTGCATCCATAGCTTCTCAGTACCAACACCTTGGGAAACAACAAAGTGGTGATAAAACAATTAAAATATGACAAAATGTCATGTAAAGAGCAGTAGAAGGGCGGCTGTCTTTAAGACGGGGCCGGTGCTGTTGGTCTTCGTAAACTGAAATGTACACTGACGGAGATGGGAGCAACTTCGTGCTTTTTGGTTTGCAAGAATGAAAATTTTAACTATCTAACATCATGATCTGTCAGTACCTAATTTTTCTTCTCCTTTGAATGTTAACAATTTAGTCTTACAAATATTTAGCAAATTTCTTCTCTGCAAGGCGGTAACGGGTGAGAACTTGATTTCGTGTTTTCTACATCACGATTATACATACATACGTTATTCCAGTCTCAAATTACCAAAAAAATCATTACATCATGGTATCTGTGTCGGAAGAGAGCTATATAATTGCTTTCCACAAATAACAAGGAGCTGTCTTCCACGAAAGTGTGTTCATATGCATTTACCTTATTTGATAATTCAAATAGAACCTGTTATCCTGTTATTGTCAGTGAAAGCAACCAAACGTTTGCTTGTCGGAAGCGTGCCCACCATGATAGCCAGATTTTTCCCACTATTGATGTTAAATGTATTTTTAATTTGTATTATTATTATTATTTGGAGGATACAATATTAACAACCTTCGGTATGCTGACGACACAGTACTGATAGCTGAGAACCAACAAGACCTGCAAAATCTCTTGGATAAAGTCGCCAAAGAAAGTGAACAGAAAGGCCTTACTTTGAACATCAAAAAGGCAGAGACCATGGTTATATCTAAGAAACAGAATCCACCAACATGCAGTATAAAATTAAACGGAACTATTCTAAAGCCATATGTTGGTCACTTGATGAGAAGAAATGATCAGAGAATCCCAAAACAAGCTATCAAGTGGAACACAACAGGCCGAAGAAAAAGAGGCAGACCACGTGAAACTCTGAAGAGGACATTGTTAAGAGAGGCCAAATTAACAGTCATAAAATCATTTGATGAGGTTGAAAGACTCGCCGAAGACAGGAAAAATTGGCGAACTACTTTGCGAGCCCTATGTGACGTTTAACGGCACGGGAAGGATATAAGATAAGATATAAGATTCTAAAGCAGGTGCTGAAATTCAAATACCTTGGAACAGTAATAACTTCAGATGGGAAACGCAGAGCAGAAATTAGGAACAGAATAGGCCAAGCAAAGACTGCACTGAGAAACATATTATCCAACACATCCTTATCAATGAATGTTAGAAAATGAGTCCCTAAAATGCTATATTGAACCTATCTTGTTATATGGAAGTGAATCATGGACAATAGGCAGGTCTGCACAAAAATCATTGGAAGCAGCAGAAATGTGGTTTATTAGAAGAATGTTGCGAATCCTCTGGACAGCAAAAATAATTAATGAAGAATGTATGAGAAGAGCTGGAGAGACAAAAAAATCTTGTCAAAAAGATAAGAGAGAGACAATGTACTTTCACAGGACATGCAATGAGAAGAGGGGGCATTGAAATTATTATAACAACAGGAAAAATAGAAGGAAGAAGATCAAGAGGAAGACCAAGAGAAATGATACTGGACAGTCTGACGGGATGGTGTGAGAGGAGATCACCAACTAAGCTGATGGCCTGCATGAAGGATCGTGTACTCTGGAGAAGCATAATAGCCAACGCCAGTCGGCACGGCACCTGATGATGATTATTATTATTATTTGACATCACATATTGTAGTAATATATATTAATATATAATGCATAGATGCATGGGCAGTAACAACAACAACAAAAAACAGAAATGTGGATATACCGAAGAGTGGTGTCTTTCAAAGACAAGAAAGTAGTACATCAGAAATTTATAGAAGAAATTTAAAAAAAACAACAACACTGAAAACCAACTAGTGTATCTGGCTCAAGAAACAGAAGATGGCTTTCAGGAGAAGAAAAGAGTCATAGATGAATTCACAGACCTAACAAAATCCTTTGACAAAGTCTGGAAAGAAGGGCTCCTGCTCAAACTGTTGGAAAATAAAGTGGAATAGAAAATGTACCTCTGGATAAGAGACTTTCTACGTTTCTGCACAGCAAGGGTAGAATTGCTACGTTTCCGCACAGCAAAGGTAGAATTTCTACGTTTCCGCACAGCAAGGGTAGAATTTCTACGTTTCGGCACAGCAAGGGTAGAATTTCTACATTTCCACAAGGGTAGAATTTCTACGTTTCGGCACAGCAAGGGTAGAATTTCTACATTTCCGAACAGCAAAGGTAGAATTTATACGTTTCCGCGCAGCAAAGGTAGAATTTCAACGTTTCGCATAGCAAATATAGAATTTATACGTTTCCGCTCAGCAAGGGCAGAATTTCTACGTTTCCGCACAGCAAGGGTAGAACTTGACAGGAGTCTGAGCAGCTAACTCAGAATCCAGCAAGGGGTTCCCCCAAAGTGGAATCATTTCACCAAACATCTTTCTTATTTTTATAAACAACAAAACAGAAAGCCTAAAAAAAAAAAAACAGTATCAAGAGCTCTCCATGCAGGCGATTTTGCCATCTGGGCAACCGCAGGAAAATTGGAAACCGCAAAAGAACAGATTACATGAAGCACTCACCACCACAGAAAAATGGACAAATGAGTATTAAATACAAAACATAAATAACAAAAACAGTAGCAACGTGATTCGTCCTATCAAGACAGCCCAAAAACATTACACTCAAGATACAAGAGAAAGCGCTAACACATGAAGAGAATCCAGTATATCTCTGTCAAAAGACTAACATGGAACCCTCGCCTGCTAAACACAGAGAGAAAAGCAAACAGAAAGTTAGCCCTATTGAAAGAACTAGCAGGTATAGACTGGGGTGCCAACAGTAACATACTAAATAAATTCTATATTGGTAACATAAGACCGACATGTTAGTCGGGGCCACTGCATCAAAAACACACACGGGGAGACTATTTAGAGAACAGACCTCAGACTAATCAAAGGAGGGATGAAAACCACACCGATCTACGAAATGGAAAGACGTGTCAATATTCACTCCCGCGAAGAGCAGTTTTTAAAGTCTCACTACACTTTCTATGTAAAAAAAAAAAAATTAAGAAAATGACGTCATAAAAAAATGTGCTGCACAGTCAATCGTGAAAAAAAAAATGCAGTGAATGGTTGCCATCTGCTGGAGTAATTTTTTGCACTCAAAACAGAATAGTATTATCAACGGAAGAAATAATTTTTTTGATTGAACAAGTGTTTCGAAATGGTGGTCGATACACACGGATGGTTGTTCAAAGATTTATAGCAAAATTTCCTGATAAACAACCTCCTCATCGTACTACGGTTAGGAATTTGTTGAATAAGTTTCGTGATACGGGGAACTGTGGAAGATGCTCTGCGATCTGGTAGGCCTACTGTGTCTGAAGAAAAATGTCTAGATATCCAAGACAGAATCTCGAAAAGTCCATGCAAGTTCTTAAGGAAAATGTCGCAAGAAGTGAACGTATCACTGACCACAGTACACAGAATTCTTAAACATGGGTTAAATTTTCATCCATACAAGACTTCTGTTGTGTCTGAACTAAAAGAGTGTAACAATCAATCCAGAGCCAACTACTCCACGTGGTTTCAAGCATTTCTAGCTGAAGAAGACGAGTCAATTCTCGATTTAACATTCTTCTCTGATGAGGCATGATTTCATCTATCTAGATACGTTAATAGCCAAAATAATCGTATTTGGAGCAGTGTTAATCCCAATGCATTCCATAAAGCGCCGCTACACGACGAGAAAATTGGGATATGGTGTGCCGTCAGCAGAAAACGTTTAATTGGACCAATTTTCTTCAACAACACTATAAATGCCAATCGGTACCGTACTGACATTCTGGAACCTTTTTTTTTAAAAACGGCTGAATGAACATGAAAATGAAGAAGCGTGGTTCCAGCAAGATGGTGCAAATGCACACACAGCTAGAGCAACGCACGGTTTTTTTTTTAAAAGAAATTTTCGCAAATCTCGTGGAATTTGGCCTGCTCGTTCTCCAGATATAAATCCATTAGATTATTATCTATGGGGTTTCTTGAAAGGAAATGTTTACAAAAATAATGTACACACAATTGCGGATCTGAAAGAAGCAATCAGAATTATCATTCAAGAAATAACAACAGACACGTTGCACAAGGTATTTGACAATATGAAGAGACGTGCACAGTCATGTCTTGAAGCCCGTGGTGGACATTTCCAACACCTGTTATAATGAATATTTCAGTGGTACATTCCAGCTAACCTAAAACAGCGTTGTATCATTGCAGTCACTATTGTAACTAATTAAATGACTTTTTGAGCACATTTTGTGATGACGTCATTTACTTCATTTATCTTTTTTTTTTCACAGAAAGTGTAGTGAGACTTTAAAAACACCCCGTATAATAAAATGGAACCATACACCTCTGCCTATGTTTTGTGACCCTTTGTTGAAGTTCTCTGATTTCTATCACAAAGAAGTGGTCTAACCATCTACTTGCCACTACAAAATATTGGCATCATTATGTCTCACGATGACAAAGCAAACGGTCGCTTATTAGTCCTGTTACCAGGCATAGCGATCTGTGGTTCTGAACTGTTTTTCAACCTGGACCCCCTTTCCGACATGATAACTGACGTGGACTCCTTTTTAAAAATAAAACAATAAATAAAATTCAAATGAAGCTAAGATTTTTTTTTTCTGTTTAATTGAGCCAATCAACTTGCTGTTCCGTGGAACCACTGGGTGTAGACGACCACTGCTCTAGTGAATGCTTACTAATTCATTAGTAGAGCTAACAGTGAGCATAGGGATCACTGCTGTTAAGCTTTTTTCCTCTTTGTATAATGCGAATACACACAATATCGGTGCCTGTTTTCAAGATTAAAAAAAAAAAACACGCGCGCGCATACACACGTGTGTTTTAACACACGATCAGTAACGAAGAGCTATGGCAGAAATCGAACCGATTCACAGTGAAAGAAATGATAACGAAAAGCCGTTGGATATTGATAGGACATACGCTTGGAAAGCCTACCACAAACATAACCAGACATTCCCTCGCCTTGAATTCCCCGGGAAACAAGAAGACCTAGAAATACCCGGTGAAGAAGGAGTCTGGAAGCAGAGATAAGAAAGATCGAACTACACCTGGGGTGTGGGGGTGGATAGAAGAAATAGTCCAGGACAGATATATCTTGTTGATGGGCCATGCCTCAGGCAGGGATAAAGAAGGCGAGGTTTCTTGACAGAAAAATTACTTGGAACATGAAAGTGTTAAAATATCTACCTTGTTCAAAGACGAAATATTACCAGCCATTCAACTATCATAATTCGGTGCCTTCAACATTTAAGTGTTGTGATACTAAATTTGTCGCCCAGTCCTTAATAATGTAAAGTACATAATTTTCTTCTAAGTCAGTAGCTTCTGCTTTTCTAATACAAATCCCGTGGCCAGGTCTGTATGCCTGGATCTGTTTTCTCTACCTTCAACTCCCCCTCCCCCAACCACCCCTCACTGGGACTATGAGCAGTGACGTTGTTAGAAGGATGGGTTCTTTCCAGGCATAAACCTGGCGTCCCTCCTCTCTGGTAACTTCCCACAGGAACGCCACCACGATACCAGTCAGAACAGAGTGTTGTATGGTTAGACTCGGGACACAGTGTTGCATGGTTAGACTCGGGACACAGTGTTGCATGGTTAGACTCGGGACACAGTGTTGTATGGTTAGACTCGGGACACAGTGTTGTATGGTTAGACTCGGGACACAGTGTTGTATGGTTAGACTCGGGACACAGTGTTGTATGGTTAGACTTGGGGAAAAATAATGCCCGAAGAACTTTTAGACGTGAGAGAAAGACAAATAAGAGAATTACCTAGGACTTGAACACTGACTTTAGTGGAACGAGCAGCTGCTCGTCACTCTAGTGATGGGAGAACAGCGCATTAACTAACTTTGCTATCTTGCACTCCCCCAAAAAGGGGTGTTTGATAGTTTGTTTATTATTTTTCTAAGTCTAATCATATAATACTGTACTTAACTGTACGAAAGCCTCGTTGTTTCCTATTTCTAAAATTTTGTTATCTGAAGCAATGTTATCAGTCAAGAGCGTCACATGACCATCACTTGACAGTGCCCGTGTCTTGATTTTCTCTGGTTGCTGGACTGTAGCTGACACACTCCGTCTTCTACAGACACTGTTGTTTCTGACCTTGTTCTCAGTTTTACCCGACGGGATTCTCATCCTTTTCTCTGCATGTGCACATCATTGCATAATTTAATAAATGGTAATATCTTTGGTTGTGACAGCTGTCCACAGAATTAACTATCTTACATCTGCTCTACTTCATGCCACAAGCATCACATGTAGACAGTATTGCTGATTTCTCATTCATGAGGACACAGCACTCAAAATCGCAGAGAAGCCACAGCCCCAGCGATCCATAATCTTCGCAGTTTCCATGAAGTTTAAATGCCTATAATACAGGTTGAGTGCAAAATCACGGATCTTCTCTTGTATATTTGATTCTGAGTTTCTCTTCTATAAAGAGCATTTCTTTATCTCAAGAATAAAAAAAAAAGTACCACTGAAACTTTATACAGGTCATTAAAAAAAATCTGAATTTCAACCAAATTATTTTAGCAATGATCATTCTTTGTTTCCTCCACAGACCCAACGCTCATCTCCACAAGATAAAGGTTGCACTAACAGCTCAATGCATGTGCCAAAACAGGTCCCTGATTCCTGAACACATGCTACAGACCTGCACCATATACAGTGACCTCAGAGCCCATGTATGGCCCTGATAGAGAAGCATGGAGGTGACACTCTAGGGTTTTTATGAAGACCTCCTGCTGACAGCAGGATACATGAAGGCAACTCGACTTTCTGTTTAGAAAGCTGAGCATATGTAACTGAAGAAGAGCTTCCTCCAGACACAGATCAGGATGCTGTAACATCAAACAGAGTAGAATTGTAACATTACATATCTGTTAACACTGCCATCTCTCTCTCCTTTCACCTTTCCTGCATAGCCTGTAGAGTCCAGTGAATGGTCTCCGTTGGTAGCTCTGAAGTTAATGAAAATATTTAGGATCACTAGTTGTAACTCATCAAAAAATGACAGGAGAAAAAATGCTAGACACAAAATTTCTTCTCTAATATTATGTGTAAAGACATCCATAATATACTGTATTAGTCTCTGTGCACGCCCACTTTACAAAAAAGAAAAAAATACCACAGTAAATAGATGTAATATATATAAAACCATCACAGATTCATACGTTCAGTTAAAAAGACACATTTTATTGCTGGAAAAAATGCATCACTGCCACCTTCCTTTGATCACAGTCACATGAACATCACCAAAAGTCATGCCACCAACAGATTATTAAATGACTTTCATTCATGTATATTAAGACAAAAATTTACACTTCACCAATTACTAGGTAATTTACTTTCAGCTCTATCAAGGCAAACATTAAAACTAACAGATAATAGTTTCTAGGATCTGCTGACACAGCATTTTAACATTTTCCTTCACTGAGACATATCTACATTGTCTGTTTCCCTATGCAAGTCATGCTAAATCTGGTGCACTTTCAGTAATAGCAAATCCACAGCCCAGGTTATAAACAGCCAGATTTAGCACGATCTAACATCCACACTAATTTTATTGCATCCACTAAAATGTGTCAGATTCTGCAGAAACTTAACCCTGTTGGGACTGAATTTTGACTAATTACAGGTGAACATCAATTAAGAGAATTGTGAACATGATTGTTTAGTTTAATCAAATGGTTCAGATAATCAAACATGTTTAATCAAATGGTTCAGATAATCAAACACAACAGAAAACCAGTTCATTTAAAATAAATTGTAAATAGGCCTATAATTTAATTATTTGTTAAACAGTAATTTACAAAATTGTTATACAGGGTTGCAACTATAAATAACACTTTTTTCCTCACATAATCACAAATAAAGAAACAAATAACTGCACACTTAAAAAAAAAAGAGAGAAAAATAAAATCTTTGAGAATGTTAATTTTTTAAAAATTGTATTTTTTTTTACTTTCTTTAAACAATGAGTGAAAAGTTTTCTTGTCTTTTTTTTTAAAGGGCAGTATCTAATTCTCTTTAACAGCAGAATCTCTGAAAGTACAACAGGTGAAAAAGCATAAAAGAGTGTCTTATGTCCATACAGCAACTACAGCTAATACTGATTTTCAACCCCTGTAGTGATAAACTGAGACATATTTCTATGTTATATGACAAACATCTTCAAACAAATAATCATAAATGAATGTATTATGAAGGGTGTAATATTTCAATATTTGTACCATGCACTAAGTATATTTTTTTTAAAATTTCGGTGGGGTGGAGGTTTTTAACAACCATTTGTGTGAATGATCAGTGTTCTGTTGTATTACTCTCTTTCTGTTTTCCATGCCAATCACACGTCTGTCATCACCGATTTCCACATCCATCCATCCTTTGCTCTTTATATAAGATGTGTTTTGGACCATGCTCCATGCCACTCTTTTAGTTCGTCAAGACTGTACAACTGCTTCCATGAATATTTATATTTGCAAACACACACTTTAAATAAAAATTAATATCAAAATACATACAAAACAAACATCCACCACACAACGTAAGCTATAACTGTAATACAAGAATTTCCTGGCGAGTATTCAAATCTTGTACCAACTTTTACAACACACAGATATAAAACTGGTGAACAACATATTCAAAGAAAACAGTCCAAGAACTAAAGGAAAAAAAGACAGCATCATCTTAGACTTTAACAGCCACTTTACACATTTTATACTATCATTCAAGAACACTAATTGCATGAAGGGAAAGACACATACCAAGACAGGAGAGAAAATGATGGGTATAAAGATAAGAGAATGAGTAACAGATACAGAAATATGAGAAAGAATGGCAGACATAAAAACTTTATGAAAAGAATGACAGATATAAAGCCAAAGAGACAGGAGCTACAAATACAAAAACAAGAGAAAGAATGGCAGATATAAAGACAAGAATGACAAGAGATGGAGTGACAGAAATGTTTTGGCAGAAAAAAAATCACGGCAGTTATTTCTGGTCAGAAACTAAGTGAAAGTTTCTGCTCCATACAGAGTTGCAGAGTCATAGCTATGGATGTCTGAATGCTACAAGACTGAACATGATGATCTTCTATGACGATCATGATGACACCGATAATGACAAAAATGATGATTAAAAACTGGGCTTTCTTTATGTCCTAGGGCACATTTAACAAGTTGGGATGGTGCCCCTCCAGCAAGCTGCAATGACTGGCTTTTTTGTAAGCTCCACCACGACTGACCACCCATATACATGCATTGCATAGTTATATAGTAACCAGTTTAACTGAGCAATGCCTACACTGTAAACCACGACAGAACAAACTTACACTAAATCAACTCATGTTTTTTCATACAAGTCTATGTTCTTCATTCAGATGGGCCTGTGTGCCCAATTCTTAACCTTTTGGAAATACAGATCAGTCAATCATTCTTTGTTCACTGAATGCTTCTTGATGTCATGATTTGGAAAATCTTGATTATTTTCAGCATAAAAGACTCCAACTGAGAAAAAAAAACACATCAAGTAGTCTCTCAAAGAATTATCTGGACAGAAAAGACAAGGCAGAACATTCCGATGAGTTCTCCTATACAGAAAAGTATCATTGAAAACAAACAATACATTATGCATGCCATAATTAGAAAAATATCACTAACAGAAATAACAACCACTTAATCAAATACAGATTTCTTAAAACATGAAAATTAAATGGTAATGCTTTAATAACATTTGGTATGTAAACGAAGCATAATTTGAGCCAAAGGCATAACACTGTACAGCTAATTAGAAACAAATACTGTACAGCTAATTAGAAACAAATAATCTCAAGCATGGATAGTTGTAAATACAACACCACCGCTATTAACTTTTGCAATACTTAACAACGACAGTAAACAGTCACTTGTTATCTTCATCTTATTTACATAAAAAAAGTTATTTACTACATTTGTTCACGTCTGAGTATCAGTAATTCTCATAGAAGCCCATGAGTTGAAAAAAAAAACTGTTTTTCAGGAAAGGGAATATATTTCAAACAGTGACCATGGTAGTGCTAACTACATAACTGCTTCAGCTACCTCTGGCAGTTTTTTTTGTTTTTTACACATTAACTTCTAATGCAAGTGAGCTTCTGAAAAGAAAAATACATAGATTAAAAAAAACAAAAGCCAAATGATTTAACAATAACAGATAATATTAACAAATATCTCAAATCTATAACAATGTTACAGCACTACTGAAACATCCAGGAGAAAGCTGCCAGTGTCTCCTTTCAGCAAAGCTGTAACCATGTCAGTGAGTCCAAGCTCTGAAGCCAATCTGTACTGAAGCTGCACATCCTTGACAAGTGTTAGAAGCTTCTTCATGGCTGCCAGACCTGTGCTGGACTTCACTGCTGCTTGTTTATACCTTTGAATTACAAAAATGTAGCATATAAATAGAAAGTAAGTCAATTGGTGGGACTTATTAATGAAAACAAATTCACTGTTCATTCATCTATGTCCTTGGTTACCAATTGGCTAAGCAATCACCACCCAGTATGCCCTGCGGCATGTAGCTAGGCCGCAACAAAATATAGCAGTATTTGTTACAGAGAAGAAAAGGCTAGATATTGGACGAAGGGGGACTATCGATTTAAATGGAGTAAAGTAACAGTAGATTCCCTTTTTAGTAATTTTTTTTTCCCGCGTGCATCTTGTTAAAAAAGTTCAGGGGACGTCTAATTAGGAAACTCAGGTGTCAAATTTTAAGGTGATAGAGTGCGATGAGTGAGGGCTGTAAACTCGTATGGAGTCTATGATTTTGTCTTAACCGAAGGTCATAAACAATTAGTTTTCTACTGAGTTTGGACTTCACGGGTTAGAAACTTTGGGAAAGATTTGTAGAAAATGCTAGCCCTATAAAACAAAATTTCAAGCATAGATAAGTTAAGTTGAAATTAGGAAAAGTAGAGTTGAATCTATATTTCTGCAGGATGTAGTTCTCATGTTGGTAATATTTTTCAGTGGACTTCATTTTTGTAGAACGTAATTGTCAGTTTGTCCTTTTTAGGACACTTAGCATGTAATTTGCTAGTGTTGTCCTTTTTAGGACATTTAGATCGACAGTTATTATATTGTCCTGTTTGTCAGTTTATCTGGACCATGCTAGTGGTTAGATTTTTCCACTTATGAGAATTTCAGTGATGTGATGGAATTTCAGTTGATATTTGTTTCATACATCTGTAAGTATGGGCATTTAGTTAGTGATTGTTTCTTGCTGTTCAATATCTTAAGCTCTCTCTCTTCCCATATGGCAAACAAGTTCTTGCCGGGAAGTTGAGTAGTTACTAGTATTCTGTCAACTCTGCCATGTAGGCAGCACTTTTCCCATCCTCATAAATCACCTCTCATTCTACCATAAATAAATTTATGTTCTATATGATAAACCTACACTATTGTAGTTTCTCCTCTCTGTTGAGATGTTGTTATGTTGGGAGGCTGCCAAGTATACTTTTCTCATACTGTTGTTGCCTTAGTGGAAGCACGTGTGCCTGGGTATTGCATTGTTTCTTAGAGTATATTAGAGAAACAGACTTGAGAAAATCCTAGATCAGATTCATCAAAGCTGAGATATAGAGAAATTCTATTAAGCAAGCTTTTCCACTAGAAACTTCTCTTAACAACAGCAGTACACTTCTCCTTGTTAGACAGTGCCGATCTCAGTCGCACATACATGCATCTTTAACTGATGCTGAGTTAAAGGCACAAACTACTTCATTTGGTGCCTTAAAGGCGCTCATAGCTGCCATTCTTGTAAATATGGTTCTGTACTTGGCACAACAGATACATACTTCTTTAGAACTTAACTGTAATATTATATTATCATGCCTTGCAAGAGCCACTGTTACAAGAAAAAAAAATTAAGCTTTCTTATATGGCAAAAGTAGAACTGGGCATACACAACAGCTGTTAAAAAAATGTGTGCAAAACAAAATATAAAAATGTTTAGAATACAGAACAAATGTTCTGGAAGGGCTATGATGAGAAATGTTTCAAGTATAAATGCACCCTGAGTCATTAACCCATGAAAGGTGAAGAAAGTTCCTCTTCTAGCACAGAATGGAACAGAAAAAAAAATGAAACAAGAAGCAAAATTCCATGAAAGTTTGTCCTTTTGTCAGCCACATCACTCTATGGTCAAGATATGAACGAATGAGGTCAGTGGTGCTATTATCTGGCAACTTTAACTCTTTCCACTCGCGCGGACCCCATAAGGACCTTTGCGGTTTAGCAATGGCACCCTTGAGAGCCCTATGCGGCATCGGAGTTTCTTTCATTGAAAACATGATGTTTCTTTTCATTTAACCAGTTAGAACTCTTCTGGATTAAAAGATAAACTAGTGTTTTAAGCATGGGGGAAAAAAGACGCCATTTTTGAGACATAGATGGGGGTAAAATTCAAGTTTATTTCGAGATTGAGTGGTAGAATGGTCACACCGACTGACTAGATCTAGCTTACTATATGTGTTTCTAGTAGCTGTAGATGTGTTAGATTTATTGGATGTCACAAAAATCCATAAATATTGATTTTTCTGTGTTGAAATTTGAATGACTATTTATTCTATATTGGATTATGACGCAGCTAAGGTAAGTATAAAGTAGATTTTATTGTTCAGCCCTAAAATTTTTTCAGCGCCAAAAATCGTTCAATCGTTTCACACCAGTGGTTTTTTTTCTTTTCTTTGTTTTTTTTATGACAAATAACTTCATTTATGGAATCTTCATTCATTTCCACTTATTTTAAGGTGTGATACACACGTGGTGATCATGGAATTAATTCGGTACAATAACTTTTACACAGGGACCCCTTCTCCAAAATGTCAGCGTCGTAAGAAACTAAGGAACATTTTGGAAGTAACGCGGGTGGAAAGAGTTAATAAATAAAAAGCCAAATAAAGGGCACATGTAGCAATCTATGCTGCATAATCGCTATGTTAAAATTACTGAGTGGATGTTACCCCAAGATCTATTATCATAAACTGAAAATAAACATCCTGATTATTTTTGTGTGCAACTATTATGATGATGATCACTTATTAATAAGCTGTGAATCTCAAACTGTGAAATGTGACATGATGTGACTTTCTTGATTTCCTACAGCGGCTTTAAAAAGTAATCTACACTCTGTCAAAATGACAAGGGAAGAAATGAAAACATGATTTTCACTCATTTTTTTTTTTTTACTTTCCCCAGTTTAAATTTCATCATCTTAAAAAAAAAAAAACAAACAGTAAAAATAATCTCTCAATTTTATACCTGATTTAAAACAGTGACACTAAAGTGAATAATACTGTAAAAAAATTCACTGACACATGTTTGATCTTCACCACAACACAGCTCTGCAAGATTAAGTCCAGCAATGAAGCAAACAATCTACTCACACATGTGCTTGCACATATGCACACAATATTTACTCTGTGATGCAGTGGACACTGCAACCTGACAACAAATCTAGAAAATTATGCTAGTAGTTTTTGCAAATGTCTTTTGATACCTTTTAACAACATCCTCAACTAGGGCTGGTGTGATGTGCACATGTAGCCTCATTTCCTGCAAGTAGCGCATGTCCTCGTTGAGAATGACATTAGCGAAGACAGCCTCTGCCCAGTCTGCCCTGAGTTCATAAGCATCTGACACAACCATGGACTAGAGAAGAAATAGATTACAAAGCAAATTAGAAGTAACTGAGACAGGTGGATCATGCAGTGTGAAGTAAATCAGTGCAGTTAAATATAGAAGAAAGTGTCAAATCAGTATTCACAAGAAAGTGTCAAATCAGTATTCACAGACTGCTGGAAGAAGCCAAATTGGCAAGTGTAAAACTACATTAAAAGCAATCCCAAGCATCACTGTTCTGTGCTTCCCATAGTGAAGGCCAGCTCTAATGAACCTCTTGTTTACTCTTTTTTTTTTTTGTTGCCATGATAGTGAATCCCGAAAAAAATGAAGAAGGTCATACGCAGTCTAACCCAATCAATATACATTTACTAGGGGCTAAGTTTTGTATAAAACCATTAATCCTAAACTTCACAGACTTTAAAAAGGCATTTGATAGCATACACACAGATTCATATCGGAGAATTTTAAGTCTATATGCAATACCATCTAAAACTGTCAACATCATTAAGGACCTCTATAATGGATATGTTTGTGCAGTCATCACAGAAGAAGGAATGAGTGAATAGTTCTGGATTGACACACAGAATGAAACAAGGATGTATATTATCTCTCTTGCTTTTTGGAATTGTCATAGGCTTCATAATGAAAAAATGCTGCACAGGTAAAACTGGCATTGATTGGGTACATGAGACCCAACTGGATGATCCTGGTTTTGTAGATGACATAACTCTTATCAGTGACAATGTGAAATCAATGCAAGAAAAAACAGATACCCTGTCTTCAATGGGTAGTAAAATAGGACTTGAAATTAACAAGGAAAAACAAAAATAATGAAACTTCTCATTAACTATTAACCATGAAGGAGAAATATACATAGAAGGAACAGCTGTTGAAGAAGTAAACCAATTTGCATATCCCGGCAGCTACATAGACCAGGATGGTGACACCAGAAAAGAAGTTAGAATTTGAATTGCAAAAGCTGCACTGACCTTCAAGAATCTTGAGAACATATGGTTATTCAAAAGTTATAAGCACAAAAACCAAGTTAAGATTATTAAATTCAAATGTAATATCCACCCTCACTTATGCATATGAAAACTGGAAAACAACTAAAGAAATGGACAAGAAATTAGACTCTTTTGAAAACAAATGTCTCAGGAAAACTCTTTTGAAAACAAATGCCTCAGGAAAATACTTGCTATTAAGTGGAACAAATTCAAGAACAATGCAGAGATAAGACAGATGAGCAAACAACAACCTGTCTCATGGGTGATTAGAAAAAAGAAGATGGACATATGTCGGTCATGTGCTGAGAAGAAACAACCAGAGAATCCCAAAACAAGCTATCAAGTGGAACACACAAGGCTGAAGAAGAAGAGTTTGACCATGTGAAGCTCTAAAGAGGACACTGTTAAGAGTGTGGGAATAAAATCCCTTGGTGAGGCTGAAAAGCTCACTGAAAACAGGAAATCTTGGCAATCTACCATGCGAGCCCTATGTAACATTTAATGGCACAGGAAGGATGTAAGATGTTTTGTATGTTCTTACCTCAATAAATCTTCCATGGGTATTGATAAATGCAACAACCTGGCTTCTGCTCAGATTTATGACACTGACTCCACTAGCCAGGAGCTGAAGTTGAAGTGAGAGTAGTCTTGCCTGTCGGACACAGTGCTGGGCTTTCCTCACACTGTTATCCTGTGTAAATATGCAGTAAAATATTTCTGAACATTTTATTCCAATACTGATTTAACAATAATGAAAAAAAAAAAAAACTGATACGAAGCTGCATGTTTCTAATACAAAAGACAGCGAGATAAACCTGGATGAGAAGACTGACAGACACTGACTGCTTATTTCAACTGACAGACACTGACTGCTTATTTCAACTGACAGACACTGACTGCTTATTTCAACTGACAGACACTGACTGCTTATTTCAACTGACAGACACTGACTGCTTATTTCAACTGACAGACACTGACTGCTTATTTCAACTGACAGACACTGACTGCTTATTTCAACTGACAGACACTGACTGCTTATTTCAACTGACAGACACTGACTGCTTATTTCATGGCTGATTGGGCCCAGAATCAAAGGAAAAAAAACTATGTAAACATAGATTACTGTTTTACAGCATCTTTTTTTTATGAGATGAATGGTACAGGTCAAAGGAGACGGAGGTTCAAATTTAGTCTGGGTGTCTGGGTAGTATTACTCCATCACTAAAGACAGCATAAGTCTTAAAGAATGTGTTTTCAGTGCTTGACAGCTTTGCCAGTCAGATGAATGGCAGGTTGCTGCTGCTGCTGCTAGTGATGTCACAGTTTCACTGATCCTAGTCTCAGTCTAAGCCTTCATCACTTCAGAACACAAAACATCCAGAAGAAAGAAATGTGACCACCACTGACAGTAACTACAACGAGGAAGTACAATAGTCTGGACTAGTTTTGAAGCTACCTAAAGATATGAACCACAGATCTTAGTCATGATGTGGATATTCTGAATCACTGCCACAACAGACAATACTGGCTAAATAATATAAAAATACAGCTACAGATGTTAATAAAAGATTTTTCTTTTAATTTTTGTAAGACTTTATCATTACTTTTTTATTGGTCACCTATAAAACAGACTTGAGGGCCAAGATGCTATCTGGATAAGGCAATCGCTGACCCATAGCTGACATGCTAGCAGCAGGGTTAGTGAACCATAGCTGACCTACACCCTGCCCCACCTCTCTGTTGGTACCCTCAGTAACAGGCCTGGCCTGGCTAATGTGATAGGGATCATAACAGTCCCCATAGTGGTGGAGCCTGCTAAAGAAGCACTGCACATCCTCTGCTTTTTAGCCTCACTCTGGGACTGAAAAATAAACTGCCATAACCCATCCCACTCCAAAACGATGCTGTACCTCAACACCTTCACAGCATCGGCTGCAAAGTGCACCAGCTCGCAGTTACAGGGAGACTGAGGAAAGAAAGAAAGATGGCCCCCCCCCTATAAAACAGTTTACTGAGATTCCAATGCACATAATTTATACAAACAAACCTTCACATAACTTTCTGCAGCATCTCTGAAGTACTGTAAGCATTTCTTCAGTAACTCCTGTGTCTCCTTAGAATTCTCTGTAAAGTGTACGAAGCAGTAAACAGCTTCAAATATGTTTAGTACGCATACATGCATCTTACTGTAGAATAAAATTAGCTGTTGTCTGGCAAGCTCTTAAACAACATACTGTAATCTAGGAAGCTTTTACACAACAAAATGTAATCTAGCAAAACTCTTAAATAACACATTTTAACCTAGCAAAACATTTCCATAACATAACATAATCTAGCAAAATTTGTACATAATATACTGTAATTTAGTACAGCTCTCACACATAACATTATCGCTAATTAATAACAATACCAATTAAACCTATTCACTGCAACATGAAATATTACAGTATATATAACATATAACCTCTTATAACTATCTTCAATATATGAAAAGTCAAGGGGAAAGGTCAAGGTAAAAGTTAGGTTAGAGGGGCAGAACCATAACTTAAGGACAGGATAAAAATGACATAATGAAGATGGGACCTTGGAGACAAAAGACACAAACTGTGACAGAATATTCTCTAGCAGAACATCCTGATCAGATGACACTAGCCCTAATGATGCTGACTGAATGTGATAAGTACTGGACATCATGAAAATAAAATGCTGATATTTCTACTGGAAGAATAAACACAATTATCATTCTCTGGAGAAATGCATTTGCAAATTATTTCTGAATTGTATGTAGGTTATTTCCAAGTTTTTTTTTATCACTGGTATCACTGATGTTTCCAGTTTCTTTTTCTTTTGTCTAACTCAGAAAAGCACTGGTTGCATCCTGTCACTGTTATGTATCTTTTGCACATCCAATCTGGCTCAGTGTATTTTCTGGTCTGGGTTTACCTTCCTGCTGCAATCCTTATTAACTCTGTCAGACTTCTGTCCAATTCCAGGGGCATCAACGGGAGGGGGAATAGGGTCTTGGTCAGTTATTGTTTGCTAACCCTGACACAAGCAGACAGTTGTGTGTCACTGAGTGCTATCTCGTTCAACTTGAGTAAATGCATCTTCACCCCATTTTCAACTTGTTTTCCCATCTGACCAGTCAGTGTTGGATGTAACAGGTGCAGGCCTTCACATGTTTTAATATAGAATTATACGTTCTGTGTGAAATTACATATACTCACAAAATTTAGTTCTGGCACATCTTGCTAAGGAGCACCATTCTCTCTCTCTCTCTGAACCTTAAGTGCCCAGGGCACATGGGGCTTCCGCAAGGGTTTTCCACAAATGCCTGTCCTTCGCCTTTTTTTCTGCTCTTGCCCAGGTGAGCCCCCTATTGCTCAACATCCTTTCTGTTGTTCTTCTCCATGTCTCTTTTGGTCTACCCTTACTTCTGTTCCCCTGTGGTGTCCATCTTAGTGCTATTTTTGGTAGTGAGTTGTCAGTCATTCGGAGCACATGTCCCAACCATCGCCAGCGTCTTTCCTCAATAATTGTTGTCAGTGGCTTCATCTGCATTTCTGCCAATAAGATGTTATTTCTTATGGTGTTTGGCCAAAATATTTGTCTAATTCTTCGTAAACATTTAGTCTGGAAAGAATTCAACTTGTTTTCTATGGTTTTGGTGATTTTCCAGCATTCACTTCCATAGACTTAGAACATTACTCTTAAATATCCTGATTTTCATATTTATGCTTAGTTTTTTTGATTTCCATATAGTCTGCAGCATTGCAAAAGCCTGGTTTGCTCTAGTAAGTCTGCTGTTGATGTCCTCTGTGCTGTCTCCATTTTCTACTACTCTGCTGCCAAGGTATACAAATTTGTTGACCTCCTCCACTAACTTGCTATCTACTCTCAGTACATTTCTGTTGTTCACATTTTGCTTCATTAACTTTGTCTTTCCTACGTTGATCTTTAGTCCTATGTTGTTTGCATTCTGAGTTAGCTTGTTTATTTTATCTTGCATATCTTTGTGAGTGCTTGATAATAGACAAATGTCGTCCGCAAAGTCAAGGTCCACCAGCACTGTGTCAAGGGTCCACTGTAATCCTCTGCATTTGTCTGATGTTGCCTCCTTCATTAACCAGTCTACTGCCAAGATAAATAATGTTGGTGATAGTACACATCCCTGTTTCACTCCTGTTTGTACCCTAAAGCTGCTGGAGGTATGTTCTCCACAAATCACTTTGCAAAGGAGCACTATTAACTTTATAATAAAAATGAAACTGATAAAATCCTGCCTAACCAAAACGATGAACATAATAATGTGACCAAACCTAATGGTTTGTCTTTGAAACATTTAAGGGACCGACAGCCGCAGGCTTCCAGCATAGCAGCTATATCACGGTACATGCTGAACTTCAGAGCTACCATAGTGTATGCTTCATTGTCCTCAGGCTGGTAGCGTTTCAAGTAATCCAAAATGGCCACCTTCAGCTTGTCTTCCTGGAGGTATATTTTTCAAAAAGTTTGATTGTTAATAACGACTCCTACTATCTACAACTGGAAATGAAAAGAAAAAACCAAACATCATATTCAGAATATGAAAATGAAACAAAATAAAATGGAAAATGTTTGTTCTAAAATTAAAAAATCTAAAAAAGGTTGTCTTGTAGGGGATCTGTAATGCAGATTTCATTTGTCTCCAGCCAACACTGAGATGAAAATTGTAAAAAAGACAAGCATTACATCCATAAGAAGTAGCCATGGTGGCTTTTTTTGACTGCCAGAATGGATATATGAAATAGGCCATGGTGGCTTTCTTTAACCGCCAAAATGGATATATGAAACAGGCCATGGTGGCTTTCTTTAACTGTCAGAATAGATACAAGAAAGCAGACATTTGTTTGAACTTCATCACCATGTGTAACATATGGATCTCTGCCCTGTATGGCAGGCTGTAGTGGGAGCTCTAAAAACAGACTAGCAGCTCTGGTCTGCTGCCTTTGGTCTCTGTGCCAGCAGCCAGCTTCAAAGCTATGGGAGGCAAAAGTAAAAGATAGTCATATTTTTCTGTGGAGGCATCTAGAGGATATGGTGTTAGCGCCCATATTTTCCTTGTCCTGTCAGAACACCAGAAGATGATGTGGTCAACATCATGCCTGGACACTTCTCCTTTCCCAGCACTAGAAGAAGTCTAGTATTACAGCTTGGTGACCGAGGCATCCCTAGCCAGGTTTGAGCCACTAACCTTAGCCATGAGAGACTAGTGCCCTAATCACTTAACCATTCAGGCATCCACTTCCGTGGAAAAAAGTTCACCAAACTGGGGCAGACACGACAAATGGAAAGAGTTCACCAAATGTAGGCAGCTATGATAAAGGAGGATATGAACAAAAATGGCAGAAATCTTGTGCCACATATGGCTAAACAGATCCAGTGACATGCTTGAAATATGCGCCTTTATATGAATATAACAATAAACTTACTCTGTCCATCCCCTTGCGGAGAAGCAGTTCAAACTGATGGTGTTGTTGTAAGGCATGGAAAATGTACAACATTTCACTGTACCTACCAACTCCCGTCAAGAGCCGAATCTGAAACATTGTCAGAAGATGTACTCATTGTTTAAAATAATTCTCTAAGCTAAGAAACAGACTAACACTTCAAATTCTCCATCTGGCATATCCTTCTCACACTTCCTTCTTTATGCATGGATGGCTATGAAGATACTCATATGATGAAACGCTTAAGTTAAAAATAAAATTTGTTCCCTTCTGTTTGCCCAGTTTCAACTCAATGACAGTCCTTTAAACATGGAACTGATTTTATGTGAATATTTTGTTTATCCCTTAATACACTGGCAGCTGTGTGTACAATGGATTCTAATGCAGATGTTCTCTCTTGTAAGAGGCAGATTTTCTAGCACAGATGTCAAATACCAATTTTACAGGTTGAGTTTCTGGGATGTGATGGAGCTACCTATGAATCACTACCTTCAACATGAAAGGTCAATCTGCTATCAGCTAAACTACTTTTTTTTTTTTACAGTTACAGTTACTATCTTCCCCTTCAAAACACCTTTCCTTTTGCTGTCTTCTTACTGTCTAGCTTTGTTGTGTATTCTTCAGCTTGCCACCTTTTCTATACTCCTATTCTACTTCATTAAGGGAAAAGAAGTAAGATGGACCAAAGTAGACATGGAGAAGAACAACAGAGAGGATGCTGAGCAATAGAGGGCTCATCTGGGTAAGAGGGGAAAAAAGGCAAAGGACAGGCATTTGTGCAAAACCCTTGTGGAAGCCCCATGTGCCTTGGGTACTTAAGGTTCAGAGAGAAACAGAGAGAGAGAGAGATTCTATTTCATTGCTTGCTAAGCTAACCTACAGTTAAGTTTTCTCAGTATATGCTAGATAAGGTGAAACAAAAATTTTGTATGTTCTACTCCAGGAAAAACTCCATTTAATGGTCCTTCTTCTTATGTACAAAAGAAGTCAATGTCAATGACATATATAAAGAATATTCATGACCCTTCAGTCTGAATTCATCTGGTGTGAAGCTGTGCTGGTTTCCAGTGACTTCACTCCCAGTGTTCTACAGTTTTATGCCAGATGCACCGATGACTTATAAACTGCTTCTAACTAGGATTCATTTCATCTTCTAACTTGGACATGCCAATCAGGTATCTGTATATAAAAGATTTTCAAGATAAATGAAAACCTATAATCATAAGTTGACAATACTGCCATTTTAAAGCTGTTTCTACCTGCAAAATTGCTCATTTGTTTAAGAAACAACAGAAAAGAAAATTCTAAAGACATTCATGCATGAGTGAAAAAAAAATGTGTAGTTTCCCTACCATAAGGGTATATTCTCGAGCCTCTGTGATGCAGTCACAGCACACTCTTGCAGCACGGAGCACATGAGAAATACCTTCCATATTGGAGGAAACTGTATAACACTCGTGAGCCATTATTATCAGCTCAGTCTGAACTGTCAGAACTGAAAGAAACAGGAGTACAGATCTGTAACTTAAAATCATTACAGTTCAAGTTAAATATGAATCACATACATTATTCAAGAATTACTTCCATTCATTCATTCATTTGCATGTCCCTTGCGGAACTTTGCCTCCCAAACAGCACTCCTGTAGGCCTCTCGGTTGTGACCAAGATGGTCTGCTGCTGATGCATCCATTTGCAGATCATCAATGATGTCTTGCAGCCATCTTCACCTTGGTCTTCATCTCTTTCTTTTTCCCATTATGTACCTTTCCAAGATGGTCTTTTCTAGATTATCATGACGTTTAATGTGTCCAAAATATTTCAGTTTTCTCTCTTAATCCTCTTTACTAGCCAGCCTTCTTCAATATTAAGTTCTTGCAGTATGGATATATTTGTTCTTTTTTGTGTCCATGATATTTGAAGAACTCTTCTGTAGCATTTACATTCAAAGGCATTTATGTGTTTCTCAGCTGTTTTGTTAAGCGTTCAGGTCTCACAGGCATATGTTGTGATGGGAAAGATGCATGCTCTTAAAAATCTTATTTTTGTGGTTCTGTCTGTTCCTCTCCACAGATTCTTTAGTTGTTTTACTTTATGAAGAGCGATATATGTCCTCCTTTTAATTTCCCTCATTGTATCTTCATTATTAGTTAGAATTGATCCAAGTTATTCAAAACTCTCCACTTCTTCCAGTTTTTCCTCATTGATACATATTTCAGCTGCTTTGTTTGTTTTGTCAGCTGTCATCAGTTTTCTTCGCATTAAGATAGAGGTTTTGCTCTTCGCTGTTCTTACGGACTGACATAATTAGTTATGTCACTTCCACTGACATAAATAATAAACAATCATTATTAACAAACAATGAAAGAAATACAACACTGCTCATGAATGTCAGCAGCTTCTCCTACTTCTTCTTCTTCTGATTTTGCTTCTATCACCAAGACCACCCCATGTGCTGCTGAATTTACTCCTGTAATCCTTGAGATAAGTCTCATTTAACCGGTTGGAGGCTCAGAGCATCAAAGGGGGCATGGTCTTTATTCTGTGGTGGGTCCCAGAGGAAGAAATCCGTGGAACTGTTTTTGTTGCACCAGAGAGGTTCAAACTGGATTTTCCTCAATAGAACCTTGACTCGTTTGGATATCAAACCTGCTGGGTGAGAGGAGGCTGACAAGACTAGGCTGCACTGGTCCAGTGTCTCCGACTTCAGCATTCTGACTGTCATGGCCACTACAAGACACAGCTTTGGTCAAAGAGGACAGAGCCTCGCCATGTGCCAGATATGACCCCTTGGGTTAAGCTGGTTTAGGCTCCCAGACAGGGTTCTGGATACAAAAAAACAGCTGACCTCAAGACCAGAGGTACCTTAATAAAGGAAGCCTTTACAGTAAGGCCACCAATCTCACTGATCAGTATGCATCCCAAACCTTTCTGTTATTTTATATATGACTGTCTGCCACCCAAGACTGTCTGCAGAGCAACCTTAAACCGCATCTTCCTTCATTGGCTGGTAGGAGCTTCACTCTATGCACAGTAGCCAAAGGGTCTCGCTATGCACTAGGTCAGTGGTTTGAATCTGGCTGGGCTTGTCTCAGTTACCCAGCAGTAGAAAAGAGTACCTGTCTTCTTTTGAAGCCATGGAAGGAAAAATTGTCAAAAGTGATGAAGCTGACCTCATCACCTACTAGTGCATCAGCAGGTCAAGGGAAATAGAGGTACCAATACCATATTCCCTAGGTGTATCCATGGCATAACAGGGCTACCTTTATCTTTAGTTTACAGCTTGCCTTCATTTTTTAAATAAGCCAATGTGACTCAAAGCAATATAAAACAGAATATGCCACTGCGTATAAAGAACTGTCAAAGCCAAAAGAATTTTGTTATTTATGAAAACATGACAAGAACATAAATGTCTCAGGCAAGCACAGGAATAAACAAAAGAAAGTGACCCGGTTTCTCAAACAAAGAATCAGAGTGGCTTCCATCATTCAGATGTACGTAAAAGTGGGCACCTGATTCTGGTATTAGAAAAAAATGACTCTGAAAAGAAGAAAATCTGCCTGCAAAATGAGGTGTAACAGAGAAAACTGTAATACTGGTTGGTGAATTCTGTGATAAACAAGATAAATATTAAATAATCTACTCATTTGTATATGAAACTATGCCAGAATTAACAATGCTATGAAAAAAATTGGGTCATTTGTATGTGAGACTATGCCCAAATTTAAGGTACTATGCCCAAATTTAAGGTACTATGCCCAAATTTAAGGTACTATGCCCAAATACAAAGTACTACTGAAAAATTCAACCATTTGCATATGAAACTATGCCTGAATTAAATGCAGGAAAATTAAATTAAAAAATAGAAATGTGAGATGTCCAAACTGAAAAGTTCTCATATGAAAATTTTGCTTGAATCTTATAATTTCCCACAATCATACAATAACTGACCAGCTGCTGACATTTCCTGTGGGCCATTGGACAAGACGGAAGCAACTGCTTGCAAAATGCGATCTCCCAAGAGAGCTGTGTTCTCGCACAGTTTCAGAAATTGTGAAAACACCTCCATGCCATCTGACGGATTAAACACTGGGTCAAGTTGTTTTCTGCTAGCATCTGCTTCGAAATCTGAAATTAAAAAAATCATGGAAACATAACTGACAAGTAAATTTGATTTAGAGTTATTAAAATTATGACCCATCCATTTTAAAGGTACAAGGATGATTTCTGACTTTCATCATGACTAAACATCTTTTATTTTTTTTTCTAGTTACATTGCCATTACTACCAGGCTCAGTATGTCTCTTCTGGATGATTTTCTCTAAGTTACCATGTGTGATCCTTAGAGAGCGCTACTTATTTTTACTAAGTTACTGCGTGCGATCCTTAGAGAGCGCTACTTATTTTTACTAAGTTACTGCGTGCGATCCTTAGAGAGCCCTACTTATTTTTACTAAGTTACTGCGTGCGATCTTTCGAGAGTGCTACTTGTTTTAATACCTTGTGGTAACATTTCTTATAATTTTCATTATAATTGATTTTTTTTAGTCATACTGTTTTACTTCCAATGAAGAAATACACAAGTTTTTAATAAAAAAAGTAAATGACCAATAAAGCAGTTATTATTTAATTACACACGTGACATGTGGTCTTATGTAATGAATTTTCAAGTAAGCTGATTTGTTTTATATGGTCAGTGCCAAGCAAAGATGCTGCCTGTTTAGGCTAATCAATGACCCACAGCTGATATGCTAGTGTCAAGGTTGGCATACTGTAGATGACCAAGACCCTGTCCCACCTCTCCGTTGGTACCCCCAGTAACAGGCCTAGTCTGGCTAACGGGACAGGGATCCTCATAGTCCCCATGGTGGTGGAGCCTGCTAAAGAAGTACTGCACGCCCCCCCCTGCTTCTAGCTCTACTCAAGGACAGAAAAAAATGGCCACCATAACCTGTCCCCAAACCAACATGTTGGTGTGCCTCAACATCTTCGCTGCACTGGCTCTAAAGACCATCAGCTTACAGTTCCAGGGAGGCCATAAAAGAAGCACGGTCAATGCACTTACCAGAAGCAGCATTCCCCTTCACATACACCTTCAGCACATCCACAATGGAGTCGGCTAAAAAGCCAGTAACCTGTTGAGCAGCAGATGTGATTTTTTAAAACAAATAAGATTTAAAACAAGTAAATTTCTAAAACAGAAAGGCAAAGATTTGGAACACATGGTTTAAAAAAAAAAAAAAAAAGAAAGACAAGATATAAACCCTTTAAACTTGAATTCTCACAAACGCAGGATCTATAAATATATCAATATACCGTGAATCTATGCTCGGTGGGATTTTAGTTCTGTTAGATTTAAACCATGAATTTCCTAAATCATGCAGGTTAGTCAAAGTTGACCAATGAGGCATTTCACTCAGTTTTTTTAGAGTTACTAAATCTTCAAATGAAGATATACCCTTTTCTGTCCATTTACAAAAACTGGCTTGGATTTATGGTATGTTGAAATAATATACTCAAGAAGGACACGCTATTAATCTTGTTTTTGTAAAAAATATGTATATCTAACCTCATCATCTGAAAGACCACTCGTGGCAAGAAAATCTCGGGCCATGGCAAATTTGTTTGGATGTTGAATTCGTAGCAGCTGCCTCAGTGAATCAAATGGAGAGTTCATTACAACATCTTTATAATCCAGCTCCAACATCTGCAACAAAACTTTCATTGTTAATAAACTCTTATTGCTAACAAACTCTTATTGTTAACAAACTGCAAATTCATATAAAAGAAGAACTTATATTCTGAGATTCAGCTATTTGTTCCACAACCTGTTTATATAGCATATTTTGAATAATTAAACAGAGATATGGCTGCCACATCAAAAGCAAGCAATTATAACCTCTGCCATCCACCAATGATATAAGTAACAGATCAAAGTATTATCCTACTGAACTTATTAAAGACAAAAAGGAAAAAGAGTTCTGCAATAGATAATAACAATGGTATGATAATTCTCAAATTAGAAGTGGAAAAGGCTTTATGAGCAATAACAACAACAACAAAAATTGAATCTCTCTGTTCTGAATCTAAACCTGGAACCACGGCATAACTTACCTGAGCAATTTTGAAGCACGTTATAACCCTGAGACACACCTGGCTTCCTCTGTTACAATGAACAAACAGCTTTTCCATAACTGTTACAATTTCATGAGTTTCACTCACGGGGCTGAGCTCTGTCTGGCTGCTGATACTTCCAACTGAAACACAGAATTATAAACCTGAATAGAAAATGGTTTAACTAATAATCATATATTTATACAGAGGTCATTTAGTAACAAGTCTATTCATAGTGTCTTTGGGAACATTAAAATAAGGAAAATTTCCATCATAATGACGTATCATTTACTGTTAAACAAATTCCTTCTTCCCTCGTATATTAAAAATGACAAGCACACAAACTGGATTATTCATTAACACTGTCAGTGCCACAAAAAAAAAACAAAAAAACAGATGCTCTGAATATGCAGTTTGTTGGCGCTTTTGTTGTGACATCTACTGGATGTAGTTGTAAAACTCAAAGTAACACAGAAATTCTGTGTTATAGGTGTGCTTATCATATGTGAAAATACTTGTAAATGAAAGATGATTCTATGAATAAACTTTTTGGACCAAAAAAAAAAAAATTGGTGTGAAAATATGAAAACGTAATGTTTAGCACAAATTTTGGTGCAAAAAATAAAAGAAAATTATGGTCCACTTTCCATCAATTTCTTGTAAATCCCCCAACCTGAGACTATCATATTTCCTTATTTAGAATTTCACCTTATAAACATCTACACCTTTTGTGACTATTTTCATTACTTTTGTGCAAATAAATGCATTTTATTACAATGTTTGCAACAGGCAATCGATATCACACACAAAAAAATGAATGGAAAAACTGTATACCGATCACAATTAAAAACGATTACAACTTGTACAAATTGTACTGTCACCCATAGAAAGAAGGAACTGAATGTTTTACTTTCACATGGCATGCGCAGTGATGAGTTAAATAAAAATTAGCACCGTTTCTTTAATGAAACGAATCATCTAACTGTTGACCATTGCTAAGCACCTATGTGGAACATCTGCTGGGTCCATAAATGGGCCAGAGGCAGCGAAAAAGTTGTCCTGATATTGTATTCCATTAAAAAATAAAATTATAGCAGAACACTGAAGAACACTTGAAAAGGATACTGTCCTCATTTCACATAACATGTAAAGAAAGAATTTTCTGGCTAAAGATCATATGTTACAGATCATATCTAATCACTCAAAGCAGACAAGAAGCTCTCCACGTGATTCAATCTTTCGTCAGTTCATTGTATTTGCTAAATGAAAAATCTCTCATGGATGACTGTCAAATATCACTGTATTTCAGTTCTGGTCTATCATCTACCTGCTACGCCTCTATTTTTATCTAATGAAATTAAACTTTTCCTTTGCTTTTCTCAGTTGCTCCTCATGAGCTATCCAAAGGATTCTGAATATCTTCTGCAGCAGAACAAACTCATTTGGTTAAGTGATATTTGCATTAATTTCTGCAGTGTCCATGACTCACTTCTGAAGAGACTCCAGCAAACTGAAACAGCCACGCAATGGACACTGGAGGGAAAGATGAAAGAGAGACTGACCAGAGACTACTGGGGGGGGGGGGGGAAACTAGAAGCAGAAATGAGCAGCACAGTTGGGACACAATACAAGGGCTGGCCACAGACCGTAAGAGGTGGAGAGAATTTTCTGCTGCCCTGCTAAGATGTCACAGGGTGTACTGGCCTTAGGCAATCGCTGATTAAGGACATGGATGGATGACTCACTTGAAAAGCACGTAATTCATTCTCTTTTTCATATTTTAGAATTTTAAAAAGTTTTTCTTCCTATTTGCTGCAAACTTAATTGCCAAAATGCACTTTTTATTATAAAATTGGAGAAAAAAAAAAGGGTTGGATGTTTCTCACCACTGAATGATCTGCTCAGAGTTATTGAAGTAGCCCTGACACGTTTAGTAGAGGTCTTTGCAATAAGTCTTCTCATTGCTGGCTCAATGTTTTCAACGCTGCTCTGTTTACTGGCCAGGGAAATACATGTCTAAGAAAGTACAGAGCATAAATTAAATTTCATCACACTATGGTCCTTAGTGGAAGGTGGACTGATGATGTGTCAAAAAAAAAAAAAAAAGAGAATTTAAATTTAGTACATGAATAATATCCCTGTGATTTATAATAAAGTTGTGTCAAAAGTATTTTGCAAAGTCATTCTAAACAGAATTAAAGATGTAGTGGATACTGCAATGAGAGAAGAACAAGCAGGATTTCAAAAAGGGAGAAACTGTCTCGAACAGATCTTTATTCTAAGAATAATACTTGACAAACATACTGAAAAGCAAAAGCCATTAATCATGAACTTCATAGACTTTAAAAAAGTTCTTTGATAGCATACACAGAGATTCATTGTGGAAAATCTTTAGATTATATGGAATACCATCTAAAATTGTCAACATCATTAAGGATGATATGTTTGTGCAGTCAACACAGAAGAAGAAACGAATGAATAGTTCCAGACTGAAACAGGCATGAAACAAGGATGCATACTATCTCCCGTGCTTTTTGGAATTGCCATAGATTTCATAATGAAAAAAATGTTGCACAGGTAAAATGAGCACTGACTGGGTACATGGGACCCAACTAGAAGATCTTGATTTTGCAGATGACATAACTGTTAACAGTGACAACGTGAATTCGATGCAAGAAAAAAACAGATACCTTGTCTTCACTGGCTAGCAAAATAGGACTTGAAATTAACATGGAAAAAAACAAAAATAATGAAACTTCCCATTAATTAAGAAGGAAAAATATGCGTAGCAGGAACAGCTGTTGGAGAAGTCAATCAATTTACATGCCTTGGCAGCTACAGAGACCAGGATTGTAACGCCAGAAAGGAAGTTAGAATTAGAATTGCAAAAGCACATTGACCTTCAAGAATCTTGAGAACATATGGCACTTAAAAGTTATAAGCAAAAAACCAAGCTAAAATTATTCAATTAAAATGTAATATCCACTCTTATTTAAGCATGTGAAAGCTGGAAAATAACTACTGAAATAAACAACAAATTAGACTCTTTTGAAAACAAATACCTAAGGAAAACACTTGGTATAAAGTGGAGTGAATTCAAGAACACCGAGGTAAGCAGATGAGTGTCTCAGAAAAAGGAGATGGACATATGCTGGTCACGTGATGAGAAGATACAATGTGAGAATCCCAAAACAAGCTATCAAGTGGAACACAACAGGCCAAAGAAGCAGAGGTTGACCACGTGAAATTCTAAAGAGGACACTGTTAAGATAGGCCAAATTAGTGGGCATAAAATCCCTTGATGACGTTGAAAAACTCACTGAAAACAGGAAAACTTGGCGAACTACCATGCAAGCCCTCTGTTCATTTAACGGCATGGGAAGGATGTAAGATGTAAGACTTATGATAAACAATAAAACACAACTGTTGAGGAAATAATTCTAGCGTTAGATGTCAAATTCTTTAAAATTTTGCATTTTTTCTGTTGAATGAACAAGGTTCAACTACTAGTACAAATCTGAAATCCAGACTAGAAGATCAAACATTCATTTGGAATAACATTATCACACAATCTGGCCATGAATATTCAAAACTAGGAAAGGGGAGGAAAAAAGCCAACAGAGGATGTAAGTTTGGGACTCCTGCAGTGCTCCACATCCCAGAGTGAAGAGGACCATCATAAGTATATAAATAATCAGTGCTAAATTCACTTCCATCTGTACAGACAAGTGCATAAAACCACATACAATACCTGTATAATAGCCAGGTCTTGACTGTAATGACCAAACACAGCAGCTACTTCATTACAAGCACTGACCCTACCTTTGTCAAGGTAGCTGCCCATCAGTGAGTCAAGAACTTCCAGTTCCTAGACAAATCAAAGAAATTACACTCAATATCAGCAATAAAAAATAGAACAATATTAATGAGAATATTAACAATTAGAAGAAAACAGATCTATTGAGAATTTTAACAATTTGAAGAATGTAGATTTACTGAGAATTTTAGTTAAAGTAAAACAGATTTAATGAGATTCTTAACAATTAGAAGAAAGAAAAAGTATTTACCAAGAATACACAAAGCACAATTATTTTTATGAAAAGTCCATATGTTTTACATAAAGTGGCAGTAAAGGACACTGTGGCATGACAGATTTTAAGTTTCACATTATTCTTGCAACTGGTAATGAAAGTTAAAGTTGGCAAAGAGTGGTGGCTTTGGTCCAGTGCTATGAAGGACAAACAAATTATAAATGACCAAGACCCTTGTCTGATGCCATTATTATTATGTGCCATGCTGGACAGTGCTGACTTCTTCATCTTGTGCAGTCCTTGGCATTTCCGATCAATTAAAATGCTTTTCTTTTTCCATGCCACTTGGTCAGTCCATTCTTGGTCTTCTTCTCTTCCTCTTTTCCCCCTTGAGTTTTCCTGTCATTACTAAGTTCCCTAACTTCTGCCTTGTCATGAAGGGAAAAAAAAACTAAAGGTGGCCAACACCCTGGAGGGCAAGAAATTACAGTTGATCAGGATCCTGGTCTAACACCCTGGAGGGCAAGAAATTACAGTTGATCAGGATCCTGGTCTAACACCCTGGAGGGCAAGAAATTATAGTTGATCAGGATCCTGGTCTAACACCCTGGAGGGCAAGAAATTATAACTGATCAGGATCCTGGTCTAACACCCTGGAGGGCAAGAAATTATAGTTGATCGGGATCCTGGTCTAACACCCTGGAGGACAAGAAATTATAGTTGATCAGGATCCTGGTCTAACACCCTGGAGGGCAAGAAATTACAGTTGATCAGGATCCTGGTCTAACACCCTGGAAGGCAAGAAATTACAGTTGAGCAAGACCCTGGTCTAACACCCTGGAGGGCAAGAAATTATAGTTGATCAGGATCCTGGTCTAACACCCTGGAGGGCAGGAAATTACAGTTGATCAGGATCCTGGTCTAACACCCTGGAGGGCAAGAAATTATAGTTGATCAGGATACTGGTCTAACACCCTGGAGGTCAAGAAATTATAGTTGATCGGGATCCTGGTCTAACACCCTGGAGGGCAATAAATTATAGTTGATCAAGACCCTGTTCTAACACTCTGGAGGGCAAGAAATTATAGCTGAGCAAGACCCTGGTCTAACACCCTGGAGGGCAAGAAATTATAGTTGATCAGGATCCTGGTCTAACACCCTGGAGGGCAGGAAATTACAGTTGATCAGGATCCTGGTCTAACACCCTGGAGGGCAAGAAATTATAGTTGATCAGGATACTGGTCTAACACCCTGGAGGGCAAGAAATTATAGTTGATCAGGATCCTGGTCTAACACCCTGGAGGGCAAGAAATTATAGTTGATCAGGATCCTGGTCTGATGCCTTGGAGGGCAGGAAATTATAGTTGATCAAGACCCTGGGCTGCTGTCTTGGAGGGCAAGAAATTATAGCTGCTCAAGATCCTGGTCTGATGTCTTGGAGGGCAGGAAACTATAGCTGCTCAAGACCCTGGTCTGCTGTCTTGGAGGACAAAAAACTATAGCTGCTCAAGATCCTGGTCTGCTGTCTTGGAGGGCAAGAAACTATAGCTGCTCAAGACCCTGGTCTGCTGTCTTGGAGGACAAAAAACTATAGCTGCTCAAGACCCTGGTCTGATGTCTTGGAGGGCAAGAAACTATAGCTGCTCAAGACCCTGGTCTGCTGTCTTGGAGGGCAAGAAATTATAATTTGCCAAAACCCTGGTCTGATGCAATGTAAAGCAAAAATTAAAGCTGGTCAAGACCCTACTTAAAGTGTTCCCAAAGACAGGTCATGTAAGCACAAAATCGTTTTGAGTTTAAGAATTACATGAATCAAGTCAAAGTCAAGCTACAAAAGATAGATACACTGAGATAGCTGATAGAATATTTACAAATCTTTCTTATCTAAGCCCTCAAGATCATGAAAGTCACAGCAGTCAGGCACCATCACTCCTTATCTCAAAATCATCAACTTCTTATCATAAAAACCATCATTATGATCAGAGGATGAAGTTAAAAAATATTCAAAACAACAATATGACACTGGACAGGAAAAATAATATTTAGAACAACAATACAACATTAGATTAAGGAAAACAGTATTCAGAATAATAAAATCACTTTGAACAAAGAAAAACAGTATTTAGAACAAATAATATAACTTCAGACAAAATGAAAACAGTATTCAGAACAACAATATAACTTTAAACAAAGAAAGACAGTATTCAGAATAACAATACAACATTGGACAAAAGAAAATAGTATTTAGAACAACAATGTAACAGTGGATAAAGGAAAACTGACCACTGACCTGAGCACTGAGATCTTCATGTGCATCAGAGCCACTCTGTGTCACCACTGCCACCTGCAGCAGTTCAGTCTTAAGATCACCCTGTTTGATTGTATCTGAACTCACTTCATCAAAAACCTGATCTAAAGGATCTACTTCCTCTAAGGCCACCTGTGAACAAGTAGCAGCATATCTGTTAGTTCCAAGACACAGATGTTAGTACTTATATTTTGTTCCTATGTACAAACGTCAGTACTTCTTAGTTCCAGTACTTATATTTTGTTCCTATGTACAAACGTCAGTACTTCTTAGTTCCAAGACACAGATGTTAGTACTTATATTTTGTTCCTATGTACAAACGTCAGTACCTCTTAGTTTCAAGACACAGATGTTAGTGCTTATATTTTGTTCTAATGTACAAATGTCAGTACTTCTAACTTAGTTCCAAGACACAGATGTCAGTACTTCTACATAGTTCCAAAATATAGATGTCAACATTTGTACTTAGTTCCAAAGCGCAAATGCCAGTACCTACAATATTTAATTCCAATTTAGTTCCAATACACAAATGTCAGTGCTTCCATTTAGTTCAAAGACACAAATGTCAATACTTCTATTTAGTTCAAAGACACAAATGTCAGTACTTCTATTTAGTTCCAAGACCTTAATATCAGTACTTCTATTTATATATAAATTTCTAATTTAGTTCAAAGAAACAAATGTCAATGCTTCTATACTGTTCAAAAAAAAGAAATGCAACAAATACGACGTAGCGATTTAACACTTTCCGTGCCAGTCGACAGATATTTGACGCTTTCGGTTTCTCACGTGGATACCAGTGGTCAAATATTTGACGCTTGGTTTGTTTCATTAAAAAACCAGTGTAATGTTTAGATTGTAGACATTTCGTGCACGTGTCCGATGACACTTTTCAAAATGGCAAAGAGTGTTTAGTTACGAGCGATGTCGAGTGAGAAAAATGAAGAGAAACATAGAGAAATTTCAATTTATGGTGATGTAGGGGTATAGACATGGCCTGTGACCAGACCACTGTTCCTGAATGTATCCCAAGTAGATCTACATATTAGACGACTGGAGAAGTAGTTAGAAGGTCATTTCAGACATTATTTTAGTGATAATGCAACACAGAATCACAGTACGACATCGACAGGTAGATCTACACATCTCAGATGGTATGTAGTGTGGATCTAGACCTATCCGATGGTAAGCTGGACACAATCATTGTCTAAAAACATCACATTACTTCTTTTTTCCTAAAAAACTCTGCATTTATGAAATATTCATACATTCAGTTATATTTTGAAACATAACAAGTACACGGAAGTACATGGAAATACTGTTTTCCATTCCATTTTACAACTATACCCCCTATACAGATCAAGACCCGTGCTTTTACTCAGGCACCCAACTGAACGTCCACATTTCTTCCTGTGGCACGGAAAGAGTTCAACTGAAGTTTGCTGATCAGACAAAGGCAAATTGCCTGAAACATTCATTTGGACATCAACTTCACACGCTGACCTGAATTGTACTCAGCAGATGATTCATGAGCACAGAAAAGCGACACTAGTCAAAACAACATTTTTGACAATAACTCATGACTGGTTCATGAGAATCCCATGAAACTTACTGAACACAAAACTCACTGACCATGTTATTGAATGCCTATAAAAGAATGACGCTCCTCATATCAATTCATTTGAAAATTCAATGCGCAAATATGGCTCAAATGAGTACAGAATAACTCATCATCATTGGATCTTTACAGACTGGACAGTCACAAAGTGTAGTGGCCAGACAATTTAATGTGGTTAGAAGCACCGTTAGTAGCCTTTGGAGACGATTTCAAGAAACTGGCAGTGCAGTAGAAGACTCATAGTCACAACTCCTGCCAAAGACCGCTTCATACGGCTGCGTCACCTCAGAAATTTATTTGAATCTGTGTCCTCAACAGTCCAGTCAATGACTGCAGCTCATCGAATTTCAGATCAAATGGTGAGGAACCAGCTGCATGACGCTGGTCTTTGGGCTAGAAGACCCTACAGAGGTCCTGTTCTTATGGACCGTCATCGTCAGAACTGACTGCAGTGGGCGAACCAGCATCGTCAATAGACCATTGCGAATGATTGGAGAAGGGTTTGGTTTAGTGATGAATTATTCTTTCTGCTCCAGCGACACGATAGATGGAGAAGAGTTTACCACAGAGTCCATGAGTGCTACGCCCAGAACTGCATGGATGAGGCTCCTCCACATGGTGATGGAGTTGTACTGGTATCAACTTCATGGGAAGAAATGACCTGGTGCAAATTGAAGGACGCCTGAATGCCCAACGATACGTCGCTGAAATTCTTCATCCTCACGTCCTTCCACTTCTTGCTGCATCAGGGTTGATTTTTCAGCAGGTTAAAGCTCGACGTCATATGGCACAACTCACCACTTACTACCTCGCTGACAAAAACATCCAGACCATTCCGTGGCCATCTATGTCATCAGACATGAAACCAATAGAACACTTATGGGATGAACTCAACAGACAAGTCCGCTAACGAGACGTGGCACCAACCAATCTCTGTCAGTTGTCTCTTGCACTGCGGGAAGAGTGGGCAGCCAGCTCCCAACAAAAGATCCAACAGCTAATTGGATCCATGTCAAGGAGATGTCATTCTATGATACAGGCCAGAGGAGGTCATACACCATACTGAAATGGAGGCCTCAGTCACAAAGAATAAAAGCCAAAACGAAATTTAATGAACATCACTTCATTGTTAAAGTCTTAAAGTTTCCTCATGCCAAGATTGAAACATTAATTCTGTAAAATAAAACTTTGATACAAGTTTGAAATTTGGTGTCCATTACAACTACAGTAGTGTTGCGTTTCTTTTTTTGAACAATATATTTAGTTCAATGGATGCATCAGCAGCAGGCCATCTTGCTCACAACTGAGAGGCCTACAGGAATGCTGTTTGGGAGGCAAAGTTCCGCAAGAGACATGCAAATGAATGAATGAATGAATGATATTTAGTTCAGATACACAAATGTTAGTACTTCTAACATACAAATGTCAGTACTTCTATTCAGTACCAAGACACAAATATTAGCACTTATAAGACACAAATGTCAGTACTTCAATTTATCTCTCAAACACAAATGTCTGTGCTTCGATTTAGTTCTGAGACACTCTCTTGAAACCTCATTCAGCTCATGGAGTAGCCCTTTAACAGAATGAATCAAGGAATAGCAAGAAATAATAAACAGTGAACTTTATTAGTTTAAATCATGAAATTCTGCATAAATCTTGATGGGTACAAACCTTGGCTGCAATGCAATGTCGCCACATTTCTCTGAACACTAGATCTTTGGTAGCAGTCACTTCTGGCCTAGTGTTGTCCTCCAGCAAGGCAAACCAATGCTGACACAGGACAGCTTTCTCAAGTTCAGCTGATATTCCTCGAAGTTCCTCCTGATCAAAATAAGAATTTTTAAAAAAAATTGTTCCCATGATTTTTTTCCCCATTAGCTTCATCAACTTTGATTGGTATAATCCCCTGATTTACAATTTTTCACTCTTATCTCCCTTGTACTAATTACATATACAAGTCTTTTCCGACTGATCTGTATGCTTCTGGCGGACTAATGATTGGATGCAAATTTCAGAAAAGATTCTTAATATTGTCACAGAAACTGTAAAAACAATCTTCAGAAAAATGTCACTGGGACTTCATACTTTACAGAAAATGAACAGGTTCTGGAAAGTTCAAGGACATGATACAATGGCAGAGAAGGAGAGATTGGAGAGCAGTTGATTCATTTAGTTTGTCTTAAGTAGTCCAGTTAGTTTATTTCATTCAGTCAGTTCAGCTGGTCTGAGTTCGTAGTTAGGTTTAGTTTATATATCAGAGTTAGTTGTCTGAGTTAGCAATCAGGTTCAATTTGTTTCTCTTTCAGCTGAACAGTAATCTACAGAATCAGATACAAACTACATGGTTTGATATTGAAATAATCTTCAAGATGATTTTCTCTACATCTCATTGTTGACGATTATCATTGTAATACATTTGAAACCACAATTATTCTGAACCTGTGGTGAATTTCTTTAACTCATTGTGGAAGCATTATCTCCTGTTTGGTCATGCTGATAAACATTTGCTAAACTTCAAGATGCCATATAATTGTTGTCTTATGGAAATGAAACTACACAAATGTCAAACCTATACTACACCATTTGTTTCCTGTCTTGTGTTCATTCACACCGCAGAAAGCAGCTCAGAACAGCATTCACAACACCCGAAGTGCTTATGATAGAAGTAAATCTTAATCTTTTTATTTCTATTGGTGGCAAAAACTTGGCCATCCATTATTCATTTTTTATGTGTTTCTCTTTCTAAGTTTATGCACAAATTATATTACTGAGTGTCATTTAGTACAATGTACAAATAACATTACTTAAAGCTATTTTGTAAGACAATTTATATATCAATCAATCACGTGGCGTAGGCGATCATTTCTCTCCATAATTCCCTGTCTTTAGACTTGATTATGAGATCCGCTGGTGACTTTCTTCATAGCCACACTGACAGCCCATCTGGTAACTTCTCTCTCTGTCTTCCTCTGTCTCTTCTTCCCTCAATTTTTCCAGTTGCCACAATGTGTAAAGCTGGGGCGACCATCCCCAGCCCAGCGTGTCACAGGTGGCAGATGGTGAAAGTCTTCCAGATATGGAGGATCCCTGTGAATAAGGATTTACCCAAATAAGCAGACGCAGACCAACTGACCATAGTCTTAGAGAGCAAGGTGGGGTAGTAGGTGGCTCTACTACTCCTATAAAGTACCAGTGCCTCATGTGCTCAGGAAGAGAATACCAGGCGGGTAAGAGGCACCTTAAAACCTCTCGCTCCCACTGCTTTGCAGATAGGACAGGGAGTCCAAAGGCTAGTGGAGAGTCCGCACACAAACCGACAGAAGGCAACAGGAAACCACTACTATAGCTCCCAAGAACAATTATGTTTATTCAGAGTAATAGATTTGTCAAGAACGACGTTAATGGATGTTCCTCTGGAACAGCCTCGTCCGGTAGGGCAGCTCACGAGCCACAGGTGAGGCCAGATCGTCATCAAGCTACTGGTGGCAAAACTAAGCTCAAATTAGCAACATGGAATGTTAGAACTTTATTCCAGGCTGGAAAATTAGAAAATGTAAAGAGGGAAATGGAAAGGATGAAGATCAACATATTAGGAATGAGTGAAGTTAGATGAACAGGTGCAGGGAAGATAAACTCTGATAAATATACAATAATATATTCAGGAAGTGAGAAACGTGAATGAGAAGTAGGAATAATATTTGATGAACAAACGGCAAGGACAACTGTAGGATATTTGAACATCTTGGACAGAGTCCTGCTAGCCCAACTGAAAGGACAACTAATTAACATAAATATTATACAAGTGTACACTGCAACATCTGAAAATTCTGAAGAAGATGTACAGCTATTTTATAATGACATAGAGACAGCCCTAAAACACACAAAGTCATATGAAGTTACTATAGTGATGGGAGATTTTAATGCCAAAGTTGGTAAAGGAAGAACTTCAGACATCGTTGGTGACTATGGACTGGGGGAGAGGAATGACAGAGGTAGTAAATTAATTGCAATGGGCAAGAATATACAGCATGGTTGTAGGAAACACCCGGTTTAAACAATATCCTCGAAGACTGGCAACGTGGTGCAGCCCAGACAAAAAGACTTTTAACCAGATAGACTACGTATTAATCAACAAACTATTCCGGAATGCATAACTGACAACAAAAACTATGCATGGACTGCAATAGTGACTACAACCCACTCTGTGGAAAAATTAGAATAAAGCTAAAGAAAGCACACAGAAAAGTGAGAAACATCAAACTGAATATAGAACTCCTTAAAAATGACCAAGAACTGTGAGAACAATACAGAGTTATTATAACAAATAGATACAATGCAATAGCAAAGATAAATAGTATAGATGAACAAGGGGCAATTTAAGAAATTCTATCCACCAAACTGTTAAAGAGACAATACCACAAAAACACAAGCCTCTAAAAATAAATAGATGACAGGCAACATCTTAGGACTGATGGACAAGAGGATGAATAAAAATAACCAAGAAAAATATAGCAAGATAAATAAAGAAATAAAACACAAATGCAGAGAAGCAAAGGAAGTGTGGTTAAATGAACAGTGCAGACAAATAGAGGACTTCCATAATAAAGACAACAAAAACATGCATAAACAAATTAGTGAACTCACAGGCAGGAGAATAAAATATACCACAGGATGCCTGAAATCAAAAGAAGGTAAAATGTTAACGGGAGAAAAAAGATACTGTGGACAAGTTGACAGAGTACATCGGTGAGCTTTATGGAAGAGAAAGACCAGAATTAACACCAGATACTGAAAACTGTGATGGACAACCAATACTTGAAGATGAAATCATTGATGCCATCAAAAACATGAAGAAAGGAAAAGCAACTGGGCTTGATAATATAACAATAGAAGAAACTGAAGAGATAGGAATAAAAATAATAACCAAGTTACTGAATGACATTTACAACAGTGGTTATGTGGCCAGTGACCTGCTTAAATCCATGTTTACAGCACTACCAAAGAAACCAGGTGCAAAGGAATGTGACGACCACTGGACTATCAGACTCTCATGTCACATAATGAAGCTACTTCTGAGAATTATTATGAGAAGAACAAGGAGGAAGATAAAAATGGAAATAGCAGATGAACAGTTTGGATTTGTTGAAGGAAAGGGAACACATAATGCCATTTATGCTTTACGAACACTAACAGAAAGAGCTTTAAAATTACAGAAAGATCTCTACTTATGCTTCATTAATTACAACAAGGCATTTGACAAGGTAAAACATAATGAAATTATTAAAATGCTTGAAGACATCAATATAGATGGCAAAGACCTGAGGAATGTAAAGCATCTATACTGGCAACAAGAAGCAGCAATCCGAGTTGAAAAGAGAACTGGGAAATATCAACCTATAAAACAAGGGGTGCGACAAGGATGTGTACTATCTCCAGACCTTTTTTCTCTGTACAGCAAGAATATTCTAAGAATGATCATCACAGAACCAGGCATAAAAATTGGAGGATACAATATTAACAACCTTCAGTATGCTGACGACACAGTACTGACAGTTGAGAACCAACAAGACCTGTAAAATCTCTTGCATAAAGTTGTAAAGGAAGTGAACAGAAAGGCCTTGCTTTAAACATCAAAAAGACAGAGACTATGGTTATATTTAAGAAACAGAACCCACCAACATGCAGTATAAAATTAAACGGAACTATTCTAAAGCACATGCAGAAATTGAAATACCTTGGAGCAGTAATAACTTCAGATGGGAAATGCAGAACAGAAATTAGGAACAGAATAGGCCAAGCAAAGATTGCATTTCAGAGAATGAGAAACATATTATTCAATACATCCTTATCAACGAATGTTAGAAAATGAGTCCTAAAATGCTATATTGAACCTATCTTGTTATATGGAAGTGAATCATGGACTAGGCAGGTCTGCACAAAAATCATTGGAAGCAGCAGAAATGTGGTTTATTAGAAGAATGTTGCGAATCCCATGGACAGCAAAAATAACTAATGAAGAATGTATGAGAAGAGCAGGAGAGACAAAAAATCTTGTCAAAAAAATAAGACAGAGGCAATGTACTTTCACAGGACATGCAATGAGAAGAGGGGGCATTGAAAATATTATAACAACAGGAAAAATAGAGGGAAGAAGATCAAGAGGAAGACCAAGAGAAATGATACTGGACAGTCTGACGGGATGGTGTGAGAGGAGATCACCAAGTGAGCTGATGGCCTGCATGAAGGATCGTGTTATCTGGAGAAGCATAATAGCTAACGGCAGTCGGCACGGCACCTGATGATGATGATGACAATGTGTTCCTATTTTCTTCTTCTCTGAAAATGTCCTACACATCTCACTTGTCTGCCTCTGATCTTTGCTGTAATTTGCCTTTTAACTCCAGCCTCTCTTAAGACTTCTTCGTTGGTTTTCTTAGCTGTCCATGGTACCTTCAACATCCTTCTTATGAATCACATCTCCATGGCCTCCATTTCTCTCTGTACTGTCTTATTCATGGACCATGGTTCACATCCATAAAACAAAATAAATTGGCTCAATGTAATATTTAAGTACTCGGAATCTTGTTTCCACTGATATGGATCTATTGCACAAGATGTTTCTCATTTTCTTGAATGATAACTTGGCCTGAGCACGTCTGCTTTTTATTTCGTTGTGACATTTCCCATCAGCTGTTATAATTGTTCATAAGTACTTGAATCTATCAACTTGTTTCAGTTCTGCCACAGACTTGAAACAATTTATATATAACATTACTGAATACCAGTTCGTAAAACAAATTACAAATACAAAAATTACAAACAACATTACTGAATACCAGTTTGTAAGAAAAATTCACCTCAAAGAAGAGTGCACAAGATTCCAAACTACATTTTGCTTGCTGAATAAGCTTTCTGCACTTGTTCCAGTACTGAGCCCTGACATACTTGGCTGGCCACATCCCACAATTCAAAAGCCTTTGTTTCTCTTCCTTCAGCTGCCCAGAAGAGCATATAATAATCAATGCAGTTATAAAATGAATTATGAAGAAAGCCTCTGAAAAACAACGTGAAATGAGTGTGAAGTGAAACTTGCATTTATTCCATTATTTAATTCACTCTTCATTAGGTTTTTTTCGCTACTGTTTGCTTGTTTTTTTTGGCTGTTTTTCTGTGTGAAAAAAATGTCTTAATCAAAACACTATTTTGATGATCAAGTATGAACAAAACAGTTTCCTACCACTGACTGTCTGACATTTTAAAACCAACATTAGTGAATTTATCTCAGTCATATCATATTACTGAATTTATCTCAGTCATATCATATTACTGAATTTATATCAGTCATATCATATTACTGAATTTATCTCAGTCATATTCGAAGTGTCTCCAAGGAAAAAAGTAGCACAGCAAATAAAGAACTGGATTCTCAAATCAAAATAAATAGATCATAACATGACTCAAATGGGTTCCATTTAACCTGGATGTTAAAACCAGAGCCTGACTCTTGTGTGAGGAATTATTTCTGAAAATAAGAGTACATCAGTCTGCAAGATGAGACACATTAGAGTACAATGGACATGTGATTAGTAGTGCAGTGTGGAAAAACAAAGACATTTGCATAAAAAGTCCTTGCTGAGAGCTGGAAGAGGCATACACAGATTCTCTGAGTTTATGCATGGTATATAACATGATTAGCCAAATAAGTATGTTTTAATTCTTCTTCTTCTGTGGTGTTCACTCTCAAAAGAGCACTAGCTGTATGTGTGTTGCAGTTATAGACTTCTCTGCCTGACACATTTAAGCTTAGCTTGCCATATTTTCAGGACAGGATTCACATTTCCATTGTGAATCCTACTGACAAGGCCAGACTATCATCTGTGTTCTACTACTGGAGGGATAATTAGGGTCCTGACTGGCTATGGTTTGACAATCTTGATAAAAGCAGTAAGATATGGGTCGCTGACTGCTATTTCATTCTGCTCAGGTATTTTTAAACAAAACAGTGTCCACTTTAGTGAGTTGGCAGCAATACAAAGTTTCTTACGGCAGGCAGTACATATTCCTTGCTGGCTGGTTAACATAATACCTGGCTAAAGGTAACTTTTTCCTGGCTAATTCCTGCCACTTTTGTCAGTTCCTGAGCTTCTGAAAATTGACCATGTCTGATCAAATAATCAATGGCCATCTCACACTGGGTCACAAATGGTCTTGATCCTGTGCCAGAGGTCAGTAGGGTGGGCAAGTGAAGGTCAGCCACCGAATTATCATGAAGAATGTTGACTACTCTATGAAGCTGGGCAAAGTCAAGAACTGTGATGGAAAAAAAAAGTTCAAAAAGTGTAAAACATGCATTTTGTTTGTGTTAGAATTATCTAATTAATAGTAAATGACAAAAAGGAAATTGAAAATAATCAAAAAATGTTTTAGTAAGAAAATACTTTTAGTTTATGTATTTATAACATGCAAAGGTCAAAAGAATAACTGGTCCGTTTCAAAACGGCGGCTTACAAAACAGCAATGCTTGGTACACTGGTAAGAAAAACCACAGATGAGTGTATCAAATGCTATACTAAGCGCATGAAGGAGTGTTCCTAAAAAAAATACTAAACAAAGTACATAAAATGGCCAAGTTCTTCACTCTATCAGCTGCCACAATTTTTAGTTCATGGCTATAAACAGATCTTCCATCATCACCATCATGGACGGAGTATTGTGCAGTTTTAAACAGATGATATCCACACACACTACATGATTAATGGATATATAGTAGTTTAATTTTAAAAAAGATTTATTTGACGCTTTGTTTATTCTGTTGTTCTAAGGGTGTTTTGCTGAAATATTGCTTGTGTTTGCCTGCCTCATTTGTCAGGCTCAAATAATGCAACTCCAAGAACACTTATGGAATCTACCACCTTCTGTAAAACTGCACCAAACACTTTGTCTATCTCCATTTCATATTAAGAAGCTGATATAATGAACATAACACAATAACAGGACAAGAATATATCCCATATCTTCATCAGAACTCACCATCAAAACTGAAGACAAGGCACATGTTATGCTTATCAAGGATCTCCAGCATATGTCTGGCATGATACAAACTGTCTACCACCTTCAGTTCATATTTCAGTACTTCGTATGTGATCTTCTCAAACCATGCTCTGTCTCCTATTGTTTGCACGTCAGAAGCAATGTTCCTGGGGCTTCTCTGATTCTCACTCTAAGAAGTTGAAAAAAAAAAGTTCTTGCTTTGTAGGTCAAAGAGATCATTTGAAAAAAGAAATCATACAAATGCATAAACTATCTATATATATTTTGACTTGAAAATCTGCTGCCTTTTGTAAAGTGCATGTTGCACATACTCTCTCTCTCTCTCTAATGCCAATAAGGCATTAGTTGTCAATGATTTCCACAACCATCTATCCTATGCTCTTTCTATAAGCTGTATTTTGGACTGTGCTCTGTGCCACTCTTTTAGTCTGTCAAGTAAAGATACTTTTTCTTTTTCTTCCACTGTCCTGTTTTGCCCTCAAGTTTTCCTGTTGTCATTAAGACTCTTCCCATGCCGACATTATTATAATGAGGCCTTCCGGCTAGTTCACTTTGGACTGAAATCACTATATTAATGTTTGGTCAATTTCCATGAAAAACCATACTCAAATTTTGGTTCGCAAGCTATCTGTGCTTGTCAAAATTACCCAGCATCCTTTTTACTTAGCGTGGGCAGCCAGTAGCCATTTTTTCAGTCTCTGTTGATTTGGTGTGAATATTTTTCCTAATTTCCAGCCACTTGGTGGATCTGCAAAAGGAGTTCTGAATGTTTTCTGTTGTGTTTGTGTTTTTATTTCTGCAAATTTGTGCACAAAGTGATTACATTTCATGTGAGGAATTCCATTTATCATCAAACTGTTTTACAAGTGAATATTTACAGCTCTAATGGTAAGTAGAAACCAATATTATTTGTGTCATCAATTTTTTCTTGGGGGGAGGGGGGTGCTAGCTGAAAATGTTGTCCCTTATTTTCTCACCAGTTATTTTTTCCTAAGAAAACTCTGCATTTATGGAATCTTCATTCATTCATTTTTTTTTTTTGGATGTATAAAAAGTACACTTTTTCACAAGGAAATAATTGTTACATTCACTTTTTCCTGCCGGAGTGAGAAGAGTTAAAGTTAAGTGTTCCACTTTGCCTCTTCTTATGTCCTACAGATCTGGAATGTCATGTTCTGAATTTTGCCATAATTTCTCTCTTTTGCCCAGCCTTGCTTAGAACCTCTTCGTTTGTTTTCTTAGCTGTCCATGGTATTCTCATCATTTTTCTTATGAACCACATCTCCACCGCTTGTTGCCCATACACATTTGAGCAAATGGTAATGTAACAAAGAATAATTCCGTCAATCAACCGGATAATACTGTCAATTAAACTTCCCTGGGGGGACAGCAACAATTCTAACTCTCAACCTTCTCTAGGAAAATATAAAAGGATGATATGAATGTACTCAGTGTTGCATATATTCATATGCATTATTCAGAATCTCAGCAAAGGACAATCATTTACACACCGAAGTCAATGCATCTTTGAACTGATCTATGTAGGTTTTACAAGCAGCATAGTTTCCTCTCTTCAAACATTCTGTAACAAAGTTCAGGAATGGCAACAACGGTGATAGCTGAGGAAAAAAATAAATGCGCAGTGATTAGATTTAATAACACTTTTTTATACTCAAAACATTAATCCTGTGATGTAACAAAATCTACCACATAATAAAGGTGTTTTATAATGACATACATGCATTGTGCTTTTGGCACAGCCTTTATCATGTGAAGATGAGCGTTTAGTCTGAAGGGTCCATTTCGTAGCCTGAAGATTGTGGTTTGTTTGTTCAGTCTTAGTATGGGGCCCTGTGGCAGCCACAAAGACTTGGTATTGCTGGACAGCCCTGTCAACATCAAATACAACATAAATTACAAGTTAAATATATTACAACAAAGAATGAAATAAGTATTTCACACATCTTACATCTCACATCCTTCTCATGCCGTTAAACATCAAATAGGGCTTGTATGGTAGTTCACCAAGTTTTCAGCAAGTTTTTCATCCTCATCAAGAGATTTTATGCCCACTAATCTGGTCTCTCAATAATGTCCTCTTTAGAGCTTCACGTGGTCAACCTCTTTTTTCTTTGGCCTGTTGTGCTCCACTTGATAGCTTGTTTTGGGATTCTCTGACTGTTTCTTCTCATCACGTGACCAATAGATGTCCATCTTTTTCTGATCAGCCATGAGACAGGTTGTTGTTCACTTATTTGTCTTATCTCTGTGTTGTTCTTGAATTCATTCCACTTTATACTAAGTATTTTCCATAGGCATTTGTTTTCAAAAGAGTCTAATTTCTTGTCTATTTCTTTAGTTGTTTTCTAGCTTTTGCATGCATAAATGAGGGTGGATATTACATTTGAATTGAATAATCTTAGCTTAGTTTTTATGCTTATAACTTTTAAGTGCCATATATTCTCAAGATTCTTGAAGGTCAGTGCTGCTTTTGCAATTCTAACTTCCTTTCTGGTGTCACCATCCTGGTCTATGTAGCTGTCGAGGTATGCAAATTAGTTTACTTCTTCAACAGCTGTTTCTTCTACATATATTTTTTTCTTGATTAATGGTAAGTTTCATTATTTATGTTTTTTCCATGTTAATTTCAAGTCATATTTTGCTAGCCAGTGAAGACAGGGTATTCGTTTTTTCTTGCATCAAATTCACATTGTCACTGAATAGAGTTATGTCATCTGCAAAATCAAAATCTTCTAGTTGAGTCCCACGTACCCAATCAATGCTTGTTTTACCTTTGCAACATTTTTTCATTATGAAGTCTATGGCAATTCCAAAAAGCAAGGGAGATAGTACACATATAATGCACAATTAATTATTCAGTATTTTTCAGTTACATAATAATCCTTACTTTGTAAATAACGCACACAAAAAAAATGCTATTCAGGGATGAATGAAAATCATTCTTTTCTTCTCTTCTATTCTTGTACTTAATATAGTTGGATTTCTTTTCTCCATAGTGCATTAAGTACTTAGATCAATTAGAGTTAATGACATTCTGACATCAGGGCTGATGACAAGTCATTCTTGTAAGCATCAACCAATGACACTCTAACATTAAAGTTGACGACAAATCATTCTTTTAAACTTCAAACAATGAAAACTCAGAAATCAGAATTGATGATAAGTCAGTCTTGTAAGTTTCAATCATTTCACATTTCTATTATTTCCACTAGGGCTCCAGTGCCAATCATGGCCCACTGAGTGCTGTGCACTCCTTTTTCCAATTCTGGCTTTTGTAAATGAGATCAAGCTATTAGTGGTATCTCATGTAATGCTTTCTATTTGAAACAAGAACATAACTAAAGAGATAATGAGGACTATACACTAAGCACTGCAGTAAAGCTGTGATACCAAAATGTATAAACTAGGAAGAAAGTAGGAACAGCTTTATTATTTAACGATAACAAACTAGGAAGAAAGTAGGAACAGCATTATTATTTAACGATAACAATCATTATTGTTAAATAATAAATCTGTTCCTACTTTCTTCCTAGTTTATACATTTACATATTGTACATCTACATAAAATATAATATTCCTCTGGCCTTTTCTTCATAGAAATTATTCTCTTGACAGCCAATCTGAAAATATCTTCACAGAACACTATTCTCTTGACAGTCAATCTGAAAATATCTTTTTTATCAAGCCAGGATATCAGATTCGGTGAGTGTGCTGCTTACACTATCAGTGATATCCTGAGAATATCATATGTTCATCCTACACATAATGACTTGAATATAAAACCACTCAAATGATAACTCACACAGCACGCAGCAAGCTCAGCAAACAGGGGATTTCCCAGGGACACAGCGGCCGACAGCAAGCACCTCCACTGGGATGGCATGGATCTGCTGTGAAATAGCATCTGGAAAACATCCTCTGGTGCAGCTGACTCTGGCATCTCAGACTCTGCACAATAATTAACTGCACATAAGAAACACTGCTCTGTCTAGAAGCTAATGAGATCGTGAATTATTTAGAACTTCTGAAACTGTGTTATGTTGTTTTTGTTCAGAACTGATACAAAAAACTGTTTAAAATATAAATAACTACACAAATTCAGCAGTAAATTGTTTATCTTTTGATTTCTTGTGAATGCCCAACAATTAACTCTTTAGGGAGAAAGGCAAAGAATTAGTTCTTTGAGACGCAAGGAAAAGAATTAAATCTTTGTATGCTTTGTGACGTGTCGTGTGTGTGGTTTTTGGGGCCCTCGAACCCTATGCTCCACACAGTGCAATGATAGTTTGTAGCTCTCTAATTTTGGAGATAATCAAAATATACATAAAACCAGCAGTTGGACTTCCTTCCGGAATCCATTTGTTGACATGAGGAGCATAGTTCAGCTGAATACAGGGTGGTTGTGTGTTAATTTAACAGGCTTTTTTTCGAAGTTTATCATCGCTAGGTTTTTGTTTATCAACAAATATGTCTTCCAGTGGTAGTTTATTTGTTCAGAGCAGTGTATTTCTGCATTACAAGCTCAAAATTTAATTCAAAAGTATCCAGACTGCGGTGAAGAGAATGCAGTAGTAGAGATTTTTAACTTTCGGACCCACGTGGCACTGATTCAAAGGATGAGGATGATTTTTTTTTTGGTTCAGCAGCAAAACGTGTTAGAAGGGTAGCTGGTGATACTACTTCTCAGCTTTTTGCTAGTATTAGCTGTAATATCACACTAAGTAATGCTGGAGATTGTGTAATTTAAAAAATGAAATGTTGTAGAATGCTTCAAATTAAAAAAAACACAATAGCCTGTTTTCTGGTAAATATTAGTCACCATCCGCCAACTTGTTTTCATGTAAATATTACCTACCCACTTGGTGTTTTTAGTTTACTGTAAATGCATACTGTATGTTTTCAAGTAAATTTTGGAGGATATGTGAAGAAAAGGTATTTGTGTACATTTTTATTCATTTTGGATATATTGGACCAAATACAGTAGATTAACTTGATGGGTAAGTGAAAAAAACATTGTTCAAAGAGTTAACTCTTTGGGAACCATGGCCATCATTGTAGTGTTTCTCAAGCTTTCTTGCTCTCGGCAATTCATTCTCGCTTTGTCCATGTCCTCTAAGTGTACCAAGTCTCTTTACGAGGAATTTCCTTTTCCATTTTTATGTGACATTAATAATGTTACTTTACTGTGTAGGATATTTACAAGCAGTTTGGTGAATAAAACTCAGTTTCAGAGATGAAATTTACATATTACATCCTACAATTATGAAACTTTAGCTGATGCTGGAAAGAAAAAAAACTAGCTGGAAGCCTTGTTTTTTTCTGAAACTACAGCATCAATGAAGCCTGACACTTAAAGCTATAGGGATTCTTTTCCTTGATAATCTGTAACAGAAAATATATTCTAAAATTATCCATGCCAAGGATAATTGTTACTCCGTGATCAGTGACAATTCCAAAAAAAACCACAGAATTCTAGTCTAGACAGTATCATTTTGTTGAATTCAATATGGCTTCATCATCATCATCATCATGTGCCGTGCCGACTGGCGTTGGCTATTATGCTTCTCCAGAGTATCCGATCCTTTATGCAGGCCATCAGCTCAGTTGGTGATCTCCTCTCACACCATCCCGTCAGACTGTCCAGTATCATTTCTCTTGGTCTTCCTCTTGATCTTCTTCCCTCTATTTTTCCTGTTGTTATAATATTTTCAATGCCCCCTCTTCTCATTGCATGTCCTATGAAAGTACACTGTCTCTCTCTTATCTTTTTGACAAGGTTTTTTGTCTCTCCAGCTCTTCTCATAAATTCTTCATTAGTCATTTTTGCTGTCCAGGGGATTTGTAACATTCTTCTAATAAACCACATTTCTGCTGCTTCCAATGATTTTTGTGCAGACTTGCCTATTGTCCATGCAACTCATTAAAGAGAATGTGTCATGACACACTTAATGTCAGTGAAGATGATCATGAGGGGAAAATATCAGAGTCAGTGAAGCAGACCTGGGCAAGATCTTGTCCATTCTCCTTGACCTGCTTCTGGTAACAGGTTGTTACTGCATTACTCCAGTCTGACTACTGTTGCATTACTTCAGTTTGGTTATTGTTGCATTTATTCTTATTTATTATTTGTTGCATTACTTCAGATTGACTACTGCCGCACAACTTCAGTTTGGTTATTGTTGCATTTATTCTTTATTATTGTAGTCTGACTACTCTTGCATTACTTCAGATTGACTATTGCCACACTACTACAGTTTGGTTATTGTTGCATTTATTCTTATTTATTATTGTAGTCTGGCTACTGTTGCATTACCTCAGTTTTGTTACAGTTGCAATATTTCAGTTTGGCTGCTATTGCAATACCAGTACTTCTTTTTTGGCTGCTGTTGCCTTACTCCAGTCTGACCACTGTTGCATTACTTCAGCTTTGCTACAGTTATGATTTACTTCATACTGACTACTTTTGCACTGCTTTAGTTTGGCTAACAGCGAATGGATCAACATGTTCCACAAGGTGTGTTAGTCAGCCAAAATGTCCCTCGGCAAACCATTTTACCCACTCATCACTGACCTGATACTTATGTTTCAAAACTTCAAATGACATCAGCTGTAAAAGATTCAAGATGTCTGTTTTAAAGGATGTCAGCAATCAATCAGCAAAAAAAAAATTATTTGTTTTTTAGCTTCTAAAACATGAACTATTATTTTCCCTGGAAAAGGAAACTCCTTTCTTACCTGGCACACATAATTTAAAAAAAAACAAAAACTGAGGTCTTTAAAATATGACTGAGATATTTCTCCATAGATCAGTTCTAACATAACACTGACTGAGACATCTATCCATAAATCAATCTGTTCTACTGTACCACTGACCATTAAACTCAGTCTGTTTCAGTCTTGAGGTAAATGATGAGAGGACAATGTGTCCACCTTTATCTTCTTCATCACTGCTTGATTCAGCTGACAAGAAAATTTTTAAAAAAACAAACTTACAATAAAATTTTCACATCATAAACATTTATAAAAATGTAAACATTTAATTTATAATTCACGTTATTTAAATTTTATTTTAAGCACATAAGAAACTGTCTCGACCAGATCTTTACTCTAAGAATAATACTTGAAGAACATATCAAAAAACAAAAACCATTAATCCTTAACTTTATAGACTTTAAAAAGGCATTTGATAGCATACACAGAGATTCATTGAATTTTAAGAATATATCGAATACCATCTAAGACTGTAAACATAATTAGACCTCTACAATGGATATGTTTGTGCAGTCAACACAGAAGACGGAATGAGTGAATGGTTCCAGATTGCATATGTCAATCATTTGCTGATAAGAAATAACCAGAGAATCCCAAAACAAGCTATCAAGTGGAACACAACAGGCAGAAGAAAAAGAGGATGACCACTTGAAACTCTAAAGAGGACACTGTTAAGAGAAGCCAGCTCAGTGGAAATAAAATCCTTTGATGAGGTTGAAAAGATCACCGAAAACAGGAAATCCTGGCAATCTACCATGCGAGGCCTATGTGCTGTTTAACGGCATGGGAAGGATGTAAAATGTAAGACAAAGAATGACAAGAAACAGTGGTCAAAAAAGAAAGCTATCTAATTTAAAATCTTTAAATTCTCCAATTTTTTTTGGTCTTATTTTTACAAAAATCTAGCACCTAGATTCATGACAATGACAGATAAAGTGCTCAAGATGAAATGATTATTGGCTGTTTTGAATAAATGAGAATACCTTTATACAAGTTTACAATTTATACACAAATATAATTTACCTCTGGATCTCTGCAAACCAATTTTATTGTACAACGAAGATCTCTGATTATGACTGGACTTCTGATCACTTGAAATGCGGTTGCCACTTGGTGTTAAGGAGGTGGATAAAACAGCAGATGAAAATGACCTGCAGTCAGCATTGTTCAACACGTAGTGAAGATGGTCACGGAGATGTGCGCTCGTGAATACGTGGAGCATAGACTGAAGCTGCCAAGCACAACAAAATAACAACAACTAATTTTATATTATAAAATGTTAACATAAATTTTAACATTACAGCACAGATGTCAAGTAAAATCAAACATTATTACATCCTTTACTATAAAATAGTTATAAATAATATCACACTGTCAACAATTACTAAAGATGATAATGTAACATGCAATAATAGTGGCTCATTTTCTCCCAAAGATAGTTTGTAGGTAGGTAACTTTGTAGATATTGTTGAGCATCATTCAGTCGAGCAGAATTTTTCAAGGGTTGCTGCATGGCATAACTGGCACCCTCATTCTCAATCTCCCTGCCAACAGACATAGCATATCATGTACTTCATAACCCTGAATCATCCATGTATCTCAGCAGGCTTGTCACTGAGATTTCCCATGCCATGATGCCAAACCATCAAACATCTCCTCTACCTTTGATCTTCCATGTTGCTGTTAGGTGCTCTAGCCTGCCTCTCCTCCAAACATGCCCCACAAATGCTGATCGCCATTTTCTGATCTTAGTTATAATTTTCATTGTTTCTTCTGCCTCTTTCAGCACTTCCTCGTTCAGTTTTCTTGCTGCCCATGATATCTTCAGCATTTTTCTTAAGAACCACATTTCAGTTGATTCCAGCCTTCTTTGTGTCTTTCTACTGACCATCTAGACTTGGCATCCATTCAGTGTAAGACTGTAGCACTCTCTTCCTGATTCTCACAGATGGTGACTTTTTGCGAAGTATGCACTTTAACTTTTGAGCTGGCTGAGTGATAATTAAACATTTGTTGCCAGATCAAGATGTCAGATATGTGTCTTCTGTCTTCAGTTTTGCCCCTCATTTTCCTTCTCAAATGAATCAGTCGCGCTCTCTCCATGTTGCTCCATCTTTCACCACTTCTTCCCAGTCACCATAGCAAATGGATGCCATATAAATATCCCATCCCACAAATACTGATATTTCTCAGTTTTCATCTACCACATTTCTCTCTCTCTCTGAACCTTAAGTGCCCAGGGCACATGGGGCTTCCGCAAGGGTTTTCCACAAATGCCTGTCCTTTGCCTTTTTTTCTGCTCTTGCCCAGGTGAGCCCTCTATTGCTCAAAATCCTTTCTGTTGTTCTTCTCCATGTCTCTTTTGGTCTACCCTTACTTCTGTTCCCCTGTGGTGTCCATCTTAGTGCTATTTTTGGTAATCTACCACATGGGTACTTCTCATTTGTTGTATATCATTATGTCAATTTATATTTTATCTTCTTTCCCTGTTTCTTTTACTGTATGTTTCTCTATGATTAAGGTGCAAACTGAAACATTACAACTGTGTGGTCATTAACTACATAATAAAGCTGTTTCTACTTTTGTTTTAAATAGCTCTAACAGTAAACTGTTTAAATCATCAAATGCTCAATACCTGATGTGTTGGATACTGATGTAACTGAGAGAACCACACAAACATCAACCAGTTGTCCTTCTCGGCACATGCTTGCAGGAAGCAGGTTGACAGTGGCAATCCTAACAGGCGACACAACATTACCACCAACATCCACTTGTGGCTGGCTTCAAAGCTACAGCTGGCAAATGATGGGAGATACCAGTTTAGAATGTAGAACCATTTATTACCTCTACTGGTGGAGCAGGATTATCTGCTCTTGTGCTACAACTGTGAACCATACCTGGTCAAGACCCTATTACCCCTCACTGAGAGTTCAATGATAACAGTCTATACCACAACATTGACATAACAGCATGCTAATATTTCCATCATCATCACAATGAGTCAGATAAAATCATCATCCATTATCACAGTTATAATCAGCTAATATTACCACCATCACAATGACAATCAGTTAATATCATTATCTATTATCACCTGATAATCAGCTAATCTTACCACCTATCATCACAATGACAGTCAGTTAATATCATTATCTATTATCACCTGATAATCAGCTAATATTTGGACCATCATCACAATGACAGTCAGCTAATATCATCATCTCTGATCACACTTATAATCAGCTAATATTTCCACCATCATCACAATGACAGTCAGCTAATATCATTACCTATTATCACCCTGATAATCAGCTAATATTACCACCTCTCATCACAATGACAGTCAGTTTATCATCACTATCACCCTGATAATTAACTAATATCATTTTCTATCACCACCATGACAGTCAGATAATGTAACTTTCTATAATCACAATGACAGTCAGTCAGTCAGTCAGTCATTTGCATGTCCCTTGCGGAACTTTGCTTCCCTAACAACTCTTCTGTAGGCCTCTTGTAAGCAAGATGCCCTGCTGCTGATGCGTTCATTTGCAGATCATCAACAACGTCTTGCAGCCATATTCGCCTTGGTCTTCCTCTCTTTCTTTTTCTCATTATGTACCCTTCCAAGACGGACTTCTCTAAATTATCATGATGTTTAATATGCCCAAAATATTTAAGTTTTCTCTGCTTGATCTTCCTTACTAGCCAACATTCTTCAATAATAAGTTCTTGTAGTATGGGTATATTTGTTCTTTTCTGTATCCATGATGTGCTCACAATGAACTAATGTATAATTTTTTTATATACAGTTTAATTCATTTCAGTAATTTTAATATCTTTCAAAATGTTTAATCCAATGCATTTCCTTTTTATTTTTTTGTTGTTTTTTTTTTTGTTTTGTTTTAAGAATATCAGAAGTCACATATTTTATTTTTATTAGACACATAAGCACTGCCTTTTCTTTTCTGCCATTTTTTAAAAAAATGAATGACAAGTTCCAGATTATGATGCTCTCTTCATTCATTCATTCATTTGCATGTCCCTTGCGGAACTTTGCCTCCCAGACAGCACTCCTGTAGGCCTCTTGATTGTGAGCAAGATGGCCTGCTGCTGCGGCATCCATTTGCAGATCGTCAACGATGTCTTGCAGCCATCTTCGTTTTGGTCTTCCTCTTTTTCTTTTTCCCATTATGTATCCTTCCAATATGGTCTTCTCTAAATTATCATGACGTTTAATGTGTCCAAAATATTTAATTTTCTCTCTCTTTAATCCTCTTTACTAGCCAGCCTTCTTCAATATTAAGCTCTTGTAGAACAGATATATTTGTTCCTTTTTGTGTCCATGATATTTGGAGAACTCTTCTGTAGCATTTACATTCAAAGGCATTTATGTGTTTCTCAGCTGTTTTGTTAAGTGTCCACGTCTCACAGGCATATGTTGCAATGGGAAAGATGCATGCCCTTAAAAATCTTATTTTTGTAGTTCTGTCTGCTCCTAGATAGATGTCCTCCTTTTAATTTCCCTCATTGTATCTCCATTATTAGTTAGTAGTGATCCAAGATATTCAAAACTCTCCACTTCTTCCAATTTTTCCTCATTGATATATATTTCAGCTGCCTTGTTTGTTTTGTCAGTTATCATCAATTTAGTTTTCTTTGCATTAAGATAGAGGTTCTGCTCTTCGTTGTTCTTATGGACTGATATAATTAGTTTTTCCATTCCTCTTTGTGTTGTGGACAGTAACACTGTGTCATCAGCATATCTAATCTCTGGTATTTCATAACCTCCAATTGTTATGGCATCGTAATATTCTTTGTCTACATCTTCTCTAACACTCCTCATGATATTTTCAGTATACAAGTTAAATAAGTAAGGCGACAATATGCACCCTTGATGGACCCCTTGTTTTATGTCAAACCAAGTTGTTGTTTCACCATTTATTCTTACTGCCGCTTGTTGGTCTAGATACAGCAGTGATGTTAGTTGTGTCAAATGTGTTGGAATTCCCATTTTTTTCCATTATTTCCCAAAGTTTCTGGTGTTGTACACAATCAAATGCCTTTGAGTAGTCTATAAAGGATAAATATAGATTCACATTAAACTCTTTGCATTTCTCTATTATTAATCTTAGATTGAATATATGATCTCTTGATCCTCTTCCTTGCCTGAAACCAGCTTGGACCATACTGACTTCTATTTTCTTACGAAGTCTACTCATTATTATTTTTAACAAAATTTTACTGGCATGACTAATCAGGGCAACAGTTCTGTAGTTTGTGCATAATTTCAGGTTACCCTTTTTTGGCAGTGGTATGAATACAGTTCTTTATTCTCTATTCTCTCTATTCTACCCAAATTTCTCATTTTTTGTTGTGGAGATGAATACTGAACTACTTTGGGAGCATAGGAAGGAAAGGTGGTCTAGTATGGTGATTACATCACTCTCTAATGCAATAGTTTCCAAGCTCAGGTTTGTGAACCAAATTAGAGTAATGGGGGTTGGGGTGGGTGTCTGAGCAAGTTGTGAGAAGATCATTTATATTATAATTTTTTTTATATTTCTAGATTTTTAAAATCTTTTTTGATGGGTCATGAGTACATATACCATTGCTGGTTTAGAGTCACAAATCATGAACCATTACTAGTTTAGCATCACAAGTCAAGAATCACTGCTAGTTTAGTGTCACATGTCACTAATCATTGCTAGTTTAGTGCCACAAGTCATGAACCATTGCTAGTTTAGTGTCACAAGTCATGAACCATTGCTAGTTTAGTGCCACAAGTCATGAACCATTGCTAGTTTAGTGTCACATGTCACTAACCATTGCTAGTTTAGTGTCACAAGTCATGAACCATTGCTAGTTTAGTGTCACAAGTCATGAACCATTGCTAGTTTAGTGCCACAAGTCATGAACCATTGCTAGTTTAGTGTCACAAGTCATGAACCACTGCTAGTTTAGTGTCACAAGTCAAGAACCATTGCTAGTTTAGTGCCACAAGTCATGAACCATTGCTAGTTTAGTGTCACAAGTCATGAACCATTGCTAGTTTACTGTCACAAGTCATGAACCATTATTAGTTTAGCATCAAAATTCATGAACCATTAATAGTTTAGTGTCTTATGTCACTAACCATTGCTAATTTATTGTCACAGGTCATGAACCATTGCTGGTTCAGCATCACAAGTCATGAACCATTGCTAGTTTAGCATCACAGGTCAAGAACCATTGCTAGTTTAGTGTCACAAGTCACAAGTCATGAACCATTGTTAGTTTAGTGTTACATATCACTAATCATTGCTGGTTTATGTCATAAGTCATAAACCATTGCTGGTTTATGTCATAAGTCATAAACCATTGCTAGTTTAGTGTCACAAGTTATGAACCATTGCTAGTTTAGTGTCACAAGTCATGAACCATTGCTAGTTTAGTGTCACAAGTCACAAGTCATGAACCACTGTTAGTTTAGTGTCAAATATCACTAATCACTGCTGGTTTAGTGTCACAAGTCATAAACAATTGCTAGTTTAGTGTCACAAGTTATGAACCATTGCTAGTTTAGTGTCACAAGTCACGAATCATTGCTAGTTTAGCATCACAAGTCATGAACCATTGCTAGTTTAGCACCACAAGTCATGAAAGCATGACAAGCCACGAACCTTTGCTAGTTCAATGTTACAAGTCATGAACCATTGCTAGTTCAGAGTCACATGTCATAAACCATTGCTAGTTTAGCATCACAAGTCATGAACCATTGCTAGTTCAGTGTCACAAGTCATGAACAATTACTAGCTTAGTGTCACAAGTCATGAACTGCTGCTGGTTTAGAATTGCAAGTCATGAACCTGTTGCCGGTTTAGGGTTGCACTTTTGAAAAAACAAGTTTGCGGACACTGCTTGGTTATGTTGAGGGGGAAATTGAGAAAATGAGCACTAAATCTCTAGAAGCTTCTGTCAAAAAAATTGGGTTACCATTATCTTTTTCATTTTCATTGTGTTTTTATCCTGTTCCTCTGTTCTACTTCGCGATGTTTGTTAAGAGTTTTCTCACATTTCTTGACTTTTTTTAACATCTGCTGTTCTAGTAAATGAAGTGATAATTCCTGCCCATAAAATGGAGTCATTTAATAACAATGACTGATGAAAAACCTGATCACTATAGCATATTCTTGATGAAATATTTGGTGCAGAACCTCTTCCGTGATATTCAGTGTGGGAAGGAATTCATGTTTTTAAAAAATTCTTCTAAAGTACTAGTTTCACTATCTGTATATACAGATGAATTTCCTGTGTTTAACTCATTCGATATGCCGCTTCTGGTTTGTCGAGTTTGTACCTCGCATCCTTTCATTCCTGGGTGTTTCGTTTCACTGAAAACTTGACGTAACTTCTCAATTAACCAGTCAGTGCATATGTCATTCGAAAATAAACTTCCTCTCACACCTTTTAACTCATTCGATGCCAGAGCTAAAGCGCGAGTCTCCCTTTTTTTTTATAAACGCTGATGTTACATGACCAATCGGGTGTCTTGATATCAGGGGGTCCCTTTGTAAAAGTCATTGTAACAAACTAATTCCAAGTTCAACACATGTGTATCATACATCAAAATAAGTGGAAATGAATGAAGATTCCATAAATTAAGTTATTTGTCATTAAAAAAAATAGTGAAAGAAAAGAAAACAACTGGTGTGAATAGATGGAAACATTTTTGGGCGCTAACAAATTTTTTTGTTGGGGGGGGGCTGAACAATAAAATTAAGTTCTACTTACCTTAAATGTGTCATAATCCAATATGAAATATGTAAGTCAACACAAAAACATTGTTTTAATCGATATTTTGGGATGTTTTTGACATCCAATGAATCTAACAGGTCTACAGCTGCCAGAAACACATACAGCAAGATGGGTCTAGTCGGTCGGTGTGATCAATCTGCCGACCGATCTTGAAAAAAACTTGAAAATTACACTTGAATCAGTAAAATCGATGAATTTCAAAATGTCCTCCATTAACAGGCGCAACAGGAAGTTAAACTTTTGATTGAGAAGAGCTCTGACTGGTTAAATTAAAAGTTACACTGAGTTTTCAACAACAACAACAAAAATCATACTTCCATTAATGCCTCTTCAGTAAGAACTGTTGAAATGGAAGCATCTATAGATGGACATGCAATATCCAATGAGTTAAAGCTTTATGTTCCTCTACGGAAAAAAAAAATTGTTTACATAAGCATCTCCATAAAAATTATTTCCATCTCTACAGACATGGAATTTATTACTAACCTGCCAATGCCCTCTAGTTTGATTTCTTCTTTAACGGCAGCTTCCAGTGACTTAATCAATCTGTTGCCATGACGGTGTCGGCTTCGTATGCAGGCTTGTAGTTCTGAAACTATCAATTAAAAAAAATGTTACTGCATGAAAAAATTTTAAATGAGAGTATCAATTGAAAGACATCCTTGATGATCTGCGAATGGATGCATCAGTAGCAGGGCATCTTGCTTGCAACCAAGAGGCCTAACGGAGCACTGTTAGGGAGGCAAAGTTCCACAAGGGACACGCAAATGACTGATCACATTTAACTGTACACTGTAATTCATCCAGTCAGTCCAAAAATACCCTCATCCTATTTTGTTGTTGTTGTAAAGTAGTTAGTTTTTGAGGAATTTTAATGACAGAAACAGCGGCCATTCCCTCTCAGCTTATCACACAGATGAAATATTAAGGTGAAAATTTGATACATCAAACTGATAAGATGACAACTGACTAATAAATTACAATAACACTTAAAACCTATCAAAATGTTAAGACTATTTAAAACAAAAGTAGGAACTGGTTTAGTCTTAAGATCTTGTTATCACAATTTTACTGCAGTGTGTATATTTATATATTTAGTTTTATATATACTTATACCTAAAAACTATTCATAAGTCACTAAAAATTATCAAAATCTGGCTACATCTAGAGGCACAACATTATAATAAAAACCAGGTCAGAGGTAAAGGAGGCAAAAAATAACTCAAATGGACAGACAATATTATGACATGGACAGAAATATGTTTGGCTGAATGTACCATGAAGGCAAGTGACAAGTGCATGCAGAAAAGTCAATGAAGCCAATTTTCAACTGTTGAAACAATCTGGGAACCAAGAATGTCAAAGAAAGACCAGTGATGTTATGGAAAGTAAGATTTTGATGTCAAAATAAAACCAGTGACGTCACAGAAAGTAAGACCATAAAATTGGTGATGTAATGGGAACTAACAATTTCATGAATAAATGTGACTGAATGAAAATATGGTGAAAAAGCCATGAAAATAAAACAAGTCTACCAATCTGTGCCACACAGTCCTTCAGCTGCTCCTGCCTTGCCTCCGCTCCCCCACAAATATTTCTGTGTCTGTGAGCAAAAAGCAAGCGTCCAGTTTGTATCAGAGCACGCACAAGAGAACTGTCACGTCCCAGCAACTCAACAAACACAACACAAGAACTGGCTATGTGACATGTGTTAAAGTTTTGACAAGCAATCCACAGTGCAGCACCACAGGCCTGCTGTATTCTGCAAAGAGAGAAAATGACGAAATAAAAATAAAATTGGATATGACATCATGACATGAAATGGAGTGGAACAGAGAGAAATGTGCCACAGAAAGAATGAAGCCATTAAAACCGGAGAAAAACTAATTCTCATGCATCCAGATTCAATGGATTCATTGTACAGTGGTGTCCCTGTGAAGCAGCTATTCAGTAGCAAGACTTATGGTGGTTGGTCTCTCTGTTCTTGTGTACTAAAAGCTCTTGGTAGCTGATGCCATAATGAAGAACTTGACTGTCCTTTGTAGTCATTCAACTTTGTAATATAAGCAGTTTTGAACTGTAAGTGTCTTGGAAACAGTTCATCTAATTCAGGAATGAGATTTAGAAATAATTACAATTTCCCTGATTTGCAGTTCTTGCCATACTGCATGTTTACAGATATATTTTTAGCATGTTGTGTTCAGGGACAGCACAAAATGAAAGGTCCCCACCCCCCCGACCCAAATCACTTAACCACTTCTTACTTACTCTCCCTGTCACACAAGCATCTGTACATCCACTGTACACCATTTTACTTTAAGCTGAGCCATGTTTAGTTATGTGCCGCACACAACTTTTGAATAGTTTACATGATTTGAGACACTGATGAAGATGCTTATAAATTATTTATGGTGCACTAACATGGATGCAGTACTTATTTATAATGCCGAAGTGACCAGCTGTCCTATATTATACAGGAGAGTCCTGTATTTTAAAGATTTGTTCTGAGAATTATATTACTGTGGTTGGGACACCTAATTGTCCCCCGTTTTAAAACTTATATTCTCATCTCTGATCACCACATGCTCAGAAATGAATGTTCAGAATGATTTAAATATTTTTGCAGAAATGTTACTATTCTGAAGAAAATTCACTCTGTAGAGAGGTACAACAAGTTGGCCTGCCTGGATATAACATTTGTAAGTAAAGTTGTAAACCTAGCCAACTGTTCACATTTTTTATTTAATGATTGTGGTAAGTGTAAATGTAAACATATTTTTTTTTTCCTTTTATTAACTTTAAATGCCACCACCATCACCACTACTACTACCACACACATATACCCACTCGAATGAGTGTCCCGTATTTGAACTTAGGAAAAATAGTCAGTTTAATGGGCACAATAACACAACACAAGTGCAGTAAAGATTGTGGCATATATATATCATATATATAGATGTATATATTTCTTCTCCATCATTTTTAATGGGATACATTTATTGTATTATATAGATATCCTGTATGTTTGGAAAACAGCAGGTTTAAAAAAAAAACAACAAACAAACCTTTTCAATGACAAAGCTGCTTCCCTTCTGTCTAACTCTTCAGACAAGAAGGAGAGAAATGCATAAACTGGGCGACCATGCTTCAGGTAGTAAGGAAAGGATAGCTTCTGATGTCTTGACAGCGAGCCTGGTGAATCTGACTCCGAAAAATGAGGCATCACCAGAGGGCTGTCTAAAATGTCAAGGAAAAATAAAAAGTTGGAAACCCTACTAGATAAAATTACCAAACATAGCTCAAACTTCTGAACTTCAGGATCACTTTTCAGCTGAACTATAAATCCTCATCGTCTTTAGAAATAGTTCAGGTAAGGTAAAGCAGCATCCCAAGATTAAATAATAAACTATGACCTTGAAATCTTCATTACATGCTATTTTATTTTTAAATGAATGTAATGATCAATGTCAACCCTGCTGTGAGGTACAAAGGTAAATTTTCCATTTCCATGCCATTAAAGCATACTGGGGAATATGGAGTTAGGCTCGTATTTTCAATGACCTTCGGCACATGAAAGCATAATGTGGTCAGTAGCACATCTGGTCACTTTACCTTCCCAGATTTCTCTGGTACCCATTTTTAGAGACTGGGTTGACCCTGGGGCCTTTTTTCAGTCTTGTACCAGAAAAAGTCCCACTGCTGGGACTGAACCTGGTACCATCGGATTAGTAAACCGAGTGCCTAACCACTCAGCTAACCAGGCTGCCTCACCGCTGTGAGATTTATATAAAATCACATGAACAATCCAGAACAGCCAAGATAACTCTACTGTAGGATTTTGGAACATAATACAAAATTATAGGAAACTGGACTCAAAATGTTTAGGCACGTATATTCTTTATGTATATGTGTTTAACCTAAAGGCATAATTTACTTGATCTGTGCAAATGTGCTTATTTCTCAGTTTATTCTATATCTCCCTCATAGATCTAATTTTAATATTTCACTATACAGTTTTTGAGTGAAGTAGAAATTTGTCTGAATTTCTGAGAACCGCTCTGCCACTTTCTGTTTACTGTCCATATTAACATACATTTAGACTTCTTCTTCTTCTTCGTTCGCATTGTCTGTCTATACCTGCAGTCCTGTCTCTTGGATAAATTTCACTGTTTTTTTATAATTCATGTATGGAACCGTAGAGCTTATCTTCTTTGGTGGTTTCACTGGGCCAGTAATTATTTCTCAGTGTTTCATAGTTGGTGCAGTTCTGGAGGATATGTTCCACAGTTTGGGGCACCTGGGCACATGTACATAGATTAGTAGTACCAACCTTAAACTTTGTATACATATGACTTCAGAGTCGGGTGTGTCCTGTTTGGAGATGGAAGATGGTGACTTGTTCCTTTCTGTTTAGCATGTAATAGTCATCATGTGGTGGTGTTTGTGGCTTCCTGTAGGTTTTTATCATGCTTTTCTTCTGATTATAGGTGACTGGTATGTCTGGTTGCTCCATTTCAGTGCCCTCTTTGGCCAGATGGTCAGCTTTCTCATTGCCTGGTATCCCACAGTGGGAGGGAATCCATTGCAAAGTGACTCCATGTTGTAAGCCAATTTTTGACAAGATACATTTAGACAAATGTAAATCATTTTATTTGTTGTTCAGCCATCTGTGGTTATGTACTGTATACAACTTCTGAGTAAACTGAGTCCACTATTTGAGTGATATTTTACCCAAGTTCACTGTCTGAATGATATTCTACCCAAGTTCACTGTCTGAATGATATTTTACCCAAGTTCACTGTCTGAATGATATTTTACCCAAGATCACTGTCTGAATATTTTACCCAAGTTCACTGTCTGAGTGATATTTTACCCAAGTTCATTGTCTGAATGATATTTTATCTAAGTTTGAGTGACAGATTACCTGTGTTCATGCCATCTGAGTGACTGATTCTGTATGATGAGCTAAAGACACAGGTACAGTTTTGACAGTGACATAAAAATCATATTTTCATTTCTTTTCCTTGCATTTTTTACAGGTCACATTTTGCACCAGCTATAAAAAAGATATAAGAATAGACAGCTTAAAACAATGTAATAAAGTTGGAACCTCCTGATCAATGAACAGAAAACATGTAATGGGAACAGAGAACAGCCCCCAGAAGCATGAAAGTTGCAGAAGCAACTAGAACTAATATCTAGTACTAACCTTCACGAGCAAACGTATTTGTTGACTGCCACCCAAACAATCTTCTCAGGTCAAAGGGCGCTGTACCCTGAACAAAATAACATTCATTGTTTTTCTTTTAAAACTTCTTCAAAATTTATCACAAAAATGCTCATTAATTACTGAGACGGTAAGCAATGATAACATAATGAATAACAAAACAATGTCAAAGAGTGGAAAATAGAATTAGGTATAAATATAATACAATTAGGTCATAAAAAAATGAATTAAAACATTTAAGAAAAAAAATGAAATACAAATAACCATAAATATAAAGATTTTTGTAAAAAAAACTTATTTTGAGGTAACTTTTCATGTGTCATTTCATGTTCATTTTGTAGATTCTGATTTTAATTCAAAAATGTTAGTTTATGAATCATATTTCTAAATACAGATAAAGAGGATAACAAGAAGAAAAAAATAAGTGAATGGAGATTTGAACAGGAAATTTTATAATGGCTATGACATCGAAATTTATGATTAGTTTATAATGTTCTAGAATATAAATTATTATATTTTAAAATCATAATATTATGAAAAAAAATAACTTTAATAACAATACTAATCGCAAACACACAAGATCAAGTCTGTCACAAAAGAATTAAACCATACAATGCTATTTTTCTAAACATTTTAATAAACAAAAGTAACAAAAAAGCTTTCCTTAAATAAATTCCGATTATTATTTTCAGTTCATAAACAGAAATAAATAATACCATTATTAAACAGCATTCTGAGTCCAAATACAAAACAAATAAGAAAACATTTTCGTTACCATCAGCAACTGATACACAGTGGTATTCTGTTTGGCTGATGACTCATGGCTATCTGGAAGCAGAGCTGAAACTAACTTTGGAAATTTACTAAGATATCTTTCTACAGTTGATGCATTAAGGTGAAGACTTTCCTGCAAAAAAATAAAAGAAAAGAAAGAAAGAAAACTGTGAACTTCACTTACATTTGATGAACCTTCCTACAAAGAAGTAAAGGTAATCCTGTCACGCCTTAGAGACACATAGGGATATGGTGTTAGTGCCCATATTTTCCTTGACCTGTCAGCACACTAGAGGGTGATATGGTCAGTATCACACCTGGCCGCCTTTCCATCCCCAACTCCAGAAGAAGTCGGGTACCCATTTCTACAGCTGGGTGACTGGGGTGCCTCTGGCTGGATTTGAACCCCCGACCTTCGCCATGAGAGACCAGTGCACTAACCACTTCGCCACTCAGAAAGTTTCTCTCTACAGCTGGTGTATGCAGGTGAAAACCTTCGTAGTGATGGCAAAAAAAATCATTTCTTCACATCCATTGCAATTAGGCAAATACTGTCCCGTAAAAGAATCACTTCTTTGCACTCTTATGCACTCATGTAAAGATCCTTCTGACACAAAAAAAAAAGCAATTTTTATCACCTCAGAAAAATAAACATTATTAATGATAAAAAGTGCACAAAACCAAAAATAACCATAACCATCAGTTGTAAACAGAAGCACAAATATCAGTTACACTACTGCTTCATGGCTTTGACCCAAGATGATTTGTTTACGCAGATAAAGAGATCATTAGATCAAGGTGAGAGCACTCTTACATAACTTACATAAATCATGTTAAAGTGCAAAAATATATAATCAAACTATCTCCAACTAACATCAAACATACATATTTCATGACAATGAGAAATACAGTGGGGAAAAAAAAAAAAAGAGGCAGACAATTTCCAGGATGATTTTCTTACTATCTTTTTATGTCCCCAAGTCCCCAAGGCATTGGGGAGTTATGTGTGCCCTCAGCTTTGTTTAGCATGCACTTATGCATGAATATTTCCCTGTCTCACATTCACTTCTTGATCTTTTCAGCATGGGTGCCCCTATTAACAGTGACTGACTGTCTGAAATTATATAGCACAGTCCCATATTTTAAGGATTTGTCTCAGGAATCATATTACTAACTGTTCATTCATTCATTTGCATGTCCCCTGCGGAACTTTGCCTCCCAAACAGCACTCCTGTAGGCCTCTCGGTTGTGAGCAAGATGGTCTGCTGCTGATGCATCCATTTGCAGATCATCAATGATGTCTTGCGGCCATCTTCGCTTTGGTCTTCCTCTCTTTCTTTTTCTACCTGTATATGTAATTATACCAGGGCTTCTCACTGGGAGCTGTACGGCAGCTCCTCCCATAAAGATCATGCCAAATTTACAGAGGCCACAACTAAAAGTTATAAATAACACTTTTTCTACAGTAATGCTGTGGTGAAGGAATGAGGGGTGGTATGGTACATGACTTACATGTAAGTCTCAGCAAAAATGTAATGAAACCACAGCACACATTTCTGACCTCTGACATGTAGCTGAGTGTGCCTACAGCAGCCAGTATCTGGTCCTTCTCCAGCATCATTTCAATGCTCATCTCACCTGATGCAGGTGCCCAAAGATAAGCAGCTGCTAGCAGACTTGCAGAGAGCATCAATGTTCTATCTAACGAAGAAGAAAAGAGAATTATTGTCATCCTAAACGTGAAACAATATGTAATTCGTCATGCTATTTAACATCCACTTACACAACATGTTAGCTGAGTAAACTCATTGTTGCAGTAACCAATGCAAAATAGGTCATTTTAGTTGTAGTCTATACTGTTTACATGCAGTGGAAGTAGCTGCTAAGAGCATGGAAGTAAACTATTTTTACTACCCTCTGTGTCATTTGCTGTTACCGTTACTTTGTAAAAAAAAAACACAGTACGTTATTTTTATGTGATGATTAGATCTCGCTGAGATCTTAGAACTGAAATAAACATGAGTACAGTGTCATGAAGGAGGTAGATGCCAATGATGAAGACATAAATAGGACTGATGACCTTTTGTACATAAATTCATATGGCTAGAATCAATTTTTTAAATGTAGGTCAAAAGAGAAAGGGGTAAATCACTGGCAATCTCTGATTTATCCTGAACATTGAAATATCTGGGAGAGTCAGCATTTATTCATCTGATTCTTTTGGTGTTTTCACACAAAATATCTTCTCTTCTCTACCTTTATTTGTTTATCTGGCAGTGTCTTTGGGGATTTTAACTGCTTCAAACATCCAGTTTCAATGACCGAGATCAGTAAATACATCACAGAAGTCAATTTTTGACCAACCTGGACCATTTTTTCAGATCCAAGTTCACACAATGGATATCTGTGAGTGATCAATTATCCTTCTTAACTCATGTGGCACTGCATCACCTGAGCATATGCTGATAGAAATGTTGTGTACTACACTGACAAAAAAAATTAAGATTTGGAACTCTTTTACTTTCTTTATGTTCACTTATAGTAGTAGATAACTGAGCTACATAATAAGTGACAAAATATGACAGTCAAAACTGAGCCAGTTAAAACCTTATCCTACTTCTCCTTGTAACTAGTTCAGCCTGGATAACATGGTCATTTCTGTCTGTAGTGGACCTTGTTGAGAAGGTCTCGAGTAAGCTCTTGGTCTTCAAACAAACCATTATAATCAGCTCCCAATTCAATGTGATTGCTTGTATTCATGTGATGTTGTGTTTCAACACGTGATGTTTGTCTCAACATGTGATGCTTGTGCTTCAACATTTTCATGGCATCAGCTATTAAGAACATTATGTTTAAAGCTCCAAGGTAATAAAATAATGACACCCACAGTGAATCTGGCCACAGCTATTTACATCTGAACAGTCACATATGAAGTGTAGTCTACAGTGACATGCCTTGCAGGTAAGTGCTCTTCATTTCCTGTGGCAATTTCCCCAACACAAACACTGGATATTAATTTTTCTAGCTGGACTGTTTAAAGCCCAGTGATTATTGGTCTCTTGCCCACTACCTTCACATGGAACACCAGTCTACTACTGGATGCAGTACTCCTGCAATAGAAAGTGTTCTTAAACTGACAGATCTAAGAGCTTTTTTTTAAGGTTCATTTTAGCAAAGTGACCAAATGGGAAGAAGGAAATGAAATTAGAAATCTTCCTTTATACAGAATATCTATCATTTACATCTACCTCAGTTCTTCTTCGTACTAACCGTGCCATTAAACGTCACACAGGACTAGTTCACCAAACTTTCCATTCATGGCGAGCTCCCCAATCTCATCAAGGGATTCCATATCCACCAAACTGGTCTCTCCTAACTTTCCACCCTCCCCTCCACACCCCCCCCCCCAGAGTTTCGACCTCAGTTGATGAAATACAAAAAAATCTGGTAATAAAGACTTCTAACCTGTAGGATGTCTGGGAATGGAATACACTGTCTGGAATAGTGTAAACCACGAACATCCCTGAGTTATGCTAATTTCTGGCGGACTGATGCTGAAAAATATAAAAGAAAGTCACAGTGTTCAAAGTTTTGAGCAAATGGCAGCATAAAAGTGCAGTTTAGTTTGACTTTTGTATTTTCCCAGGACATTAGAAGCCTTTTATATCCATTAAAATATCTTTTCCCTTAATCTCTAATTCTAGCAAAAGTGCATAAACAAAAATTAACCCTTTGTTTTTCCACAAACATTTTTCTGTTAAATCCATTCTGGCATGTCAAATATGTAAAAGTTTTATTAGGCAAGTGGCTCACATTTATTAGGACTTTTTGTTCTTTTCATTCTTTTAAAAATAAATTTCAAATAGCAACTGGCATTCCAAGTTTGCAAAAGTAATAATGACCACAAAAAAAAACAAAATAATCCAATAAAATCATAGATGATACAGAATTTAAATGATGAGTTCATTTTGGTTATGAATCAGAAATAGTTCAACTCATTTTTTTTTAACTGAAAGAAATATACTAGTATTCAATCACTGAGAAGAAATTAAATAGAAAGCAACTAAAGCTATGTAGTATTCTGAAATAACGGTAACAAAAATAGAATGAGTGTTTAGTTATCTGACAAATGATTTCAACAGTTATTTGTGATCATGTGTTGGAGCATCCTTGCAGCAAGATAAATCTTTCTTTTGTCATTTTTGGCAGGCATTACTTTTTCTAAAAATTGATAAAACCTTTAACAACAGCAACTTTTGACAATAAACTATCTAGACTGCCAAAATGAATCATACTAAATATTTTGTTCATGTAATGAGAGAGAAAATGAATCCCATACTTCTGTTGTTCTATGACATACCCATGAACGGAGCAATACATCCATAATGGCAGCTGTAAATTGGCACTAATACAGGTTGAAATGAACTCTGAATGTGATTGGTTCATCAGAGATGATCCAACATAAGACAAGGGGTGTGGTTTCTTAATAGGCCCTCCCACTGTCGGCAGCAAAGAAAGTGTATCAAGACCTTGAGCTCTGGCTGACTCTAGATTAAGTTTCCCTAACCTGTCCAGAAATGCAGACAGTAATGATTATACCTTTGGAAACCTCTGAAAATAATAATTTGCTTTGTTACTAAATAAATTTGCTCTTTACCTTTGGTTAAAAAAAATTTTGACTTAATTATCACAGCTTGATTGCAGGGACTTAGTGTATATTTATGCACTTAGACATATACCTGGTGCGAGGACCCAGCCCTCTTGCAGGCAAAAAATTTGTACTTGAAATTTCTGTTACAGAAACCTGGCAATATAAATGCTTCTCAGGAGCTGCCTATACTGTGTTTGTGCAGCCCTTATACTGCAGAACAATTTTCTTTTCCGAGTAAATGATACAAAGAACTAACAGCTTTCAGATACCTAAAGTTGAAATTAGCTCAAATGATGGATATAATGTCACTTTTTTTGTGATTTGCATATAGAATGTGTAAAGAAATACCATATTTTCCACCTTATAAGATGTATTTTTTTTTTCTCAAAAACACTCCAAAAATCACAGTGCATCCTATACCTCATAAGTTAGGTTTGGGTAGGCCTTAAGGTAGAGGTTAACAAACAACAATACAAAAGTTGGTATAAAACATGAATAAAATGTATATGAAGTAAATACTAGCACCTAAACACAATTGGTGTGCCAAAACACAAACGTCTAATCAAATGCTCCATAAGAACAGTCAGTCAACACAGGACGGGTGTACTTACATGTTACATCCTTCCCGTGCAGTTAAACGTCACATGGTAGTTCGCCAAGATGTCCTGTCTTCGGCGAGTTTTTCAATCTCATTAAGAGATGTTATGCCCACTGAACTGGCTTCTCTTAACAATGTCCTCTTTAGAGTTTCATGTGGTTGACCTCTTTTTCTTCAGCCTGTTGTGTTCCATTTGATACCTTGTTTGGGGATTCTCTGATTGTTTCATCTCATCACATGACCGACATATGTCCACAAAGTCCAGCCCTTATTACTTTTCAAACTTCCTCACAGCATTACTCTGCAACCCCTCTTCCCCAATCATCTGTTTCAACTTCTCCTAGCTAGGTCAATATTGCATCACACACTCTCTCTCCCTTCCCTGGTTCCCCATCCACCACCCCCAGTTACAACCCACCGACCACATATCACAGGTCTCTGTTTAAAGTCTCCACGTTCTACTAAATCCATTCCTGACACACACCGCCGGACAAGCCACACCTTACAATTTACAGCTAAGTACTCTTTAGAAAAAAAATTTTTTTTTAAAAATAGCACTCATGTGAATCTATACTTTATCTCCGCTCTCTACTTCTTCGTCCTGTATGTTTTTGTATGATTAAGGCTCACACCAAAACGTCACAACTTTGTAATCGTTAAGTAAAAATAAAGCTGCTCCTACTTTTTCCCTGTTTTAGACATATGTCCATCTTCTTTTTCTGATCAGCCATGAGACAGGTTGTTTGCTCATTTGTCTGATCTCTGGATTGTTCTTGAATTCATTCCACTTTATACTGAATATTTTCCTTAGGCATTTTTTTTTAAAGAGTCTAATTTCTTGTCTATTTCTTCAGATTTGGTTTTTGTGCTTATAACTTTTGTACTACTGTACACTGAAGAAGATACAGAAGAGGAGATATAACTTTTGTACTACTGTACACTGAAGAAGATACAGAAGAGGAGACTGGAGCAACTATGGATGTGTCTGGAGTGGTAACAGATATAATGATGATCCTTCCTAAATCCTTTAGCAGTTCTGGTTTTGCATGTTCAGACTTGTTCCATGATGAACATTACCAGATAATACCATTTTCTTAGTATAAGTTATGAATCTGATATATACTTCATAAATAAACATTTTCTTCATGTTTTATACCAACAGTATATGTTAAATTATATCAATATTAACTCTCTGTTTTAATTATTCCAACATTAACTCTGTTTTTACTTTATTCATACCAACATTAACTTTGTTTTCTAATTACATCAAATAAATTGAACAAACGTACTTGAGAAGTGCTCTTGCCATCTCTCTCCTTAAATGTGACCAGCCAAAATGCAGGTAATCTGTAATATTTGCTGGTAAAAGAAGTCTGGTGGCATCTAAAGCTTTTGACTTCAACAAAGTCAAGATCGCTTCAAGCATATTGTGTGAAATCAGGTACTGCCATGTTGAATTAGGATCAGACTGAATAACTGACTGAACATCACCTGCAATGCATGGAAAGAAATTATTCTGTTCATGTTAAATACAACATCTTGTTGGATGGATCTAATAATGATCAAAACCTTATAAGCTGGCATTTAAATAATGATTTTTTGGGGGTCAAAAATGATGAGTAAACAAATGGAAATTCACTGCAAATGTTGCTCTTACTACATATCTTCAGCTCAGACTTGGAGGTCAAAAATGATGGACCAGCAATTCTTTGAACAGACAGTTAATTCTGGTTCTGAGCAGTTGCATGGGATCTGCCTTCCACAGCTTGGAAAGGGAAAGCTGAAACTCCTCACAGCTATCAGTGTAGGTTAAGATGGTGACCTATCAAGATGTGTGATTCAAATAATGTCCTGTGCTGAGTTTCTCAATACTAAGGTTTTTCAGTGCTGCCTAATCCTCCACAGATCCCACAATTCACTTTCAGTGACTGCCACATCTCTTAAACTGAAAAAAAAAAAATTGGATGGGCAAACATTCTACATCAGATCTGAAAGTGAATCCACCGATTTCACTGGATATGAAAACTACATGATAAATTTTTTTTTCCGTAACGATCCACAGACTAAAGAAATGTAGGCAGAAATGCCGTAATGTTGGGGGGAAACTTTGTTGAAAAGTAACAGTGTAACCCTATGTGTCATTTGTAAAGCTGCTTTTACATTTCATTCAGTTATATCAATCTGGTTTTTTTTTCAAACTGAAAAGGGGACAAAACTTCTTAGTCCATCACTGTATGTCTAACAGGGGTGCTAGTTGGCTAAGTCGATAGTACGCTGTTCTCTTATGGCTAGACGGCTGCTCGTCCTACCGGAGTCCGTGTTCGAATCCCAGGTAATTCTCTTGTGATTTTTCTTTCTCTCACGTCTCACTAAAGTGCTTTGTCTACGATTTTTTTGAGGTCTAATCCTACAAAATTTGTTCTCTTACTTTACTGTGTGTCTAACAAAGCTGTGTGTTATCCATACTCCTATATGGAGCAGAATGATGGAGAACAAATGAAAAGGAAATGAGCAAATTATCCTCGTTCCACACAACCTGCCTCAGAAAGATTTTAAATATTTATTGGCCACACACAATAAATAATAAAGACCTACTTGGCCAATGTGAACTATATTGTCACAACAACAAAAAAATGCTGGAAATGGATTGGTCATGTGCTCTGAAGAGACCCCAGCAACATCACTAAAACAGCCATGCAATGGACACCCAAGGGGAAAAAGAAAGAGAAAATGACCCAAGGCTACAGGGCAAAGATCTGCAGAAGTGGAAATAAGTAGCATGCAGCACAGCTGGAGCACAATGAAAAGGCTGGCCACAGACTGTGAGAGATGGAGAGAGTTTGTTACTGCCCTGCAAGATGCCACAGGGCACAAAGGACAGTCACTGCTTAGCCGATCGCTGACCAAAGACACAGATGGATGGACTGTATGTCTCAATACCTGAGAAAAGACCTTGAAATTTAAAAAAATGCAAAGCAAAAGTGAAACATATTTTTTTTTAAAACATATATAAAACATTTTAAAAAATCAAAACCTGAAGTCATGAAATGGGCATCCAGCATCACAGCTTGCTTCATGTCTTCAGACCAGGTAGCTAACCAGGACAGAAGAATGGCTACATAAAGATCACCTGTTTGGACAGGCACGTTTGTATTATTATCTTGTGTCAGCTCTCCACAGTGAGAAAGTAAGAAAGTGTCAGTAGCAAAGATAATTTCTAGCAGTGGATCTTCCTTGTCAGGCCATGTTCTGTAAACAAGACCAAACATAAAAACTTTTTAGACTGAAACAAAGTAGTTTTTGTAAATATGGTAATGATCTTTCCTTTTCTTTTTTAAAGTGAAATGATCTGATGAGACAGACAGGCAGAAAGAATGGAAAAATAATTAAATGAATGGAAATTCACTGCAAATGTTGTTAGATCTACTTGTTACTACATATCCAAGTTCTTTTTTTTTCAGCTAAAATATGGAGATCTCAAACCACAAACATGGTGCTGGATGTGAAGTATGCTGGAACAGATTTCTTTACTTCCATGAACAGACACAAGTTTCTCAGCACATCCTACCACCACCTGAAACATGTCAGTTCCTACCCAGTCAGCCAGGCTGAACAAAAACAGGCTGCTCCTTCGAACAATTTATGGAAATATGACGGGATCTTGGCCAGTTCTGGACCGCTGAGGCCAATGGGTCCACTATCCCTGCATTTCTGGACCACTGAGGCCAATGGCTACACTGTCCCTGCAGTTATGGACTGCTGAGGCCAATGGCTACACTGTCCCTGCAGTTATGGACTGCTGAGGCCAATGGCTACACTGTCCCTGCAGTTATGGACCGCTGAGGCCAATGGCTACACTGTCCCCGCAGTATGTCATTTTCACTTTCTGTCAATGGCTACACTGTCCCTGCAGTATGTCATACTCACTTCCTGTCAATGGCTACACTGTCCCTGCAGTTCTGGACCACTGAGGCCAATGGCTACACTGTCCCTGCAGTATGTCATATTCACTTTCTGTCAATGGCTACACTGTCCCTGCAGTATGTCATATTCACTTTCTGTCAATGGCTACACTGTCTCTGCAGTATGTCATATTCACTTTCTGTCAATGGCCACACTGTCCCTGCAGTATGTCATACTCACTTTCTGTCAATGGCTACACTGTCCCTGCAGTATGTCATTCTCACTTTCTGTCAATGGCTACACTGTCCCTGCAGTATGTCATACTCACTTTCTGTCAATGGTAAGCCTGCCACAAAAAAATCTAGGTCATACTAAATTAAATGTAGTTTTGTACAGACTGTTTACTTGTATTACTAATGATATAATATTAAAATAAGATCTGTTATTACATAATAACAATAACTGTTATAAACAATAAACTGGCAATGCTATTGGTTGGATACTAATTCTAATTTGTAAAACATTTTAACAATTATCAAGCCATCTTACATCAAATGTTTTATTATCTTACATCAGACACTTTATTGCATATTCCAGCATTAGATCTTTTTTCCATTACAGTGTTCCACAAATGTGTAATTTGACATACACAGGACTGATTTTTATGTGATTTTCCTTATTATACTGACAGCTGTGTGTTCAGTATACTTTAGTGTGCCCAACTCTGCTGACATGTATTCTCCATTTTCAGAGGCCCTTTCCTAACACAATGTGTCAAATGTTATTTCTACTGCTTTATTGACTGTAATGTGAATCAAGCTTACATGCACCATATGCTTCACTTTTAGATCAGAGCGCTTTCATCTGAACTACTCTTCCACTCACTACTGCATCTAATTATGCTTGAAATCTCTAACTATGACAGGATAAGACAGGTTAAAGAAGACACACACCAAGACACAGGACATGGTATAAAGGGCATGAAATGAGCACCAAAAACAATGATACTGAAGACTGGACAAAAGTATAGCGGGCATGAAATAGGTACTGAAAAAAAAAAAAAGAACAAGGGACACTGCACAAGATATAGTGAGCATGAAATGAGGACACTAAAAACAGGGACACTGGAGACTGTACAAAGTATAGTGGGCATGAAATTAATACTGGAAAAAAAGACATTGTGACTATGGCATGGGGGAAAATACCCTTGACACAAACATGGAGATCCTAAGGGCACTTTAATAAGATTCATAAAAATAAAATATGGTGGTGCCATTTGTGATAAAGAGACTCATCAATGCACTGCCTATGTTGAAAGAAAATGGCTGAAGATGGTGCATTTGTGTTATTTTGATAAATAAGTAGTTACCAAGTTACTGATCCATGAAACTACAGACAGGCAGCTGATAAACAAGTAGTTACCAAGTTACTGATCCATGAAACTACAGACAGGCAGCTGATAAACAAGTAGTTACCAAGTTACTGATCCATGAAACTACAGACAGGCAGCTGATAAACAAGTAGTTACCAAGTTACTGATCCATGAAACTACAGACAGGCAGCTGATAAACAAGTAGTTACCAAGTTACTGATCCATGAAACTACAGACAGGCAGCTGATAAACAAGTAGTTACCAAGTTACTGATCCATGAAACTACAGACAGGCAGCTGATAAACGATTAACACCCAGAAAAATCAACTGTAACAGTAACTTTGTCATGCCTCAGAGGCACATAGAGATATAGAGTTAGTGCCTATATTTTCCTTGACCTGTCAGACCCTAGAGGGTGATATGATCAGTATCACACATGGCAGCCTTTCCTTTCCCAACTCTAGAAGGAGTCAGGTACCCATTTCTATTGCTGAGTGACTGGGGCGCCTCCAGCCAAACTTAAACCCCGACCTTTGCCATGAAAGACTGGTGCACTCATCACTTCACCCCCCCCCAGAACAATCAAACTAAGAGACAAAATGTCTAATTATATGATTCTTTCAACTGTCTACACACCCACTCCTATCCTCCACTTTGCTCTTCATGGCTGTGTTAAAAGAGATGCATGGGTAAGACTTATAAAGCTGTTCAAGGTATTGTACAGTCTGTCTCTGGCTTGAGCTCAGCGCTGCTGCAGCCGCAAGCTGCCCTGTGATGAACTGCTGAAGTGATCTACTGGCATAAAACTGAGTCAGTGACCACAGTGTTGAAGGGACATCACAACCCTGTACAAGTATATTAGTAGACAAAAACTTTTTTTTAAAATGCACTTTATAAACGATGACAAAATAGCATTTTGAAAAATGTATAATACTGAAATTTCATAATTACAGTGCTGACAGAATAGTCATGCAAAATAATATCTACATTTTACTATATAATGACAAAATTAGAGCTAATGTTCTTGTTCTGAATGTTAGAGACTGAATTATTTGATTCTGACAAGTGATAATTACATCAAAAGATGATGATAACAGATGACTGTCCCAGGGCTTAGAAGACGGTGAATCTGGAAGGAACACTCTTAAAGAGCTGCAAATTTGTCAAATAAGAAACAATGGGTATTTTGAGGGGTTATACTTTAGATGTGAGAGAATGACTGTGACTTGAACCATAGACTTAAGTAGGATGAGCTGCCACCTAACCATGGAAGGACAATGGACTATCTACTCAGCCACCTAACATCTCCATTCTTAAAGACTTGCAAAAGCTCATTTTTCTATTGTTAATGGGGATCATATCATATCTATCTCTAACTGACTTGCCAGATTGTTCTGACAGTCTGTTTCTAGTTAGAGCTGAAGGGAAGGGAAGTAAGGTTTTGGTTGGTCATGGTTTGCTGTTGCCATTGTATCTTCCCACCTTTTTCTAGAACCACCAACAGAGATGTATGACTGCATCTTGGTCAGTTATGGTTCACTGACTCTTATATTGTGCCAGTATTCTATTATGGTCATCATGCTATAGTCTGTCAGCCCTAGCTTCAAGGCTGATGACAATAAGTACAATAATAAAAACAAACATAACAACATCTGGTACAGGACTCACAAAAAGCAACAGGAATTTATGAAGGATTCACTCACTGAGAACTGTCGAAAGTATGGTCTCGATGAAGGTAATACTTTAAATACACAACTATTAACGTTACATGTATCATATGAAATAAAGACATACCAGGTTATTGAGAATATGTTGGCAAGCAGAAATATCTCGCTCCTCCAAGTGACGTTTGACTATATCCAACAGCTCCGCTACATGTTCGCGATAATGCAGCATTTCATTCCCAGTTTCAGACATGAGCCTAGCTTGGAAGCTTGATATATTGTTCTCTTTGACAAAATGTTCTAAACTGATCTGAAAATGTACATGGAAATGAATCAAAATATGGCTTTGGGTTACAGCATGACAAAGACTGATTCACTTGCAATCAAAACAAATCCTTCCTCAGCTGCGGTAAAAAGCAGAAACTTGTTATCAGTGGTCTAAAGACAAGGAAAAATGCAAAATTTGACTTCTGAACCAGCTTATTTATCATAAAATTGGGATAAGTCTTTTCTATTTTGGGGTATATGTAGCAAATGTAACAGTGTAACAGGGACAATGCAACAATTATATTCAGAAGACTTATGCTGGCCAAGACTTGATATAACTTCTCTAAAGAATTCCTGTCAGTTACTGTATTATTTCATACTGTCCAATGTACAAGCATGTTCCTATTAAAACTGGCATTTCACTTGTTAACACACAAGAAAACCAAAGCATCCTTGAACTTGTCTAACTGAATACCATTTTTTCAACACATTCACAGTTGCAAGAGATGTTAAACCCTAATATCCAAGGAGATAAACCTATGCATCAAGGGATACATCATTTATTGTTAAAATGTACTACTGACCTTGTGTATAAATTTATCACAGAAGCTAACTTTTCATTTTCATACATCACTTGTAACATTTATTAAATTGCATTTACATTGATCCTTCTCGTTTGTCCATAAATTTTACACAGTTACCTCAGAGTTTGAATCTAAACTTGTTCGAACCATCTTCTGTTCATTAAGCACTGGCATTCCACTCTTAATTTGAGAACCTCGATATGGAAGAGTGCGCATACATTTATGCAAAGCTGGAACATGAGACATAAGAATATTGCATCCTTTCTCTATTTCTTTAATGCAGTCTGTCAACATCTGAAAATTAAAAAATATATATGTCTATGCAGCTTAAATTTATATTTTATATATAACCATACAAACTCCTTGAAAATGAATTTAGGTTTGAAAAAAATTATAGGGTAAAAGTCATCAAGAATAGGATTAGCAGCTTCCTACAGACATTTCTGATTATGAGGTCATATGCCCTTGAAACATGACAAATCTTTTGTAGTGTTCTCTTTTCATGACTTTCTCCTCTGCCTGATTCAAGAGATTTTTTTACACCCTTTCAGACTCAGGATGTACTTCATCTGGGAATAATCAGAAGAGCTCATCATCCCAGAAAGTTGGACCTGTGTACCTTCATATCTCATCAGCAATCATCTTTGACACAACAGAAAGAGCAAAAGGACTTTTATACTTCCTTGAAATAATAAAGAAAATATTGTTCATCAAAAATTCAGTTATTTCCCATTGTTAAAAAAACAATTCTACATCAAAAATAAAAACAGTGATTCTTATTTTTTTTTAAATATCCAGAACAATTGCACATCAATGATAAAACAATGATTCCTCTCCTTTAAAGAATAATTGTATATCAGTGACAAAAATAGCAGTTCTTATCCTTAGAACAAATAAAAAACAATCGTACATCAATGATTAAAAAACAACTGATTCTTATAATTTAAAAAAATCAAGATGACAGGAAAATAAAATGAGGACACAAAAAGGATTTCACTGATGTGAAGTTAATACTTACTGTCTTTTTATCTCCATTCTGAGACACATGTCTTGCATCCTCCAGCAAGCCATATACAAAATCCAAGGTCAAGGACAATAACCTTTCTGCAAATATTCTGCCTTGTGGATCAGCTACACAGGAAGTGACAGTAGCTGTGACCAGCTGGAGAGCATCCCCACACTGACTCATTTCACTGGCTAACACACAGCTTTGCTGTGACTGAACAGCTGTGCTGAACACTGCAATCACAAAGATTATAACAAGAGTCACAATAACAAATGTGGAGTCTACACTGACAGCATAAGTGTGTCCACAGAAATGTCTCATGACAAACTGAGTAGCTCTACTAGCCAGCATTTTTCATGGAACTGTTTCAACCAATCAAGCATGCCACAGGGGAAAAGGAGCTAAATTGATGAAGCATGGGCCAAATGTACAGTAATGCTTTACTGCCTGTTCTCCGGGAATCTCAAAAGTTTTTATGTTGATGGAATCTTTTTAGGTATAAACTTTAAAATACTTTTACATGAGTATTTTTACATTTTTTTTTTCACTCTTAAGAGAATGACATTTTTAACATTTGTCTTGAATTTCCCTCAAATATTTCACTTTCTGCATTTGTCTTCAATTTTCTTAAGAGAATGTAACTTCCTATATTTGTCTTCATCCCTCTTAAGTGAATATCATCTTTTACTTTAGTTTTCATTCCCTTTAGCTGAATGTCACCTTCTATATTTAATTCCAGTTCCCTTAAAATAAAGTCTTTTTTCCACATTTAACTTCTATGTCTGAAAGCACACAAGAGAACTGAGAAGACAATAAATTATCATCAAACTTTCTGAACTTGTAAGAAATCAAGCAGTAAATGAAAGCGAAATCTCACAGCTTTGTTTGGACTTGAAATAAAATGCAATGGTGTCCAGCTGTCGCTGGTGCAGACTAGACTCTAGAGCATGAAGAGGCACCGCTGTTCGTGTCCACTGGTTGACCTGACACAGACTGTCAGCAGCATTAGGGCCACTATATGACATCATCTGCAACAGAAAGCAAAACTCTCCCATACTTAACCCACTTCACATTTCAAGTGTAGGGTTTAAGACTTTGCTAATAATTCATCATTCTGATATAATCTCGGACTTTCACATATTTTAACTCAAATACGTCACATTACCCAAAGAAATTTTACCATCCTCTGAGAACAAAATCAAATACTTGATTTTTAAAAAAATCATGCTGCTGGAGTAATTATTACGACAGAAAATACTGTTACATATTTGTTACTTTAGCTCACTAAACTTGCCTGTAATGCAAAGTCTAGACAGCGAAACACAGTAAGTGACACATACAGTTAACTCCCACTACTCTCGCTCTGAAATGGCATGGAGGCTACAGTCCAACACAAGACAAAACTTAGAACTTATATTATTATAGTAAATTATTAAACATCATAAAAAAAACCTAGCTTCTGCTTGCAATCTCCACAAAGGACCACTTTTCTAACTACATATAAATTATGAACCACTGCCTTTTATATACCGTATTACTGTGCCATAAACATTTACCTGTTTTTATTCAGTAGATGGCATACTACAACACTGGTACTGCAGCCATGGACCACCTGATGTGACCGGAGGGTTAGAACCACTGACCTATACCATCCATACATTGCACAGTGTGATCACAGAACAGTTGTTTTCATCATCATCATCATCATCATCATCATCATCATCAGGTGCTGTGCCAATCATCCATTAGTACCCAATCATTCATGCAGGCCATCAGTTCAGTTGGTGATCCCATTTCATATCATCTCATCAGACTATTCAACATCATTTCTCTTGGCCTTCCCCTGGCTTTTCTTCCCTCTATTTTTCCTGTTGTTACAATATTTTCATGGTTATTTTACCTCTGCTAATAAATCTTCAGTATTTTTTTTCATGTCTCACAGAATTTCCTTTTTTTTTTCACATGTTACAAGATCTTTATATCACAAGCCTATAATATTTCTAGGATGAGTTGCAAAGGATACACAGGAATATACAAATAATGAGAAGACTAAATCTTTCAGAAATCCTTGACACTGCTGACTGAAACTGTCTTTTTTCTTAACATATAAATATGTACCCATGTTATGATGTCATCTTTCTGTAGTTTGGTGCGTGGCGACACAAACATGAGATACCCATCTGACAACAGCATATGTGAGCAGGTGGTGGAGCTAGACAGCACCACAGATGTACCGTTACTAAGACTGAAAAGTAAAAAATTGTATTTTTTTTAAAACAGAAAACAAATGGAAACAGTCAGGGTTTGGTTTTAGCTTTCAAACACCTTATTTTGCGAATATAGAATTTATAAATTCTATGACTAATAACTGCATTTTTTTTATATTAGAAAACTTTTGAAGTGGCCAATGTTAGCCATATTAGAAGCATCATTTTACTGAAAGACTTCCTTCATGGCTAATTCCACCAATATTTGATTTTATGACTACATTTATAATTCTTATTATGATAACATTTCATATTACAAATGATATTTACATGTTCAGAATACATAATCTAAAATGAAAGAATCTCATTGACAGCCAATATTGCTAACAAAGAATTCCTGAAACTGCTTAGTATGTTTGGTGCTGTAGTATGTTTAGTACTCATATAGTGCAGTGTTAAAATCTTAACTGTCTTTAAGTTTACCTGAACAGTGTCCTTGATTCCTAAATTAGAATTTTCCTCATAAGTGGGTTTAGTACAAGACTGATTCTATACATCCATGCTCACTTTATTCTTTTGATTTTTTTTTGTGGGTTCAGTAGAGGACTGATTACATGGCGTCCTCACTTGATCTCATTCTATTGACTTTTTCTTCTGGGGTTAGATAAAAGACAAAGCATCTGAGAGTTGCAGTGGTCAGTGTGCTCTTCTCTTATGACAAGGCCAGAGGTTCATGTCTTCTGAAGATGCCCCAGTAACCCCGCTGTAGAAAAACAGGTAGCTGGCTCCTTGTGGAGTTGAGAAATGAAAAGGCAGTCAGTTGTGATGCTGACCACATTATTCAGTCATGTGCCAAGTGGTCAAGGAAGACATGGGCACCAAATATAAGCCCCTATATGACTCAACAGGGCTACATATAGTCAGGAAGTAAACATACTGCAAGAACTGAAGCAAAGGATTTTATGCTGTGCTTGGAAGCATTACAGCAAATATGCTACAGTGTGTCTGGCAGATGTCTTACATGTTTATATATGAACAGTTACATGATGTGCTTGTACTAAAGTTTAATGAAAGTAAAAAAACAAAAAAAAGTAAACTTTAAAATCTCTTGTAATTTAAAAAAAATTTTTAAATAAATGGTTCTTTGAGAAACCTTGTTTGACCTAGATTATTATACTCCTGTTTGACAAAAAAACGTCAATTTTATGCTCATATGTATTTTCTTTTTTTAGAAAAAATAAATATATGCACATTCCATCACACTTATAATATCAAGGACTACTATTATGAAATAAAGTATAAATATAAATTTAATACTTTTGAACAAAGAATGAAAATGACCAACTCACTGGTGTAAATGAACTGAATGATCTTCAAAACTTGCAAAACAAATTGCTTTCTTGGTCCAGTCTCCTTGAAATGCAGATTCTCTGGACAAGACAAGGGTTAGAACGCCACTTGATGCCTCCATGAATTCCAGTCTCCAGTTATTTTTTCTCTCACATTCCTCTAGTTGTAATGTGGATTTCCAGGGAGTTGGTGAAGGTACTGAACTGGCATCTTTCTGTGTCTGCTTCTTACGGATTTTAAATCCAACTGGTTGACCAGCAGTCGCTGATAATCCAGCTACCTTATGTCTTTTCTCTAATCCTCCCGAGAGAACTACATGCCGATTTACCACTTCTTGCTTCCAAGAGACATCTTCATAATGGCACAGGCTGAGGCTATGATACATTTGGTGAAAAACTCTTCCATGACCATCCAATTCTCTGGGCCTAAAGCACAATGGGAATTGGCAAGCATAGTTCTTGACAGTTACATGAATCATCACCCAGTCTTTCAACAGCAGCATCAGTTCACCAAGGTCAAGAGAAAACTTCCAATCAATGAGCAGGTTTAACTCTTCAGCCAAATGATGCAAGTCCATTTGACAAACACAATGGCCAGATGGTAATGAGTGTATATCTGGTTTACAGTTAAAGAAAAGTTAAAAATAAATTGTGCATATCTAGTTTACAGTTAAAGAACAGTTAAAAATAAATTATGCCCATGTTTCATGTATTGAAGGACACCAAATTTTTCTATTAAAGTTATCTGTATTTTTAACTGTCACATAATCAAAGTTTTTTCATATATGCTATAGTTGTGTGGCATCAATTAAATAATTACAACATCAGCAGTACCAAAGTCTGGATGTTGTCCATGGGGAAAGAAAAATCAATACCTCCTTCTGAGGATATCCCAGGGAATGATTAATGGAAAATTCGCTCCCACTGCAGTGAGCTATACTTTAGATTCAGCATTACAAATCATTCAATGAAGATGAGAGTGAAAACCTCAAGTCAACAACCTGCAGAATTATGAATCCTACAGATCTCTCTCATACTATCAAGGTCCCTGCCAACAAACACAAGATATCATGTCCTTCCATAACTCCCGATACCTTGTGCATCTTAACAGGCTTGTCACTGAGCATTCATCATTCCAGGATGCCAAACCATCAAACATCTTTTCTCTCTGTCTTCCTCTGTCTCTTCTTCTGTCTCTTCTACCTTCAATCTTCCCTGTTGCCAATAGGTCCTCTAGCCCACCTCTCCTCCAAACATGCCCTACAAACTGAGATTGTAATTTTCTAATCTTCATTATAATTTTTCTTGTTTCTTATGCCTCTTTCAGAACTTCCTCATCAGATTTTCTCACTGTCCGTGTCACTTCAGCACTCTTCTTAAAAACCACACTTCAGCTGATTCCAGCCTTCTTTTATCTTTATCCAAGATTTGCATCCATAGAAGAGGACTGGTTCAATGTAACACTGCAGCACTCTTTCCAATTCTTACTGCTAAGTATGGATTTCAACTTTTGAAAGGAGATTACAGGGGCACTAGATAAGTAGTTCCTAAAGAGAACAACTGGGGGCTGGTAAGGGGTGGGCAGTGTCCAGGGGAGCAGTGAAAGAAAAGGCAGTGGCAAAAGGCATCAGAACTAACTGAATGAAAACAGTTTTTTGGATATGGTGGGGATTTGGCCTAGGAGACAAAGAGAAAGCAGCCCAAAAAGTTTAGAAGTTGCTGCACCAGATCCATACAAAGAACAAGTCTACAAGTAGATCTTTTAATTTTCTGATCACTATAAATCCTTAATTTATCTGCATGGAAATAATGCAAAAAAAAATTTTAATTTTCTGATCACCATAAATCCTTAATTTATCTGCATGGAAATAATGCAAAAAAAACAGCCAGCAAAACAATATTAAATGACAATAATAACAACAAAAGTACACTGCATTAAAGTGTATGACAAAAAAAGGATACACATCACGTGAGCACTGTGGTGAAGAATCACAACAGTGCCATTCACTATCTGATAGCATGATAGGTTACAACCAAACATGGTCTCTTTTAATGCAGGCTTTGAACCATCTGCTGTATCTGCCTGAGGTAATGGCAGCATGCAGGTCAGATTCATGCTCCCAGTGGGTGCTACAGTAACACAAAACAAGCATATGTCATTCATATAAACAATCATGTTTCCTCTCTCACAGCCAACGAGTTCCAGCAGTTTATCCTTCGAGTGATCTGCAACAGATAAACAAAATGAACATTTTAAAATTAGAATTATGAATGTAAATGTAAATGTTTATTCTGAAATTATGAAATGTAAAAATAAGAAAAAATGACTTGACTTTTGACTTTTCTGATCCCTGTGTTTAGTGGGTTCATTTATAATGCCAAGATTGGTGGTTTGAGCCTAGTCAGAGACACCACAGTCACAACAGCTGTAGAAACAGGCACCTGGTTCCTTCTACCATTGAGAAAGGAAAGTTAACTAGGCAACTGTATCATAAGCCAAAAGGTCAAGTAAAATATGACCACTTTCCTTATATTCCCTATGTGCCAACTGGCATGATAGACCTATGTTTCAAGAAGATGGTTCCACATGGAAGAGCTGGTGTTAAACCTTAAATCTATGGGCCTATACTGGCCACCATGAGGCACTTACTCTTTTGAGAGCCAGATGTCTTTGCAACACTGGCTAACTTGCTGTAGGAGATCCGCAAGGTCTCGGTGATCCCATCATCATCGACAGAATACAGCAACACATCTCCACTATTAGCTTGGGCATATAACCACTGGTGATGTTCACTTGCATTTTCATTGTCCCAGTAAACACTGCAGTGATAAAAAGTAAGAAACAGGTAAGAATTAATTAGATTTGTGACAAGGGTATAAATTATATCAATGATGGTCAGCTGCGCCAAGCTGCACAGCACGGGCTGCTGTTGCGCAGGCTAACCGTTCTTTTGCCAAAAAAAGTGTTCTCGAGTTCCATGCGTGGAGAGAAAGGCTTTCACTCCCTTCCTGGATGGTGAGAGTTAAGGTGTTTCAATGCAGAAGCAAGCGGTTTGCCCGTGGAGCAAAGCCTATAAATGACTAGCCAGCCAAGTTTGTGCAACGCACCTGTGGTGACCTGTGGTGTACTATGGTTTTGTTGACCAATGGTCTTGAAATTGGCCCATCTCTCGCAAAAAGTACCGGGTCTGCAGTATGTAATGTGCATTGGTTGTTGGCGCCGGGCTTTCTTCTCAGTCGTTAGAGCAGAAAGAGCCGGCCACCGCTGGTGGTTAAAGGAAATGAAACGCCGCCAGGGTCGAAAGGGATCCGTTCTGAGCAGAGAGCTGTCTCCCTTGCCCCATGTCGGTCTGTCGGCAGATATCCGACTAAGGTTCAGTAAAGAAAGCTATCTGGTTGATCCTGTCAGTAGTCATATGCTTGTCTCAAAGATTAAGCGATGCATGTCTAAGTTCACACTGTCTCACAGCGAAACCACGAATGGCTCATTAAATCAGTCGTGGTTCCTTAGATGACATGATCCAACTTGGATAACTGGAATTAACTCCCAGGAATTTATTTAATCTGTACCATAATTCCCAGGAATTATTTAATCTCTACTACTTTGTTTGTACACTCTTATGGTACAGTATGACTGGATAGCTTGCCAAAAACAGGAAAACTTGGCAAACTACCATGTGAGCCCTATGTAACATTTAACAACACAGGAAAGATGTAAGATGACTGGTTGAAAGTTAAAATGAGTGGAATAAAAAGCAAAGGCTGAAAACTGAGATAGTCTCTTAATTTCTGTGCTCCATGCAATTTTACCTTCAATTCTAGTAAGTCAATAAACACAGTACTGCGAATGAAAAATTGTGAACTTACCATCTGAGATTTGGATCCAAAACAAAGCTGGACACACAGCCTTTGTCTTTCACTTTCAAAACTGAAAATGATCCATCTTGATGTTTGGCCACCAGTCTGTCTTGCTGTATACTGCTCCTAAGCCAGAGAAACTGAGATGTGTTCCGATTTAAAAAATGAAGTGGCAATAAATTACACTGGATTCCCACACTGGGTGGTGCATTTTCTGTTTGCCCTGTTGAAGCCATCAATATTCACAGGTGTGGCAGCATAAAGTGTGATCTTACGGTGGTCTACACTACACTTTTATTGTGATATTCACAGAACTTCATGAACATCTGAAAAGAAGACACAAGATGAAATTATATAAAGTGAAACCTGAACATAAATATTGTCAAGAGGCATAATATTATATTGAAGTCTTCTTGAGTGCAAGATAAAAGGGAAGAGAACAAGAGATTGACAGTGACATACATGGGTGGACAACATCAAAAGACTGACAGGAACCTCCTTAGCTGTGTGCACTATGAAGACAAGAAATAGAGCTGATTGTAGATCCAAAGCATCCAACCTTCCATGGGGAGACAGCACAAGATGATGATGATGTCTTGCATCAAATAAAAAGATAGCATCATCATGTGCTGTTCTGAAAAGAATACATTATCTTGTTTCTTCACTGATCTTGATGCCTTTCACTAGCAGACTTGACAAATTTCTGTTCTGCCATGGTGTCAGGCACTTTCTCTCAAACCTCTTTTTTAGCTTCTAATTCACTTTTCCATCATTATGTTTTCAAGTCTTCCCCTTATCATTATAAGTCTAATAAATTTCCACTATTACTTTCTTACAGTTGTAATCAAATTATATTTTTCAATCAGGTTTGTCAGACATTCTTTACTGTAACTGTTAAAGTTCATGCACTGAATTCATCCATTTTTAAAAATTAAATATATACTAATCAGGTTTTATCAAATACTCTTTATTCTAACTATACTCACGGAAAAAAGTAAGTGTGCAGTGGTGTCAAGCGCACCAATCACGTTGTCATGAGTGAAATGAAATCAAATTTGGCACGAAGTTTTGTCTGAGTGTTGTCCACTTCTCCGTGCTGCATGATGTTGATCGCACTATTCATGGGGAGATAACCACAGCTCCAGTGAAATCATGTGCGTGATCCATGATTGGTTACTGACCACGGATAAAATGAGGGTAAGTGTGTAGTTCTGTTCTCTGAGATCTCTTCACGCCATCATTGAAGAAAGAAGTAGTGGAATTCCAACATAAACATTTTTTTTCATCATGCCAAGATTGAATGAACATCAGCGAGAAATAGCTGTTGGGATGTTAACTGCTGGATCAACAGTAGCAGCAGTATCTCAATATTTTAATGTTCACAGAAACACAATATCACGCCTTCAAAGTTGTTTTAACCAAAATGGTTCCGTTGCTGACTGCCATAGAAGCAGCAGACCACGAGTTACCACCCTTGCACAAGACCGCTACATCCACCTCATGCACCTTCATAACAGGTTTCTCCAGGCAACATGGACTGCCTGCAACATTCCAGGTGTAAGACGTGTGTCCGGCAGGACAGTGAGGAACAGATTCAGAGAGGTAAATCTCTTACCTCATAGGCCTGCAGTTAGACCAGTACTGACAGTTCGCCACAGACAAACCCGTTTGAACTGGGCCAGGCACCATGTGGCATGGCCTTATCATCAATGGAGACGGATCCTATTCACTGATGAGTCCAGATTCTGTCTGCAAGGCCATGATGGGCATGCTTTAGTGTACAGGAACAGAGGAGAATGCTTTGCGAATAACTGTGTGCTAGATGTGGATAGGAGAAGAGGAGGCAGTGTAATAGTTTGGGGAGGAATTTCCTATGCTGGCCGAACAAACCTAGTCTTCCTCAATGGCAACCTTACAGGTTTACGATATAGGGACGAAATCATTACACGTAATGCCTTTTCTGGATGCTAATGGACAAGACCTGATATTACAGCAGGATAACGCTCATCCACATGTCGCACGTGTGGTCAGGGACTACTTTCAACAACATCAGATTACTGTCTTGCCACGGCCAGCAGTTTCACCGGACCTGTCACCTATCGAGTACATTTGGGATGAAATGGACCGCAGGTTGCGAAGACGACACAATCGTCCTGGAAACCACCACGCATTAGCCCAAGTGTTGCAAGAAGAATGGAATAACATGTCTCAACAACTGATACAACGTGTCATTGGTTCGATGAGAAGGTGGTGTCAAGCAGTGATAACTGCCCGAGAAGGACACACATGATATTGAAACCTTGATTTTCTGTTCTTGAGGTGGTGAGCCACATTAGGTGAGCTTCTTTTTACTTTTTTGTGACATGTGACTGGCCTGAAAGTTATCATTTTATCTGTTATTGGATAATCAAACACAATGTGTGCCAAATTTTATTTCAGTCATCACCTAAGCACATTCATGGTGCTTTTTAAAGCATTGCACACTTACTTTTTTCCGTGAGTATATTAAAGTTCATGCATTCAGTTCATGCATTTTTAAAAAAATTAAACACATGCTAATAAGTGTTGCGAGTGTTTTAAATACTTGGTAAAAGTGGAACGAATTCAAGAACAAAACAGAGATAAGACAGATCAGCAATAGCAACCTGTCTCATGGGTGATCAGAAAAAGAAGATGGACATATGTCAGTCATGTGATGAGAAGAAGCAGTCAGAGAATCCCAAAACAAACTATCAAGTGGAACACAACAGGAAAAAGAAAAAGAGATCGACCACGTGAAACTCTAAAGAAGACATAGTTAAGAGAGGCCAGTTTAGGGGACATAACATCCCTTGATGAGGTTGAAAAGATAGCTGAAAAAAGGAAAACTTGGCAAACTACCATGAGAGCCCTATGTGATGTTTAACAGCATGAGAAGATGTAAGAATTACTTATTACATCCAATTCTAACATGTGAATTAATAATGTATTCATATGATATTACTCGTTTCTTCCTTTATCATTTTCTTTCTTTACTATAGGACTTGAGCATATGTAACACATTTACATTCAGTGTTTCTCGAGCGTGCAGGGAAACCTCTGACACTGACAATTCATGATTTTGTTCAGCCCTGTTTACACAACAAAACTAATCGAAACTATATGCTATCAAGTGCCTGATTAGCGAAGAAGTTAGCGTACCGGTCTTTTACGATCAGATCAATGCTTCAAGTTCGGCCAGGGGCGGCCCCTGTCACCAACTTGGGTGGGGGGGTTTTCTGTTGAAAAGACTGCTAGGCGTTATGTGACAGTACCACCCTCCTGTGTGTACGCAGGTCAAGGAAAACATAGGCACTAATACAATATCACTTGGGTGCCTCTATGGCTTGAGATAGCTATTTTTACCTTTACAGTTATGTGCAGCAATTTATCGGTGAAATGAAGTTCAGAAATGACCACAGAATTACGTTCCTTGTTGAACGTTCCGCCATGTTTGAAGTCATGTGTTTGTTTTTTCGATTTATCACGTGACAAGTAATGTGCTATTAAAACAACAAAACCAACTAAAATATTCCTATTATATCTTGATCCAACACACATTTCTTTTTGCACAAGTTTTTTCAACAATGTTTATGCTAGAAATAAAGTGTACATCTTGTACTGTGTTCAAACTGACGCGTTAATTACACACAGCTCTAGTTCGTGTTCGCCTTCAAATGGGAGTTTTTGAGTACATTACGTTGCGGTTTACTCTTATGCTGTACTGCAGTGTCGGGGCCTTTCGACCTGACACATGATATGCATAGTTTTTTTTTTCTAACGGGTTTGCCGTTTCATTTCGATCTCGATTCACGCGGCAGATTGATGTCTTTTTCCAGGGTCGCCATGGGGGTACAGAATATGGCTTTGGTCAGCCGTGGTTCGTCAACCCAGAAAAAAGCAGTCAGCCATGAGTTGCTGGTCAGTCTAATTCAGCTTGAGTGCGTACTCGATCTCCTGCACAGTATGGTGTCTCTTAATTACAGGATACATACTGTAGATGTATGTGCCTGTCTCTCCACAGTTAGCATAACCTAAGTTCAAATACGGGAAACGCAGCCATATTGGGGGGGGGGAGAAGTTTTGGGTGAATGATTTGGTGATATTTAAAATTTAAACAAAATTTTTATCAGTAGGCTAGGTTTATACCTTTACTTACAAATGTGCCAATCAGGTTTACTTGTACTTCTCTAAAGAGTGAATTTTCTTCAAAAGAGAACAAATTTTGTATGATTAGACCTCGAAAAAATCATAGACAAAGCACTTTAGTGAGACGTGAGAGAAAGAAAAATCACAAGAGAATTACCTGGGATTCGAACACGGACTCCGGTAGGACGAGCAGCCGTCTAGCCACGAGAGAACAGCTCACTATCGACTTAGCCAACTAGCACCCCAAAAAAGGTGTTTTGTTGACATAGTCTTTAGTAACCGCTCAGCAAACATAAGGGATCGTGACACCCGGAAAGAAACGAGGTCGTGACACAGAAATTCCGTAGCTTAGATTCATTCTCTCTAGCAGGTACCAACTAGACAAACATACACACGGTCTCCTGCCATGTCTGGTGCAAACTTGGACAACAATAACAAACGAACGAATACTTATTACATGAAGTTAGTTTCGGATATAGTGAACAATTTTTTATAATTTTTTATAAATAGGAAACTACGAGGCTTTGGTATAGTAAAGTAAGAGAACAAATTTTGTATGATTAGACCTCGAAAAAATCATAGACAAAGCACTTTAGTGAGACGTGAGAGAAAGAAAAATCACAAGAGAATTACCTGGGATTCGAACACGGACTCCGGTAGGACGAGCAGCCGTCTAGCCACGAGAGAACAGCTCACTATCGACTGGGGTGCTAGTTGGCTAAGTCGATAGTGAGCTGTTCTCTCGTGGCTAGACGGCTGCTCGTCCTACCGGAGTCCGTGTTCGAATCCCAGGTAATTCTCTTGTGATTTTTCTTTCTCTCACGTCTCACTAAAGTGCTTTGTCTATGATTTTTTCGAGGTCTAATCATACAAAATTTGTTCTCTTACTTTACTATACCAAAGCCTCGTAGTTTCCTATTTATAAAAAATTATAAAAAATTGTTCACTATATCCGAAACTAACTTCATGTAATAAGTATTCGTTCGTTTGTTATTGTTGTCCAAGTTTGCACCAGACATGGCAGGAGACCGTGTGTATGTTTGTCTAGTTGGTACCTGCTAGAGAGAATGAATCTAAGCTACGGAATTTCTGTGTCACGACCTCGTTTCTTTCCGGGTGTCACGATCCCTTATGTTTGCTGAGCGGTTACTAAAGACTATGTCAACAAAACACCTTTTTTGGGGTGCTAGTTGGCTAAGTCGATAGTGAGCTGTTCTCTCGTGGCTAGACGGCTGCTCGTCCTACCGGAGTCCGTGTTCGAATCCCAGGTAATTCTCTTGTGATTTTTCTTTCTCTCACGTCTCACTAAAGTGCTTTGTCTATGATTTTTTCGAGGTCTAATCATACAAAATTCTTCAAAAGAGCAACATTTCCACTTTAAAAAAAATTATCTGTTTCTGCACATGCAACAATAACAAATAAGAATACAGGGCATGTTTTAAAATAGGGGACATTTAGATATCCTGATCAAAGTAATATGACTGACAAGACTGTTCCATATACTGTAAGATAGTTGGTCACTTTATCTCACTGCAGCTACATGTAAAATATATTGTCTTCAAAATTGCTGGCTGAAAGTGAAACACAAAGATGTTTTCCCTAACATTCCATGTCAGGTGACAGTTTTTACAACTAGATCAACTAGAGACAGTTCCTAGTGTGTCTGAATGCACAATGATCTCCTGTTGATTAGCTAACAAATATAGAGTTGTCTGTACACCATGCGTTCAATTCCTGGCAGTCATGCCACCATTTCAACTCGTCAAGATTCTTGTTGGTGCTATAGTGCTCATATGGTTGGGACATGTGCTCCGAATGACTGACAACTCACTACCAAAAATAGCACTAAGATGGACACCACAGGGGAGCAGAAGTAAGGGTAGACCAAAAGAGACATGGAGAAGAACAACAGAAAGGATGTTGAGCAATAGAGGGCTCACCTGGGCAAGAGCAGAAAAAAAGGCGAAAGACAGGCATTTGTGGAAAACCCTTGCGGAAGCCCCATGTGCCCTGGGCACTTAAGGTTCAGAGAGAGAGAGATAGTGCTCATGGACTCTGTTAAGATCCCTGTTCATGGTGACTGGGGGTGAGGTGGGGTGGAGGAAGAGTTAGACCATTAGTGGACCAGTCATGATCACAGTGATGATAACCTCTTAACATTTATAGAGATTTATAAAATCGTTACCTTTGTTTTCACATTCAATTGTGCAAGATTTATTTTTCAGTTGTTTCTTATTTAGAATATATTAATGACATCACTTAACTAATCCACCAATACATGGCATAAGGTGTTTTGAGAAGGTTCAGCTCACTGATCTGTGCTAGGTGTGGAGTACTGGACATTGATATTTCCTGTCTCTGCAGGTGCTTCTGGATGTTATCTAGCAGTTCTCACCCGAATGTCCACTTAGCCTGAAATTGGATTTCCTTTTGATGGCCTGATCAGGCACAGAATACATACTGGTGCACACTCAGACTTTGTTAAGGTCCTCCGTAATAATTAACAATTACAATGAAAGTTTTGTCCATTTGGGGACCAAATTAACAATTACAATGAAAGTTTTGTCCATTTGGGGACCAAATTAACAATTACAATGAAAGTTTTGTCCATTTGGGGACCAAATTAACAATTACAATGAAAGTTTTGTCCATTTGGGGACCAAATTAACAATTACAATGAAAGTTTTGTCCATTTGGGGACCAAATTAACAATTACAATGAAAGTTATGTGAACAAATGAATAAAATGTCATCATGTGCCCTCTCCCAAGAGAAGGTTGGCTGCAATGGATCTCAATCTCACTCTGTTCCTAGCTCATGCAGTGCACTCAGCCAAGATGCACTCAGCCAGTCACTTCATGTTGTCCACCTGTCCATATCTTTGTTGCCCTCCTACTCTTTTTTTTCTTTCCTACTCTTTTTTTTTCTTTCAAGTTTTTCCTTAAGTGTAGTTTTCATCACTGTATTGTAAAGAGATATAGGACTGTATATAAATAGCCTCAAAAAGTAGAGATGTCAGGTGGCTGAATGATAGTCTTTTGGATACCTTAGTCCTCATTCTATAATAGTGCTTGGTTCAAGTCATTCTCCATTCTCTTTTCATTTTTTTTTTCTCTAAAGTGCTTTGTTTACTATTTTTTAAGCTAATGATACACATTGTTCTTCTTCATTTTACTATGCAGACCTCATTTTTCATTTGCTGATTAGTGCACTAAGCTTTTTTATTTGACTGAAATATTTTTAACTGTCTGGTTGTTGTATTTTCCATTATTTATTTCAATTTCAGTTGATTTAGTACTTTTTTGTTTTCTTTTCTTTTTTATCTAGCCTCTCTATCTTATATAATACACACACACACGAATTTTATTTGCGATTTCCTTATTTACTGTCTTGCCTTCTTCTCCTGAGTGCCTTAGTGGTTTGTATGATTATCTCTCATATTGAGGTTGGTGGTTGAAGTCTGGCCACAGAGGCTAAGTGATTATCTCTCATATAGAGGTTGGTGGTTGAAGTCTGGCTGTAGAGGCTAAGTGATTATCTCTCATACAGAGGTTGGTGGTTGAAGTCTGGCCTCAGAGGCTAAGTGATTATCTCTCATATAGAGGTTGGTGGTTGAAGTCTGGCTGTAGAGGCTAAGTGATTATCTCTCATACAGAGGTTGGTGGTTGAAGTCTGGCCATAGAGGCTAAGTGATTATCTCTCATATGGAGGTTGGTGGTTGAAGTCTGGCTGTAGAGGCTAAGTGATTATCTCTCATATAGAGGTTGGTGGTTGAAGTCTGGCCTCAGAGGCTAAGTGATTATCTCTCATATATAGGTTGGTGGTTGAAGTCTGGCTGTAGAGGCTAAGTGATTATCTCTCATATAGAGGTTGGTGGTTGAAGTCTGGCCTCAGAGGCTGATTATCTCTCATATAGAGGTTGGTGGTTGAAGTCTGGCCATAGAGGCTAAGTGATTATCTCTCATAAGGAGGTTTGTGGTTGAAGTCTGGCCTCAGAGGCTAAGTGATTATCTCTCATATATAGGTTGGTGGTTGAAGTCTGGCCATAGAGGCTAAGTGATTATCTCTCATAAGGAGGTTTGTGGTTGAAGTCTGGCTGTAGAGGCTAAGTGATTATCTCTCATACAGAGGTTGGTGGTTGAAGTCTGGCCATAGAGGCTAAGTGATTATCTCTCATATGGAGGTTGGTGGTTGAAGTCTGGCTGTAGAGGCTAAGTGATTATCTCTCATATAGAGGTTGGTGGTTGAAGTCTGGCCTCAGAGGCTAAGTGATTATCTCTCATATATAGGTTGGTGGTTGAAGTCTGGCTGTAGAGGCTGATTATCTCTCATATAGAGGTTTGTGGTTGAAGTCTGGCCTCAGAGGCTAAGTGATTATCTCTCATATAGAGGTTGGTGGTTGAAGTCTGGCCATAGAGGCTAAGTGATTATCTCTCATATGGAGGTTTGTGGTTGAAGTCTGGCTGTAGAGGCTAAGTGATTATCTCTCATACAGAGGTTGGTGGTTGAAGTCTGGCCATAGAGGCTAAGTGATTATCTCTCATATGGAGGTTGGTGGTTGAAGTCTGGCTGTAGAGGCTAAGTGATTATCTCTCATATAGAGGTTGGTGGTTGAAGTCTGGCCTCAGAGGCTAAGTGATTATCTCTCATATATAGGTTGGTGGTTGAAGTCTGGCTGTAGAGGCTGATTATCTCTCATATAGAGGTTTGTGGTTGAAGTCTGGCCTCAGAGGCTAAGTGATTATCTCTCATATAGAGGTTGGTGGTTGAAGTCTGGCCATAGAGGCTAAGTGATTATCTCTCATAATGAGGTTTGTGGTTGAAGTCTGGGCTCAGAGGCTAAGTGATTATCTCTCATATAGAGGTTGGTGGTTGAAGTCTGGCCGTAGAGGCTAAGTGATTATCTCTCATATGGAGGTTTGTGGTTGAAGTCTGGCCATAGGGGCTCCAGTCACCCAGTTTTAGAAAGAATGAATGATTTTTGTTTTTGAAGTTTGAAGAATTGGGCATTCAGGCCCATCTAACATTCTACCCTTCATCATTCATTTCTCATTCTTATCACACATTTGAATGACTGAGGTGCCACCAATGACTTGGGTACCACTTCTTCAACAAGCTCAAGACTGGCCCAACTGATGTCCACATTTGGCACTGTTAAGATGATGTGAGAACATATTCTGCAGGAGTACCCGAAATAAGAGGTGCAGAGAAAATGAATTTGACCAACATCTATATCAGTCCGAGAGAAGCTTTATGAGGATATACTCCAAGTCCAGCTGACCACTGATTGCTTTAGAACAGCGGATCTCAGACCCTTTTGCTGCACTGCCCACATTTAAAAGTCAAACATTTATGGGGCCCACTAATAATGTGCCCTACAAAGCAGCAGGGGGTTTGAAGTCAGTTTTCCCTATCCTAGTTGACCTGCCAACCAAGACTAACGAGTCTCATCTACCGAGCGTCTGGTTTTCAGGCGCCAGATACTCACCTTTCACCCCTTCTCCTGTCAACTTAAACAGTTCCACCACGAGAAGGCCAGGAGCCGGACTTGGACTGTCAGAGGCTATTTGAGGCGCACACGTTGGAGACATTTAATTGAAGTGCAGACATCCCACTTAAGGATGGCGCTGACAAAGTTCCTCAATTCAGGGATGCCACCGGCAAAGTTCCTCAATTCAGGGACGCTACCAAGACAGTCTCTAAATTCAGGTACGAGGCCAAAAAAGTCGCTCATCTCAGGTACATGGCCAAGAGGGTCGTTAACCTCAGGTACAACGCCAAGAGGTTCGCTCACTTCAAGGGCGACACCAAGAGGGTCAATCACTTCAGGGACGACGCCAAGTGGGTCGCTCACTTCAAGGATGATAGCAAGAGGGTCCCTCACCTCAGGGACAAGGCGAAGAATGTGGCTTACCTCAGGGATGAGGCCAAGAGGGTCGCTCACGTCAGGGATGAGGCCAAGAAGGTCGCTCACCTCAAGGACGAGGCGGCCGACGCTGCTCACCTTTAGGGATGATGCCAAGACGAAAGCTCACCTCTTGGATGACACAAAGGAGGAAGCTCTCCTCATGGATGACACCAAGAAGAAAGCACACCTCAAGGATGACACCAAGAACGATTCTCATCTCAGAGAGAGAGAGAGGCCTAAGAAGCTGCTGACTTCAGGTATGACACCAAGAAGGAAGCTCACTTCAGGGATGACACCAAGAAGGAAGCTCACCTCAGGGATAACAAGAAGAAGGAAACTCACCTCAGGGATGACACCAAGATGTAAGTTCACTTTAGGTCGACAAAACTTCTTAACAGCGTCCCTGAGGTTGGCTTTTTCTTGGACTCGTCCTTAAGGTGAGCTTCCTTTTTGGCCTCGGCCCTCGCCAAGAAGGAAGCTCATCTCACGGAGTAAGTCAAGAAGAAAACTCACTCAGTGATGACATCAAGAAGAAGCTCAACTCAGGAATGACTCAAAAAAGAACCTCACCTCAAGGATGACAGCAAAAAGGAAGCTCACCTCAGTGACGAGGCTGCCGAAGCTGCCCACCTAAGGGATGATACCAAGACGAAAGCTCACCTCTGGACTGGCACCAAGAAGAAAGCTCTCCTCGGGAACGAGGACAAGAAGGAGCATAACCTAGGGGATGGCACCAAGAAGGAAGCTCTCCTCATGTATGACACCGAAAAGTAAGCTCACCTCAGGAACGACGCGAAGAAGTATGTTTACTTCAGGGACGAGGCAGATGAAGCTGCTCACCTCAGGGTCATCAGCAAGAGGGGAACTAACCTATGGAATGACACCAAGAAGGAAACTCACTCCGGGAACGAGACCGACGAAACTGCACACCTCATGTATGACATCAGGAAGGAAGCTCACCTCAGGGATGACACCAAAAAGGAAACACGCCTCAGGGATCTCACCAAGAAGTAATCTCACCTCAGGGATAACACCAAGAAAGAAGCTCACCTTATGGATCTCACCATGAAGTAATTTCACCTCAGGGATGACACCAAGAAGTAAGATCGCCTCGGAGATCTCACCAAGAAGTAATTTCACCTCAGGGATGACGTCAAGAATAAGCTCGCCTCAAGGATCACACTAAGAAGGAAGCTCACCTCATGGATCTCACCAAGAAGTAATTTCACCTCAGGGATGACGGCAAGAATAAGCTCGCCTCAAGGATCACACCAAGAAGGAAGCACTCCTCAGGGACGAGGCGGCCGACGCTGCTCACCTTTAGGGATGATGCCAAGACGAAAGCTCACCTCTTGGATGACACAAAGGAGGAAGCTCTCCTCATGGATGACACCAAGAAGAAAGCACACCTCAGGGATGACACCAAGAACGATTCTCATCTCAGAGAGAGAGAGGCCTAAGAAGCTGCTGACTTCAGGTATGACACCAAGAAGGAAGCTCACTTCAGGGATGACACAAAGAAGGAAGCTCACCTCAGGGATGACACCAAGATGTAAGTTCACTTTAGGTCGACAAAACTTCTTAACAGCGTCCCTGAGGTTGGCTTTTTCTTGGACTCGTCCTTAAGGTGAGCTTCCTTTTTGGCCTCGGCCCTCGCCAAGAAGGAAGCTCATCTCACGGAGTAAGTCAAGAAGAAAACTCACTCAGTGATGACATCAAGAAGAAGCTCAACTCAGGAATGACTCAAAAAAGAACCTCACCTCAAGGATGACAGCAAAAAGGAAGCTCACCTCAGTGACGAGGCTGCCGAAGCTGCCCACCTAAGGGATGATACCAAGACGAAAGCTCACCTCTAGGATGGCACCAAGAAGAAAGCTCTCCTCGGGAACGAGGACAAGAAGGAGCATAACCTAGGGGATGGCACCAAGAAGGAAGCTCTCCTCATGTATGACACCGAAAAGTAAGCTCACCTCAGGAACGACGCGAAGAAGTATGTTTACTTCAGGGACGAGGCAGATGAAGCTGCTCACCTCAGGGTCATCAGCAAGAGGGGAACTAACCTATGGAATGGCACCAAGAAGGAAACTCACCCCGGGAACGAGACCGACGAAACTGCACACCTCATGTATGACATCAGGAAGGAAGCTCACCTCAGGGATGACACCAAAAAGGAAACACGCCTCAGGGATCTCACCAAGAAGTAATCTCACCTCAGGGATAACACCAAGAAAGAAGCTCACCTTATGGATCTCACCATGAAGTAATTTCACCTCAGGGATGACACCAAGAAGTAAGATCGCCTCGGGGATCTCACCAAGAAGTAATTTCACCTCAGGGATGACGTCAAGAATAAGCTCGCCTCAAGGATCACACTAAGAAGGAAGCTCACCTCAGGGATCTCACCAAGAAGTAATTTCACCTCAGGGATGACGGCAAGAATAAGCTCGCCTCAAGGATCACACCAAGAAGGAAGCACTCCTCAGGGACGAGGCGGCCGAAGCTGCTCACCTTTAGGGATGACGCCAAGACGAAAGCTCACCTCTTGGATGACACAAAGGAGGAAGCTCTCCTCATGGATGACACCAAGAAGAAAGCACACCTCAGGGATGACACCAAGAACGATGCTCATCTCAGAGAGAGAGAGAGAGAGAGAGAGAGCCTAAGAAGCTGCTGACTTCAGGTATGACACCAAGAAGGAAGCTCACTTCAGGGATGACACCAAGAATGAAGCTCACCTCAGGGATAACAAGAAGAAGGAAACTCACCTCCGGGATGACACCAAGATGTAAGTTCACTTTAGGTCGACAAAACTTCTTAACAGCGTCCCTGAGGTTGGCTTTTTCTTGGACTCGTCCTTAAGGTGAGCTTCCTTTTTGGCCTCGGCCCTCGCCAAGAAGGAAGCTCATCTCACGGAGTAAGTCAAGAAGAAAACTCACTCAGTGATGACATCAAGAAGAAGCTCAACTCAGGAATGACTCAAAAAAGAACCTCACCTCAAGGATGACAGCAAAAAGGAAGCTCACCTCAGTGACGAGGCCGCCGAAGCTGCCCACCTAAGGGATGATACCAAGACGAAAGCTCACCTCTGGGATGGCACCAAGAAGAAAGCTCTCCTCGGGAACGAGGACAAGAAGGAGCATAACCTAGGGGATGGCACCAAGAAGAAAGCTCACCTCGGGAACGAGGACAAGAAGGAGCATAACCTAGGGGATGGCACCAAGAAGGAAGCTCTCCTCATGTATGACACCGAAAAGTAAGCTCACCTCAGGAACGACGCGAAGAAGTATGTTTACTTCAGGGACGAGGCAGATGAAGCTGCTCACCTCAGGGTCATCAGCAAGAGGGGAACTAACCTATGGAATGACACCAAGAAGGAAACTCACTCCGGGAACGAGACCGACGAAACTGCACACCTCATGTATGACATCAGGAAGGAAGCTCACCTCAGGGATGACACCAAAAAGGAAACACGCCTCAGGGATCTCACCAAGAAGTAATCTCACCTCAGGGATAACACCAAGAAAGAAGCTCACCTTATGGATCTCACCATGAAGTAATTTCACCTCAGGGATGACACCAAGAAGTAAGATCGCCTCGGAGATCTCACCAAGAAGTAATTTCACCTCAGGGATGACGTCAAGAATAAGCTCGCCTCAAGGATCACACTAAGAAGGAAGCTCACCTCAGGGATCTCACCAAGAAGTAATTTCACCTCAGGGATGACGGCAAGAATAAGCTCGCCTCAAGGATCACACCAAGAAGGAAGCACTCCTCAGGTGACGAGGCGGCCGACGCTGCTCACCTTTAGGGATGATGCCAAGACGAAAGCTCACCTCTTGGATGACACAAAGGAGGAAGCTCTCCTCATGGATGACACCAAGAAGAAAGCACACCTCAGGGATGACACCAAGAACGATTCTCATCTCAGAGAGAGAGAGAGGCCTAAGAAGCTGCTGACTTCAGGTATGACACCAAGAAGGAAGCTCACCTCAGGGATAACAAGAAGAAGGAAACTCACCTCAGGGATGACACCAAGATGTAAGTTCACTTTAGGTCGACAAAACTTCTTAACAGCGTCCCTGAGGTTGGCTTTTTCTTGGACTCGTCCTTAAGGTGAGCTTCCTTTTTGGCCTCGGCCCTCGCCAAGAAGGAAGCTCATCTCACGGAGTAAGTCAAGAAGAAAACTCACTCAGTGATGACATCAAGAAGAAGCTCAACTCAGGAATGACTCAAAAAAGAACCTCACCTCAAGGATGACAGCAAAAAGGAAGCTCACCTCAGTGACGAGGCTGCCGAAGCTGCCCACCTAAGGGATGATACCAAGACGAAAGCTCACCTCTAGGATGGCACCAAGAAGAAAGCTCTCCTCGGGAACGAGGACAAGAAGGAGCATAACCTAGGGGATGGCACCAAGAAGGAAGCTCTCCTCATGTATGACACCGAAAAGTAAGCTCACCTCAGGAACGACGCGAAGAAGTATGTTTACTTCAGGGACGAGGCAGATGAAGCTGCTCACCTCAGGGTCATCAGCAAGAGGGGAACTAACCTATGGAATGACACCAAGAAGGAAACTCACTCCGGGAACGAGACCGACGAAACTGCACACCTCATGTATGACATCAGGAAGGAAGCTCACCTCAGGGATGACACCAAAAAGGAAACACGCCTCAGGGATCTCACCAAGAAGTAATCTCACCTCAGGGATAACACCAAGAAAGAAGCTCACCTTATGGATCTCACCATGAAGTAATTTCACCTCAGGGATGACACCAAGAAGTAAGATCGCCTCGGAGATCTCACCAAGAAGTAATTTCACCTCAGGGATGACGTCAAGAATAAGCTCGCCTCAAGGATCACACTAAGAAGGAAGCTCACCTCATGGATCTCACCAAGAAGTAATTTCACCTCAGGGATGACGGCAAGAATAAGCTCGCCTCAAGGATCACACCAAGAAGGAAGCACTCCTCAGGGACGAGGCGGCCGAGCTGCTCACCTTTAGGGATGATGCCAAGACGAAAGCTCACCTCTTGGATGACACAAAGGAGGAAGCTCTCCTCATGGATGACACCAAGAAGAAAGCACACCTCAGGGATGACACCAAGAACGATTCTCATCTCAGAGAGAGAGAGAGAGAGAGAGAGAGGCCTAAGAAGCTGCTGACTTCAGGTATGACACCAAGAAGGAAGCTCACTTCAGGGATGACACCAAGAATGAAGCTCACCTCAGGGATAACAAGAAGAAGGAAACTCACCTCCGGGATGACACCAAGATGTAAGTTCACTTTAGGTCGACAAAGCTTCTTAACAACGTCCCTGAGATTGGCTTTTTCTTGGACTCGTCCTTAAGGTGAGCTTCCTTTTTGGCCTCGGCCCTCGCCAAGAAGGAAGCTCATCTCACGGAGTAAGTCAAGAAGAAAACTCACTCAGTGATGACATCAAGAAGGAAGCTCAACTCAGGAATGACTCAAAAAAGAACCTCACCTCAAGGATGACAGCAAAAAGGAAGCTCACCTCAGTGACGAGGCCGCCGAAGCTGCCCACCTAAGGGATGATACCAAGACGAAAGCTCACCTCTGGGATGGCACCAAGAAGAAAGCTCTCCTCGGGAACGAGGACAAGAAGGAGCATAACCTAGGGGATGGCACCAAGAAGGAAGCTCTCCTCATGTATGATACCGAAAAGTAAGCTCACCTCAGGAACGACGCGAAGAAGTATGTTTACTTCAGGGACGAGGCAGATGAAGCTGCTCACCTCAGGGTCATCAGCAAGAGGGGAACTAACCTATGGAATGACACCAAGAAGGAAACTCACTCCGGGAACGAGACCGACGAAACTGCACACCTCATGTATGACATCAGGAAGGAAGCTCACCTCAGGGATGACACAAAGAAGGAAGCTCACCTCAGGGATTTCACCAAGAAGTAATCTCACCTCAGGGATAACACCAAGAAAGAACTCACCTTATGGATCTCACCATGAAGTAATTTCACCTCAGGGATGACACCAAGAAGTAAGATCGCCTCGGGATCTCACCAAGAAGTAATTTCACCTCAGGGATGACGTCAAGAATAAGCTCGCCTCAAGGATCACACTAAGAAGGAAGCTCACCTCATGGATCTCACCAAGAAGTAATTTCACCTCAGGGATGACGGCAAGAATAAGCTCGCCTCAAGGATCACACCAAGAAGGAAGCACTCCTCAGGGACGAGGCGGCCGACGCTGCTCACCTTTAGGGATGATGCCAAGACGAAAGCTCACCTCTTGGATGACACAAAGGAGGAAGCTCTCCTCATGGATGACACCAAGAAGAAAGCACACCTCAGGGATGACACCAAGAACGATTCTCATCTCAGAGAGAGAGAGGCCTAAGAAGCTGCTGACTTCAGGTATGACACCAAGAAGGAAGCTCACCTCAGGGATAACAAGAAGAAGGAAACTCACCTCCGGGATGACACCAAGATGTAAGTTCACTTTAGGTCGACAAAACTTCTTAACAGCGTCCCTGAGGTTGGCTTTTTCTTGGACTCGTCCTTAAGGTGAGCTTCCTTTTTGGCCTCGGCCCTCGCCAAGAAGGAAGCTCATCTCACGGAGTAAGTCAAGAAGAAAACTCACTCAGTGATGACATCAAGAAGAAGCTCAACTCAGGAATGACTCAAAAAAGAACCTCACCTCAATGATGACAGCAAAAAGGAAGCTCACCTCAGTGACGAGGCTGCCGAAGCTGCCCACCTAAGGGATGATACCAAGACGAAAGCTCACCTCTAGGATGGCACCAAGAAGAAAGCTCTCCTCGGGAACGAGGACAAGAAGGAGCATAACCTAGGGGATGGCACCAAGAAGGAAGCTCTCCTCATGTATGACACCGAAAAGTAAGCTCACCTCAGGAACGACGCGAAGAAGTATGTTTACTTCAGGGACGAGGCAGATGAAGCTGCTCACCTCAGGGTCATCAGCAAGAGGGGAACTAACCTATGGAATGACACCAAGAAGGAAACTCACTCCGGGAACGAGACCGACGAAACTGCACACCTCATGTATGACATCAGGAAGGAAGCTCACCTCAGGGATGACACCAAAAAGGAAACACGCCTCAGGGATCTCACCAAGAAGTAATCTCACCTCAGGGATAACACCAAGAAAGAAGCTCACCTTATGGATCTCACCATGAAGTAATTTCACCTCAGGGATGACACCAAGAAGTAAGATCGCCTCGGGATCTCACCAAGAAGTAATTTCACCTCAGGGATGACGTCAAGAATAAGCTCGCCTCAAGGATCACACTAAGAAGGAAGCTCACCTCATGGATCTCACCAAGAAGTAATTTCACCTCAGGGATGACGGCAAGAATAAGCTCGCCTCAAGGATCACACCAAGAAGGAAGCACTCCTCAGGGACGAGGCGGCCGACGCTGCTCACCTTTAGGGATGATGCCAAGACGAAAGCTCACCTCTTGGATGACACAAAGGAGGAAGCTCTCCTCATGGATGACACCAAGAAGAAAGCACACCTCAGGGATGACACCAAGAACGATTCTCATCTCAGAGAGAGAGAGAGAGGCCTAAGAAGCTGCTGACTTCAGGTATGACACCAAGAAGGAAGCTCACTTCAGGGATGACACCAAGAATGAAGCTCACCTCAGGGATAACAAGAAGAAGGAAACTCACCTCCGGGATGACACCAAGATGTAAGTTCACTTTAGGTCGACAAAGCTTCTTAACAACGTCCCTGAGATTGGCTTTTTCTTGGACTCGTCCTTAAGGTGAGCTTCCTTTTTGGCCTCGGCCCTCGCCAAGAAGGAAGCTCATCTCACGGAGTAAGTCAAGAAGAAAACTCACTCAGTGATGACATCAAGAAGGAAGCTCAACTCAGGAATGACTCAAAAAAGAACCTCACCTCAAGGATGACAGCAAAAAGGAAGCTCACCTCAGTGACGAGGCCGCCGAAGCTGCCCACCTAAGGGATGATACCAAGACGAAAGCTCACCTCTGGGATGGCACCAAGAAGAAAGCTCTCCTCGGGAACGAGGACAAGAAGGAGCATAACCTAGGGGATGGCACCAAGAAGGAAGCTCTCCTCATGTATGATACCGAAAAGTAAGCTCACCTCAGGAACGACGCGAAGAAGTATGTTTACTTCAGGGACGAGGCAGATGAAGCTGCTCACCTCAGGGTCATCAGCAAGAGGGGAACTAACCTATGGAATGACACCAAGAAGGAAACTCACTCCGGGAACGAGACCGACGAAACTGCACACCTCATGTATGACATCAGGAAGGAAGCTCACCTCAGGGATGACATCAAAAAGGAAACACGCCTCAGGGATCTCACCAAGAAGTAATCTCACCTCAGGGATAACACCAAGAAAGAAGCTCACCTTATGGATCTCACCATGAAGTAATTTCACCTCAGGGATGACACCAAGAAGTAAGATCGCCTCGGAGATCTCACCAAGAAGTAATTTCACCTCAGGGATGACGTCAAGAATAAGCTCGCCTCAAGGATCACACTAAGAAGGAAGCTCACCTCATGGATCTCACCAAGAAGTAATTTCACCTCAGGGATGACGGCAAGAATAAGCTCGCCTCAAGGATCACACCAAGAAGGAAGCACTCCTCAGGGACGAGGCGGCCGACGCTGCTCACCTTTAGGGATGATGCCAAGACGAAAGCTCACCTCTTGGATGACACAAAGGAGGAAGCTCTCCTCATGGATGACACCAAGAAGAAAGCACACCTCAGGGATGACACCAAGAACGATTCTCATCTCAGAGAGAGAGAGAGAGGCCTAAGAAGCTGCTGACTTCAGGTATGACACCAAGAAGGAAGCTCACCTCAGGGATAACAAGAAGAAGGAAACTCACCTCCGGGATGACACCAAGATGTAAGTTCACTTTAGGTCGACAAAACTTCTTAACAGCGTCCCTGAGGTTGGCTTTTTCTTGGACTCGTCCTTAAGGTGAGCTTCCTTTTTGGCCTCGGCCCTCGCCAAGAAGGAAGCTCATCTCACGGAGTAAGTCAAGAAGAAAACTCACTCAGTGATGACATCAAGAAGAAGCTCAACTCAGGAATGACTCAAAAAAGAACCTCACCTCAAGGATGACAGCAAAAAGGAAGCTCACCTCAGTGACGAGGCTGCCGAAGCTGCCCACCTAAGGGATGATACCAAGACGAAAGCTCACCTCTAGGATGGCACCAAGAAGAAAGCTCTCCTCGGGAACGAGGACAAGAAGGAGCATAACCTAGGGGATGGCACCAAGAAGGAAGCTCTCCTCATGTATGACACCGAAAAGTAAGCTCACCTCAGGAACGACGCGAAGAAGTATGTTTACTTCAGGGACGAGGCAGATGAAGCTGCTCACCTCAGGGTCATCAGCAAGAGGGGAACTAACCTATGGAATGACACCAAGAAGGAAACTCATCCCGGGAACGAGACCGACGAAACTGCACACCTCATGTATGACATCAGGAAGGAAGCTCACCTCAGGGATGACACCAAAAAGGAAACACGCCTCAGGGATCTCACCAAGAAGTAATCTCACCTCAGGGATAACACCAAGAAAGAAGCTCACCTTATGGATCTCACCATGAAGTAATTTCACCTCAGGGATGACACAAAGAAGGAAGCTCACCTCAGAGATGACACCAAGAAGGAATTTCACCTCAGGGATGACGTCAAGAATAAGCTCGCCTCAAGGATCACACTAAGAAGGAAGCTCACCTCATGGATCTCACCAAGAAGTAATTTCACCTCAGGGATGACGGCAAGAATAAGCTCGCCTCAAGGATCACACCAAGAAGGAAGCACTCCTCAGGGACGAGGCGGCCGACGCTGCTCACCTTTAGGGATGATGCCAAGACGAAAGCTCACCTCTTGGATGACACAAAGGAGGAAGCTCTCCTCATGGATGACACCAAGAAGAAAGCACACCTCAAGGATGACACCAAGAACGATTCTCATCTCAGAGAGAGAGAGAGGCCTAAGAAGCTGCTGACTTCAGGTATGACACCAAGAAAGAAGCTCACCTCAGGGATGACACCAAGAAGAAGCTCACCTCAGGATAACAAGAAGAAGGAAACTCACCTCCGGGATGACACCAAGATGTAAGTTCACTTTAGGTCGACAAAACTTCTTAACAGCGTCCCTGAGGTTGGCTTTTTCTTGGACTCGTCCTTAAGGTGAGCTTCCTTTTTGGCCTCGGCCCTCGCCAAGAAGGAAGCTCATCTCACGGAGTAAGTCAAGAAGAAAACTCACTCAGTGATGACATCAAGAAGGAAGCTCAACTCAGGAATGACTCAAAAAAGAACCTCACCTCAAGGATGACAGCAAAAAGGAAGCTCACCTCAGTGACGAGGCGCCGAAGCTGCCCACCTAAGGGATGATACCAAGACGAAAGCTCACCTCTGGGATGGCACCAAGAAGAAAGCTCTCCTCGGGAACGAGGACAAGAAGGAGCATAACCTAGGGGATGGCACCAAGAAGGAAGCTCTCCTCATGTATGATACCGAAAAGTAAGCTCACCTCAGGAACGACGCGAAGAAGTATGTTTACTTCAGGGACGAGGCAGATGAAGCTGCTCACCTCAGGGTCATCAGCAAGAGGGGAACTAACCTATGGAATGACACCAAGAAGGAAACTCACTCCGGGAACGAGACCGACGAAACTGCACACCTCATGTATGACATCAGGAAGGAAGCTCACCTCAGGGATGACACCAAAAAGGAAACACGCCTCAGGGATCTCACCAAGAAGTAATCTCACCTCAGGGATAACACCAAGAAAGAAGCTCACCTTATGGATCTCACCATGAAGTAATTTCACCTCAGGGATGACACCAAGAAGTAAGATCGCCTCGGGATCTCACCAAGAAGTAATTTCACTCAGGGATGACGTCAAGAATAAGCTCGCCTCAAGGATCACACTAAGAAGGAAGCTCACCTCATGGATCTCACCAAGAAGTAATTTCACCTCAGGGATGACGGCAAGAATAAGCTCGCCTCAAGGATCACACCAAGAAGGAAGCACTCCTCAGGGACGAGGCGGCCGACGCTGCTCACCTTTAGGGATGATGCCAAGACGAAAGCTCACCTCTTGGATGACACAAAGGAGGAAGCTCTCCTCATGGATGACACCAAGAAGAAAGCACACCTCAGGGATGACACCAAGAACGATTCTCATCTCAGAGAGAGAGAGAGAGAGAGAGAGGCCTAAGAAGCTGCTGACTTCAGGTATGACACCAAGAAGGAAGCTCACTTCAGGGATGACACCAAGAATGAAGCTCACCTCAGGGATAACAAGAAGAAGGAAACTCACCTCCGGGATGACACCAAGATGTAAGTTCACTTTAGGTCGACAAAGCTTCTTAACAACGTCCCTGAGATTGGCTTTTTCTTGGACTCGTCCTTAAGGTGAGCTTCCTTTTTGGCCTCGGCCCTCGCCAAGAAGGAAGCTCATCTCACGGAGTAAGTCAAGAAGAAAACTCACTCAGTGATGACATCAAGAAGGAAGCTCAACTCAGGAATGACTCAAAAAAGAACCTCACCTCAAGGATGACAGCAAAAAGGAAGCTCACCTCAGTGACGAGGCCGCCGAAGCTGCCCACCTAAGGGATGATACCAAGACGAAAGCTCACCTCTGGGATGGCACCAAGAAGAAAGCTCTCCTCGGGAACGAGGACAAGAAGGAGCATAACCTAGGGGATGGCACCAAGAAGG